>JBBMOE010000051.1:3729248-3784279 GCA_037975065.1 Chaetodon trifasciatus
CTCTCTCTCTCTCTCTGTCTCTCTCTGTCTCTCTCTGTCTCTCTCTCTCTCTCTCTCTCTCTCTCTCTCTCTCTCTCTCTCTCTCTCTCTCTCTGTGGTGTGTTCAGGATGTGGTTCCAGTCCTGGTAGATTACTGTCTGCTGTTACAAAGGGTGTAAGTATATTAAGCATTCATGGGTACATAAATGCAAAGTATGTATATGTGTGTGTGTGTGTGTGTGTGTGTGTGTATACACTGCTCAAAGAAATTCTTTTAAATCACACATCGGATCATGATGGAATGAATTATTCAAGTTGAAAATCTTTACTTATACTATAGTCTTTACTTATCAAATTTATTATACCACCACCACCATAATTAGACCACCATAAGGTTTATGCCACAGCTGCCCTAAATTAACAGCATTGGCAATTACCAAAATCTTTTTCTATGTTTCTGTAATGGTTAATACACCAATATGTAGAAGCTCTTTAACCGAAATTATATTTTTAATTCTAAAATATAATTATTATTGTTATCCATGAATTTGCAAATTCACTGATTTACAAAAAAATGAAAAAATAGTAAAGCACTTTATTATTTCTTGATTCATATGTCAAATTATAGTTATTTACTTGCATTCCTGAACAGAAAAATTAGTTTTAGTGGTTGAATGTTATGCTTGATTAATTTCTGACTTCTCAGAGAAGCCCAGTGAGCCGACTCAAATTGGGTATAAAAAGGTGAATTCAGTTTGAAATTCTTCATTCCTGTTCAAAATAGTAAAACATCGAGAGCTCACTGAAAATGAAAGTGTCCACATTAGCACTTCATGATGCTGGATAGGGAAAGACAAAGTGTTCTCACAGTGTGGTCAAGTATGCTTTGGAGTCAATTGCTGAGACTGGTACTTACAAAAATGCACCAAGGAAGTGGCAGGAAATGAAAGTTAACTGAAGCAGATGTCACACCTCAAGATTGTAAGTACTAGAGACAGAAGGAAGACCACTGATCTTCAGGCAGAGATGAATGCTTCTAGATCAGAGTCTGAGAAAGTCTCCAGAATGACCATAAGCAGACGACTGACGGAACAAGGCTTAAAGGGAAGATTACTGCTAAGTAGCCATTATTGAGGCCTCCAAACATCCAAAAACGCCTCAGACTTGCCAGGGAGCACAAACACTGGACTGTTGATGACTGGAAGAAGGTACTCTGGACGGACGAGTCCAAGTTTGAACTCTTCAGTCAACATTGTCGTGTTTATGTCCACAGAAAAGCTGGATAACGTTTTGATGCCAGATGCATTGCGCCCACAATGAAACACAGTGGAGATTCCATTATGGTATGGGGTTCCATTTGTGGAATTAGTGAAAATTGACAGTATCATGAACAAGGCCGTCTACCACAACATCTTAGTGCATCATGGAAGCCCTTCTGGACCGAATCTGATTGGGCGCGGGTTCACATACCAACAAGACAATGACCCCAAGCATATTTCATAGCTGTGCAGAGACTATTTGACCATGAAAACGTAATCTGGAGTACTGGAACTGATGGACTGGCCAAGTCAAAGTCCGGATTTGAATCCTATTGAACAAATTTGGGGTTTAGTAGATTCAAAGATTGATTGCACAAAAGTTTAATCTAAAGCAAGTCTGTGGGAACAGCTAGAAACTATTTGGATCTCAGTAACAAAAGAGACAGTCAAAAAGTACATAAAAACAGTGCCAGCAAGAATGCAAGGTGTTATCAAGGCCAAAGGAGGCCATACAAAATATTAATATATAATAAGTTTTTTGGTTATTATGTGTGAAAAAGGACTAGTTTGTTATTTACCAAATAAATAACAATAACATTTTTAGTTTTAAACAAGTTTTTGAAAGATTTCTAAAATATTTGTTTTCTCATTTTTCTAACAGATGGTCTAATAAATTTGTTAAGCAGTGTACATTGTATAATTTGTTGAGAACAAAATGATGTAACAAGTCGATGGAAACCAAAATCATCAACCCACTGAGGGCAGGATTCAAAATCACACCGAAAATCAAAGTGAAAAATTGAAATCAAAGGCTTATCCAGCATGCATGAATTTCATCACTGTAACTCATAATGTGACTCAGTAGTGTGTATGGCCCCTGCGTGCCTGTATGCACTCCTGACAACGTCTGGGCATGCTCCTGATGAGTCGACGGATGGTGTCCTGGGGGATCTCCTCCCAGACCTTGATCAGGGCATCGTTGAGCTCCTGGACAGTCTGTGGTGGTACCTGACAGCGTCGGATGCACCAATACATAATGTCCCATGGGTTGTCAATTGGATTTAGGTCAGGGGAACATGAAAGCGTCTTTCTTTGTTTTAGTGTTTTTTTGTGTATTTCTTGCGTTTTCTCTGTCACTTGTCTTGGTCGTGCGTATTTATGGATGTACAACTGGTGAGACTAGTGATTTGCTTTTTACTTCTTTCCAGACTATTTAAAACAACATCGGGAGATCCATTCTCTAACAGCTCTATCATTTACACTCGGAAACAGCTGTTAGCGCTGTGCAACATGGATGTACTCCCTGTAGAAAGACTGGAGATCACCAAGGAAATAAGGAGGAGAATGGGGTGCAGAGAAAGCTAATGGCACTAACCAGACTGCACAGGGAGTACTGAGAGTGTGCTACATGGAAACATGGCTAATGGAGCTAACGCCAGACTCGCAAGTTACTTTGTATGCATTTCAATTGCTGATAGCAGACAGGAGAGTAACAGTTAGTGGTCAGAGGAAAGGTGGGGTCATTGCAATGTTGTAGATGGTATAACCCAGGGCACATCAGGGTAAAAGAGCAGTGCTTCACCAGAGACATTGAGCTGTTAGCTGTTAGCATTCGGCCATATTACCTGCCGAGGGAGATCTAGTACATTATCGCGATAACTGTGTATATATCTGCTCCCTTTGCATACATACCTCTGGTGAATAAACAACCAACAACCATCAGGCATGTGAGAAGATGGACAAAAGAGTCCAGTATGGCACTGAGGGACTGCTTTGAAATCACTGACTGGGATGTGTTGTGCAGTCCACAAAGGTAGGACATTGACAGTTTAACAACCTGCAATACAGACTGCATTAACTTCTGTGTGGAAAACAACAAACCCTGGGTGTCCCCTATTGAACAAAAAGAAGAGGGTCTTTAGATCAGGGGACAAAGATGAGCTGAGGAGGGTGCAGAAGGAGCTGAAATAGTAGATAAGGAGAGGGAAGGACGGTTGCAGGAGGAACAATGCCACAGAGGTTTGGAGGGGCCTGAAAACCATCTCAGGTCATAGCAGCGATAATGGAGGGAGCCCTGAATCTGGAGACTGGGAATGGGCAAATGAGCTGAACCTGTTCTTCAACAGATTTGATTCTATCCCTGACAGCATTACTTTGATTTTTTTCCTTTCTATGTCTTTTTATACTTTTTGGTACTGCTGATGCCTGTAACACCCAAATTTCCCCTATGGGGGATTAATAAAGTGTTATCTTATTGTCCTGCACCAGGAGGAACCCAGGGCCCACTGCACCAGTGTAAGGTCTGACAATCGCTCTGATGATTTCATCCTGGTTCCTCACAGCAGTTAGGGTACCATTGGCATGACATAGAGGTCTGTGCGACCCACCAAGGATGTGCCATCACCGACCCACTGCTAAAACCGGTCATGCTGGATAATGTTACAGGCAACATAACATACACCACAGCGTCTCCGTACTCTTTGACCCCTGTCACATGTGCTCAGTGTGAACCTTCTCTCATCCGTGAAGAGAACAGGGCGCCAGTGGCGAACCTGCCAATTCGGGTGTTCTCTGGCAAATGCCAGTCGAGCTGCACGCGGCTGGGCTGTGAGCACAGGTCCCACTAGAGGATGTCAGGCACTCATGAAGTCTGTTTCAGACAGTTTGGTCAGAAACATGCATCTCAGTTGCCTGCTGGAGGTCATTTTGTTGGGCTCCGGCAGTGTTCCCCATGTTCCTCCTCACACAAAGGAGCAGATATTGGTCCTATTGCTGGGTTGATGCCCTTCTATAGCCCTGGCCAGTTCTCTTTGTGTAGCAGCCAGTCTCCTGGTATCTCCTTGAGGCTGTGCTGAGAGGCACAGCAAACCTTCTTGCGCTTGCACGTATGGATGTGCCACCCTGGAGGAGCTGGACTACCTGTGCAACCTGACTGGGCTGCAGGAAGGATAAGGAGAGAGCATTTGTCTGTGGCCACCACATGCAAAACAATTCCCTTTTTGGTAGTTGTATTGTTTTTGCCTCTCCATTGCACCTGTTGTCACTTTCTTTTGCACCAAAGCAGGTGTATTTAAGTCACAATCACTTGTGCTTCCTAAATAGACAGATTGATATCCCTGAAATTTAACTGACTTGGTGTTATACTGTGATGATTAAGTGTTCCCTTAATTTCTTTGAGCTGTGTATATATCTATAAATATACAGTGCTGCTTGAAAGTATGTGAACCCCTTGAGCAGTTTAGATGTTTCTGTGTTTTTATCACGATTTTTATCATCAGCAGATTTTATGTATGAAATGTCAGATATATGTTTATCAATTGCATGTACTTGTTTAGTGGGACTTGTTTAAGTTGCCTAAAAACTACATGAAACATGGAATTAGTGTATGTGCAAAAGTAAGTGAACCCCCAGCTGCAATGGTTAAGTCAAGCAGGTAACAGACTCAGGTGAAACACATTTGGGTGTTTAATTAATCATTTAAGCAGACCAATGAAATGAGACATCCTTGGGAAAGGGTTTGGCCTGCACTAATTAAAAGAAAGAGGAAACCAACCAAAGCACTGTTGTCCCATACAAATCAACAATGCCGAGAGCAAAGGAGATATCCGAGGACATGAAGAAGAGGGTAGTGACAGCCCATCAGTCTGGGGAGGGCTATAAGACCAGCTCCAAAAGATTCCAGCTCCATCCATCCACTGTTAGACAAATAATTTACAAATGGAGGGCCTTCACCATGACAGCAACTCTGCTGAGAAGTTGACGCCCATTAAAACTATCACCCAGAAGCACCAGAAAAATGATAAATCAGTTAATGGCCAACCCACACATCACCTCTACCTCTCTGGTAGCATCTGGGACAAATGTGCGTGCATCTACAATCAGACGAAAATTGAATAGCCAAGACACTCATGGGAGGATTGCTAGAAGGAAGCCTCTGCTCTCAAAAAAGAACACAGCTGCCCATTTCAACTTTGCCAGAGAGCACTTGGACAAACCACAGCCATTCTTGAAGTCCATTCTCTGGACAAATGAGTCCAAAATAGAATTTTTTGGTCACAATCAAAACCACCATGTTTGGAGAAAAGCCAACACTGCATATGAAGAAAAGAACCTCCTCCCAACAGTGAAGCATGGTGGTGGAAATTGTGAAGGTCTGGGGGTGTTTTTCTGCTTCTGGACCTGGATGACTCCATATTATCCAAGGAACCATGTATTCTCAGGCATATCAACAAATTTTTGACCAGAATCTCCTGCCATCAGTCAGAGAGGATAGATAGATAGATAGATAGATAGATAGATAGATAGATAGATAGATAGATAGATACTTTATTCATCCCCAAGGGAAATTCACAAGTTCCAGCATATCCACAAATTTAAAGTAAAAGGCATGCAATAAATAATCTAAAAGCACAACAAGCAAGAATTAAAAGTTAAAAGTTTAAATGTCCAGTCCAAACAGAATGCAAGTTTAAATGTCCAGTGTAACAGAATGCAAGTTTAAAGTCCAGTGCAAACAGAATGCAAGGTTTGGATTATGCAACAAGACAATGACCCAAAGCATCCCAGCAAAACTACAAAGGAATGGCTTCAGAGAAAGAGGATTCGTACTCTGGATTGGCCCAGTCAAAGTCTGTACCTTAATCCAATTGAAATGTTGTGGCGAGACCTGAAGAAGTTGGAAATACCAGATGTCCCTCCAACCTCTCTCAACTGGCTGAGTTCAGCAAGGAGGAGTGGGCAAAAATCCCCATAAGCAGATGCGAGAGACTGGCTAGTGGTTACAGAAGACATTTTGTTGAAGTAATGGCTGCAAAAAGAGGAGCCAGAAGCCACTAATAATATGTGTGTGTGTGTGTGTGTGTGTGTGTGTGTGTGTGTGTGTGTGTGTGTGTGTGTGTGTGTGTGTGTGTGTGTGTGTGTTTCTATGTGTACATGCAGTGATCTGCTGTTCAACCAGCTGTATGCCCGGCTGGTGGAAAACATGGTTGCTAAAGGTGTCTTTCTGGAGTCACTGGAGTCATACATTGTTGCAGATCGCCTTGGTCACCTCACCACACCCATCATGAAGGACCTCCTGGCCCATTATCATGGTAATGGTATGATGGACAGCCTGGAGAGATGTATTGTCCATCTGGATATCACCAGCCTGGACATACAACAGGTGCATGTATATCTGTATATTTTAAGGACTAAATAATGCTGCCCACAGCAGCCATCAGACAAAATTGATTACTAGAAAACCTAATTAAGATACCACTGACACTAAAGGTGCGTGCGTGCGTGCGTGCGTGCGTGCGTGCGTGCGTGCGTGCGTGCGTGCGTGCGTGCGTGCGTGCGTTTGTTTGTTTGTTTGCAGGTGGTGCAGGTGTGTTGGGAGAACCAACTCTATGATGCAATGATCTATGTTTTCAACAGTGGCATGAATGACTACATTACACCTATGGAGGTAAAGGTTGTTTCTTCATGTTCATGTTGTCAGATGTGAATATTTTGCATAATTATGTGCCTTAATCAATAGGATGACTTAAATGTTAGTTGCACTTAAGTGGCCATATGTGCAAATAATTATAAAGCTTTTGACCTTTACGCCATTTCTTGCTGAGATGAACCGTTTGGTTTAGGTCCAGGCACATAAATTTCCTATAAAAAGTTTTTTGAACCAAAGGTCGAGGTCAGAGATTTAATGAGATGAAGGGTTATGTGGTTTAATCTGACTTGCCCTTTTTGTCATGCCTTCATGAAACATTTTGTTTAAATTGTGCTTTTCTTGCCAGAAAAAGGTGTTATGAGAAATCACTGTAATTTTCAGTCTAAATCCCTGTGGAAAGGTTCCGATTAGATTAGATTAGATTAGATTAGATCAGATTGAACTTTATTGATCCCTTTGGGAGGACCCCTCAGGGAAATTGGAGTTCCAGCAGCTCAAAGTGATACAGATAAAAAGGTAATAAAATAAAATAGAAATAGAAGTTATATAGATAGAGTTATAAGTTAAGACACAGCTCCCATTCTGCTTTTTGATTGCTGATATAAAATATTCACGTTACTTCATGTATATATTTCAGAAACTCTTTGCAGTGATTGGCCCACCACTTCGGGAGGGGAGGAGCCTAACAGGTAAGGCTTGAAACCCCACCTGCAGAGTTCATAACAGTAACTATTTTAAGCATCTCAATTTGTACGCAGTGTTTGAAAAGCATGTTTAAATCTTTACTCTTTTTCTCCTTGGGCAGATGAGGAAGTGGTGATGGGAAACAAACTTCTGGTGTACATAAGGTAAGTTCACACATGTCAATTTACACAGTTCATTAGTTCATGCAGCTACATTATGGCCAAAATTTTGGTATCTGCCTGTAGATGCTACTTCTCTTCACTGTCAAAGCAGGCTCCAAGAGTACTAAGAAAAATGCATAATGATTATAAAAATGTGAAATGTGGCCTCAAATGATGGGAAATATAAAACCACACAATGTATTCATAAACTGAGCAGAGAGCAGCGTCAGCAAACTATTGGTGTAGTTCAGGTTTATGATAAAGTCAGCTAGCATCTCTCTTCTCCATAAAAGACTTCATGTCTTTCTCCATATTATTTAACAGAATAGTGGATATAGTAAGTTAAATTGTTGGAAATTGCTTCAAATTGCTTCAAATGGCTTCCATCTCATTGCTTTCCTCGTATGCAAAGGATGTCACAGTTTTTATGCATTCCAGAGGTGTGACATTTGGTCAGAGCATGAAATTTCTCACAAGGAAAAATAAATCACTACAGCACTATTTACATTCTTACCACTAAGCTCAATTCTGTTAGCAATGAAACAATGCCATGAATGAGACTATTCTGACTTACTAGTACGCAGCATAAGACAGTTTTTGTTTTCAGTGGCATTTGCTGAAAAAACAGTAGACAACCCTGAAAAATCAATGAAAGAATTCATGACCACACAGCCTAACTACCTGTAGAAACAGAGACAGCAACATGACATTCCACTACGTCCACTATCTGGGGTGGAACACCAACAACCAACCATGGCTGGTCGCCATGAAATTCAAGCACTAAAGCACAAAGAACCAGTTCAAGAACAACAATAACTACAAGGAACAGACTATACATTTGATGAGTAGTATCCACAAAGATGCAAAAAAACTGCCACCAAACCGAAAACCGCTGAAGAAGGAAAGAAAAAGCAGTCACTTCAGATACAGTAAGTATGTAAAGCTTTGGTGCTTTTGCTTTGGTGTTTTAATTCATAACAATAGAAGTAGTAAGAGAAAAAAAAAAAAACAATAGAAAATAGAAACATTTACAATAAAAAATTATGCATGTTTTGCATGTCAACCTTGCACTGTACACCCATTAACTACTTTTGGAAAGAAATCACCATCACTGGAGTCACTACGCCTCATCCTGGGCTGTCCCGTCACGCTTTCTAATGTCGGCTACCCAATAATAAAACAAAAAGTAAGGGAGTGCCAAGCCAACCTGGAGATGAGGCTTCTGCAGCATGCATTTCTGTAGACCTGGATTCCTTTTGTTCCAAATAAAGGTTGTTGAGCATGTGCACACACTGAGATGCAGACTAGTTAGAGCTTCAGTACAAGTCCAGCAAAATTAAAACAGTTGCACAACTCTTAAATTGAGAAGGTATGTTTGATTCATTTGCTGTACTTGTATTAAAAAATTGACACAGAGGACCTGCCCAAACACCTGCCCGACTCAATCAAGGGTTTGGTTTACTGTCAATCATGATGTTACGTACCCATTTTGTAGCATAAAATAACTAATAAACACCAGATCTAACAGAAAAATGAACACTTAAACATACATCAGATAAGAACTACCTAAAATGACGGACACCAGCTCTAGGAAAAATTTGACTAGTAGCTTGGCGCATATCCCATCTGCAAACATGGAGAGGGTGGGATTTATGACCTATACTGCTGCCAGCCACCAGGTTGCAATTGAGATGTTTTGGCTTCACTTTTGAAGAGCTGTCAGGTTATTCATCTTGATATACAGTCGTTAGGGAATAATATCAAAAGTTTGTTGTGCTGATTTACTGTTTATGGTTATATATTTTTTCTTTCTTTTTGTTATTTCCTTTTGTTTCTTTTATTATTATTGTTATGCAACTTACAAACAACAGACTTCATATCAGTCTATCTATTAATGTATGTATTTGTCATTATAAATATTGTTAATACATATATAAAAGTGTTAGTGAGTGAGTGAGTGAGTTATGCATGTTATGGGGTTATAAATTGGTTTACAGAGTCACATTGAGGGGACTCGCTGTACTTGTGCGGACAAAATACTGGAGTTAGAGTTAGGTTAAGTTTAGGGTAACGGTCAGGGTGAGGGTAGGGCAAGTAGGGGTTGTTGTTATGGTTGGGGTAAGTCTCTAGGAAATTAATGTAAGTCTATGTAATGTCCCCAAAAGTGATGAAAACCTAACGTGTGCGTGTGTGCATACATGTGTTTGTTTATATAGCTGCTGTCTTGCGGGAAGAGCATATCCACTAGGAGACATTCCTGAAGACCTTGTGGTTCAAGTTAAGAACCAGGTACGTAGAAACTATATTTGACAAAGACTGATTTGAGAAGATGTGGTTGTGTTCATTCTCTCTCGTACTTATGTTACTGTAGTATATATTAAAAAGTTGCCAAAGTGATTCCATGTTACTGGTTCTGTTTTTGCAGAGGATCACTATAGAATATGTCAGGCACGGCGCCACCCACTTGTACAACTGGCCCACCCTAAATGACTTGGAGAATTTTCTTAACAAAATCAGCATTTTAATAAAACCCTTAAAACACGTTTCCATTTGAAAAAAAAAAAAAATACAACACTTTTTTCGGCTACTATCACGTGAGGTCTAGTCCAGTCACGTGGGCCATCGTTGGTCACCCCAGACATGTTACGCTCGAGCACGCACGTCACAATCTGGCGGTTGTTTGGCAAAAAATGGTTACTGAGAAGGGCAGTGGATTCTATATTACACAGGCTGCTACAGTTAAATAAATGCATCGCTATGGCACAACAGTTTCGTGTGTTTTTAGTCAGGCTTTCGCCCTCTGTTTTACGCAGAATACAGTAACACGTCATTTTCCAACTATGTAGAAGCTGTGTATTTAGGAAATGATATCATTACTTTTTTTATATAACTGCAAATACATTTCCCATCAAAACTAGAACTAGTAGAAAATGTAGACAATACGGGAGGAAGAGCTAAATACTCCTGCCTGAATTGACTGTCTTCAGATTACCTTCAGAGACAGTTAAGGTCATGAATGAACAGCGTAGCGCACCACGCTCTCTCTCCTGTAAACATCATTGTAGCTCACCCAGTACTCTGATCGCTCTGTTTCTCCCTCTCCTTGCAATCAATTTAAAGAGTAATCCAGTCAGATCAAACAAAAATGAATTAACAGGCATTACAATGTCCATTTTTTTGATCCACTTGATCCATAGCGAAAATATAGGCAATGAGATAAGCCGCGTGAGCCACTTGTAATAAATACAAACTGTCGCAGTGAAATAATAAGCAACGGCATTGAAAATGTTTTTTAAAAAAATTTTGAACATGTCATCATCAGCTAGACGTACTAGTTGCCCTCCACAGCATGATACCAGTCATTTTTGTTTAAGTGAGACCACCAGTTGGAAACAGTGTTAACTTTTGTAATTAAGAGGCCCACCCAGAGTAACTGTGGCCCACCCAAAATTGAAATCCTGGCGCTGTGCCTGGATTATGTTTTGTGGTACTGATTAAAGCTGCAAAAGTTCATTATGTTTCAGAAGTCATCATGGAAGTGGGACATGATTGAGAATTTCTATAAGCTCTCAGAGCCAATTAATGATTGAAAATAAACAATGCTTTATGTGAATGCTTTGTTCCTGTAAATGGACTGTATTTATATAGCCCCTTTCTAGTCTGATGACAACTCAAAGCGATTTTACAAGATGTCTGCATTCATTCATACAAGCTTTTAATCATTCACACACTGATGGCACAGCATCAGGGGGCAATTTGGGGTTCAGTATCTTGCCCAAGGATACTTTGACATGGAGACTGCCAAGGCCAGGGATCGATCCCCCAACCTTCTGATAAATAATAATAAAGCGATGACCGCTCTACCTCCTGAGCCACAGCCACCCAGTGTGAACATAATGAGTCCAAGAAAGAATGTAGGTATCAGTAATTCAGTGCTACTTTGAAAGAAGGCTGAATAGTGACCCCACATTGTGTCTACATTTAAACATTCTTCAAAACCTAGGTTGCAAAGTGTCACTCTGCTTTCTGAAAATATTGTACAATTCATTTTCAATTTCGTGACATCTATTAATGAAATGTTTTATCAGTATTTTTAGCTGTTTTGACTCTGTGTGAATGTCAGAAATTTAATAGTGACCTGAGCTAAGACCTAAGGAATCATATGTGTTTATTGGCACATTTTGGGCTGTTCTGTCTCTGTGTGAATTTCACTACTAGACTAGTGAAACAACATCGCATCACTGAGCCTAGTGTCAAAATACAACAATAAATTCCAAAATCCCATTTATTTCGGCACATTATCCAGCCTGTTTGTACATCTGATTATAAATATAAAACAACCTTCCTCTATGTAGCCACACTAGAATTAACCAGAAAATAGAACACAACTCAGACAAACACAAATGACCAACAATAAATAAAAAGAGCTATGGACACCACAGTGGGTGAAACAAGCAAATCTTAGGCTACAGAAATGAAATAACTGCCATTTAAACAGCAGGATAAAACATCACCAAAGCAGACCACACAGATGTATAAACAAGATATACTTCAAAGTAGACATTTAAAACAAAGAGAGCTGCAGACCGTGTGGCATGCATACACAGTGCTAGGTATGTTACACCCGTGACCAGAAATCACCTCTGTATTGAACTGTATAGATTTAGAATATTGGCAGTTTTCCGAGAAGTGATGACATCAGAAAGTGCTGAAACTCATGACATCCATATTTTAAATCCTATTTCCTACTCACTGTCGATATGCGATTGTAACAATGCAATTTATCTTTACACATTCGACAACAGTAAAATTAAAATTTTTGCAAACCTAAAAATAGCTCTGCTTATAGTTAGTGATGTGTAGTTACAGCCTCATGTTCTTCAAGAGTGATCCTAATCGTCTCACAAAGTAAGGTAACAGATTTTTAACTGAGAAGTGCTGCTGTGGGCTTAATACTCTGTATCATCTAATGCCTTGTCTGGTGGTTGTTGTTTCTGTGCACTCTGTTCATTTATTGTCTGAATTTGTCACAGTTGCTGGGCCTAATAAGCAATGTGTGTTTGTGTGTGTGTGTGTGTGTGTGTGTGTGTGAGTGTGTGTGTGTGTGTGTGNCGGAGCAGTGGTGGGTGGCTGAGTTATCAGCATTTGATTACAGTGTCTGGTATCGACCAGGCCGCATCAATAAGAATGCTGATGCCCTCTCCAGGCAGTCAGCCACTGGGGCCCAAATCCTGGGACAGATGCTTCCTGGCACCGCTGTACCACCAGGGGTCCAAGGGGCTGCTGGAGAGCATCAGCACACTAGTGTGCAGGCAGCTGTTGTTGCTCTCCCATCCTGGTCTCTGGCTGATCTCCAGGCACTCCAAGAGGGCGATGCAGCTATCGGGGTCTTCCACCACTTCTGCCACGACAAGTGGGTGCCAAGTCGGGCAGGGAAGGAACATTTAAGCCCTCAGGTGCGTGGTCTGATACGGCAGTGGGACTGTATTGTGCAGAGGGACGGCTTGCTGTATCGCCGGCTCTTCCGCCCTGATGGCGGGGAGGAGATTTTCCAACTTCTCCTACCTGAGTGTCTGAAGGAGGAGATTCTTCGCCAGCTCCATTACAACCATGGTCACCAGGGCATCGAGCGGACCTCAGAGCTGGTGAGGCAGAGGTGTTACCGGCTGAGGATGGATCGAGACATCAGGGACTGGTGTCAGAGGTGTGAGCGTTTTGTCCTGGCCAAGAACACACAGCCACAGGCCCGTGCTCCCATGAGTCACCTACTAGCTGCAGAGCCTAATCAGGTCCTCAGGACTTTACTCTGCTGGAGCCAGCCCAGGATGGGCGAGAACTCGTCAAGGTGATGACAGACGTGTTTTCAAAATTCACCCAAGCTGTGCCGGCCCGAGACCAGAAGGCTTCTACTGTGGCTGAGGTATTGGTGAGAGAGTGGTTTTATCGCTACGGTGTCCCAGCGCGCCTCCACTCTGATCAGGGTAGAAGTTTTGAAAGTGCCTTGGTTCAGCAGCTGTATGAGCTCTATGGGGTGCAGAAGACCCGGACCACCCCTTTCCATCCCCAGGGCAACGGGCAATGTGAGAGATTCAATCGGACGCTGCACAACTTACTGCGCACCCTTCCATCTGACCAGAAACACCACTGGCCCGACCATCTTCCCCAGTCGGTGTTTAATTATAACACCACCCCTCATCAGTCAACAGGTGAGTCACCACATTTCCTTATGTTCGGTCAGGAACCTCACTTACCTGTTGACTTCCTGCTGGGTCATTTTCCTGAGCTGTCAGCAGGGAAGGTGTGTGACTGGGTGGCAGAGCACCAGCGTCGGCTTCACCTGGCCTTTGACTGTGCCAGGGGATGTTTGGAAACTGCAGCAAGACGGAGGAAAGACAGGCATGAGCAAGGAGCACTGATTGAGCCACTGGAAATTGGTCAGAGAGTCTACCTGCAGGACCGTGGCATTAGAGGGCGCTGTAAAATCCAGGATGCATGGAGCTCGACGACCTATCAAGTGGTGAGGGCGCCAGAGCCAGTTGGGGTGGTCTATTCAATTGCTCCAGTGCATGATTTGACCCGGGTGCGGAGTGTGCACCGGATGATGTTAAAGCTGGCTTTGGCCCTGCCTCCTGAATGTCCTGAGGAGTCACAGGATTCCTCCGAAAGTGTGTCTGGGGGGAGTGAGGATGAAGGACTGTGGATGGTTCTGAGGGGACCAGCTCGGGTTCCATCCACTCCACTGCAGCCAAGCTCCACACCCAGAAGGCATGTAGTTCCACCTTCGGTGGCAAGAGAGGCCTCTGTCTCTTCTTCTGTGCCTGAGGGGGCATCCAGCAGTGGCTCAGCTGCTCTTAGGAGGTTTTCCAGGACCACTGTGGGTCAACATTCTAACCCCTACCGCCTTCCAGGGCCTGTAAGGGGTGAGGCAAACGGGGCCGCTGCTTCTCAGGTATTGGGTGCTAGTAGTATGGCTACAGCCATTTTTAGACCTTGGTCATAGTATCATGTTTATGTGTGTAGTTTATCGGTGGGTCACCGATAAAACGAAGGGGGGGAGGAATGTAACCGAATGGTGATATTTTAGTGGTTCTCTTCTGTCTCCCTGCATCTGTCTTTTATTGTTTAGCAGGCATGGCGATCGCGGCAGGTGTGTGGCACACCCCTTACCGGCACCGGTAGTGCAGTCGCGTATTACTGGCCACTAATGCGGACCTGTTAAATACCCGACATCCGGTCAGTCGCTCTCTCTCTCTCTCTCTCCTCCTCTGAAACGGGTGCTGGCTGGCGTGCACCTCCGCTGAGCTGTCGTGTCCTGGCGTGGTATGTGCAGTCTTCTTCAGGTATGTAGCACAGTCTGAAGTTTGGATAATGCTATAAGGTGCCTTGTTGACAGCTCTTTGTTCTTAGGTTGGTGTGTTGGGCCTGGTTGGTGTGCGTGCGTGTCCCCTTCCAGTTAGCCGCCGCTGCTAACAGCTAGCGGAGCGATGTGCGCAAGTTAGGACTAATGCAGGTATACCGTGGTGCAAACTCAGTGCTCAGTTTATCTGCCAGTGCACATTTAAGGTCGCTAACAGCTGGCTTTGTTTCTTTTAAAGCTTGCCTGGCATTAAGCTGTTTGCCCTGCCTTGTTTCTCTTTTCTCCTTTTGGCTTCTCGTTTTTTTTTGTTGCCTCTCTGGTCTCTGCCTCGTGAGCCTCGTGGTCGAGTTGCTGTACCGCTCTGCTTGATTACGTTGATGTCTCTCTTTACGTTGATGTCTCTCTTTACCGCAGTGTGGTTTCCTTTGGGTTTGATTTGAGTTATTAGTTAATTTGTACATAGATATTCTATTTGGTTTCTTGTATTTATTTTTTTTGTGTGATTATTTGAGTGTGCAGGGACCTGCCGCAACTAGCTGTGGCCTGCCTTTCCTCCGAGCTAAATAAGCGGCTTATTGCACTAGCTGAACATCATACACTGCAGGGGCAAAAGGGAACTACATCAACGTTTTTTTTTTTTTTTTTTTAAGAAGAAACATAATTTATTAAAGGAAATATTTTATTGTTATTAATAGATAAAGGTTGTTGAACTATGTTTACCTGTGTCTGTATTCATTTGTGCACTTACCTGTGCATGGGCTGTTTCGGGAAACCCTCTCAGGGAAGTTAAAGTTAAAACGGGTATACTCTTTAGGTGCAAGTCCTAAGGTGGCGCTGTCGGTGTTGTCAAGGTTCTCTAGATCTCCCACTTGCAGTTGAACTGCTGTTGTTCATCTCTCCTGCCACACAATGATAAGGAACCATCTTCCATTTGAAGTAGAGAATACAGTATGCGATAAAGAGGGTAGATATGTTTTTGTGGGAGGGATGACAGATGGAGAATATATTACATTATTAAACATATACAACCCTCCCAAAGAAGGAACAAGTTTAATTGAGAAAATTATTGATTTAATTACAGTGCAAAGTAAAGGGATAATTGTGTTAGGGGGAGACTTTAACTTACTCATGAATGAAAAGATGGATTCACAAAGTAGTAGAAAATATAAGACCCAAAAAGACGCTCATTTGATGAGAAAGTTCTCTAAGGACATGGGATTACTTGATGTATGGCGAACTTTAAATCCAACTCATAGGAATTGTACATATTATTCCCCAGTTACAGGAAATTACTCAAGGCTTGACTATTTTTTTATGTTCTCTAAAGACCTACCAGTAATTAAAAACATTAAAATTGGCCATATATAGTTCTCAGATCATGCACCCTTACAGATGACAATAAAGAGTAATATGGAGAAAAGTGCTGGTATCTGGAGGTTTAATAACTCTCTTATTTTAGAAAAGGAATTTAAAACAAAGATGAGAAGTGTGCTACAAGAATATATAAGGCACAATGACACAGAGGATGTAAATCCATTAATACTATGGGAAGGGGCAAAAGTTGTTCTACGGGGGTAAATAATAGCATATGCCTCATTTAGGAAGAAACAGAAAGAAAAGGCAAGGACTTCACTCGAAAGGAAATTGAGGAATTAGAAAAAATACACAAAGCCTCTGGGGAAACCTCTGTATTGGAGAAACTTAAAGAGGCCAAAGTAGCAATGAATGACTTTTTAAATATGGAGATAGAAAAATCATTGTCCTTCTTAAGACAAAGGACATGTGATGGAGGCCCCAGAGCAGCAAAGGTTTTAGCTTATAAACTTAAAAAAACAGCAAAAGAGAGTATCAGTAATGCAACTTAATTGCAAAAACACAAAGGCAGTAATTCGAGATCGAAATGAGATAGGAAAACAATTTGCAAAGTATTATCAAGAATTATATGACGCTGCCCAAAATCCAGTACATAAAAAGAATTTTATGAATTTTTTTCAAAAGCTGAATTTACCTAAAGTGAGCGAAGAACAGAATATCACACTTGTAAAATCAATAACAGAGGAGGAAATTCATAATCATATTAAAAAACTTGAACTACATAAGTCACCTGGGAGTGAAGGATATACAAATGAGTTTTTTTTAAAGAATTTCAGATAGAACTTGTTGCACTTGTTCCACTTTTGTGTATAACTGGGCACTGGACAAGGAGACATGGGCAGCAACATGGAATTCTGCCATTCTAACAGTGTTGCATAAGCCAGGTAAAAATCCGGGAGATTGTTCATCTTATAGGCCAATTAGTCTTTTAAATACAGATCATAAACTTCTATCCTCAATACTAGCTACTAGATTAGCACAAATTATACCTCATCTCATAAATCCAGATCAAACTGGTTTTATTAGTCAAAGACAGCTTGTCGATAATGTGAGACGAACATTAAACCTTACAGAGATAGCACAGAAAAAGAATCTACATGTGGCAATAGTTACCTTAGACGCTGAAATGCCTTTGATAAGGTCTTATGGCCTTATCTATTCGAAATGTTAAACAAGTTTGGTATACACGACAGCTTTATAAGATGGTTGAAAGCTATGCATAAAGAGCCAAATGCCAAAGTCAAGGTTAATGGAGTAATATCTGACTCATTAAATATCTCTAAAAATACTAGACAGGGAGATCCCTTATCCCCTTTGATTTTTGCATTATGCATAGAACCACTGGCAGAATGTATTAGGTTAGCGGTGTAGACACAGCAGGAGTCAATCATAAACTGTCAATGTATGCAGATGATATAATAATCTACTTGTCTGATCCTGAACAGTCAATTGAAGTGTTGATGAATGTAATTGGGGAATTTGGAACCATCTTGGGCTATGCATTGAATGTTAATAACTCAGAAGTAATGATCATGGTTGGCACAATTAGTGATGATTTTACTAATAAATATACATTTCATTGAGATGTGGAAAGGATAAAATATCTTGGGATTAATATAACAAAGAATTTGGACAACTTGTTCGCACAGAATTTTGATGAATTAATAAACCAAACCAAACAGGACCTAAACAGATGGTCCATAATCCCATTCTCCTTATGGAAAAGAGTCAAAATTATACAGATGAACACACTACCAAGATTTTTGTTTCTTTTTAAAGCACTACCCATATATATTGTCACTAACATTTCCAAACAGTGGGATTCTATTATGCGGAAGTTTATATGGAATGGCAGGAAACCAAGAATTAAAATGAATTATCTTAAATTGCCAAAAGAAATGGGTGGCCTAGACCTTCCAAATCTGCAAGCTTATTATCAAGCAGCACAAGTAAGGAGTGTCAAAATTTGGATGGGAGAATGTTCACATACAAAATGGAGAGAGATAGAAATAAACTGTGGAGATATACCATTAACTGCTCTCCCTTTTTCCAAATACAAAAATTCATACATTGAGAATGTAGACAATAGATGGGTAGTTGCTACACTTAAGGTTTGGAGGGAAGTCTGCCACATGTAATTTTTTTTGAAAGAAATTGGGAGTGATACAGACTCCTCTCCTAAATATAATGGACCAAACGTTTAACATATGGGCATCCAAAGGTTTATGTAAATTTGGATAAATGTTTGGGGATAAAGATATGAAATCTTTTGAACAGCTATTGTTGCAATATGGTTCACCCAAGTCTCATTTATTTCGATTCGTCCAAGTGAGAAGTTATCTTTTTGATGTTGTAAAAAAGAAATCTATTCAAGAAATAAACCCTCTCATAAAATGCATGCTTAAGATATATGATTGTGGTACTGAAACAAAACTCTTAACTAAATAAGTTAAATAATACAAGCTAAATATCAAGATAAACAAATGGATCTCAATGTAAAAAACAAATGGGAAAATGAAATTCCTTGTAATATCTCACCAGTAGATTGGAAACAAATGTGCAAAAACATACATGAAACAACTAACTCAAACTACTGGAAAGAATTTGCATAGAAGATTATAAATCGATATTTTAGGACACCCCAAATCCAGAGTAAATATAAAAGTAATGTAACCTCAAGCTGTTGGAGGAAATGCGGGCAGCAAATAGCACACCTCAGACATGTATTTTGGTCATGTAAAGTATTAGATGGTTTTTGGTTAGATTCTGTTAGAGAATTGTCAAATATTTTTGGTATCTCTGTGAATAAAAATCCATTAGTTTTATTACTTGGAAAACTCCCAGAAAACATTAAGAAGAATGATATATATTTGTTTTTAATAATAAGAGTAGCATTAATTAATCAAATTACAAGAAACTGGTTAGAAAATGATAATTTAAGTAATTCCAAATGGAAGGATCTTGTTAATGACATATACATAATGGAGAAAATAACAATGAGAATTAGAAATCAAGTTTGTGTTTTTGAAGAAAGAGGAGAGAAATGGGTGAGGTATATAACAAATGATTTGTAAAGTATGTTTCTCATAGATATTATATATATTTTGTCCCTTATACTGTAAACTACACATTGCCTTTGATTTTGAATGTGGGCATATGCAATTGTAACTCGTGTATTTGTTGTTGTTGTACCTAGTGCACAGTGACACAATTGGTAACACTGTTGCCTCACAGCAAGAAGGTCCCCGGTTCGAATCCCGCTGTGGCCACTGCCATGCCTCCGGTGCCTGCTGCTCGAGGAAAAAAGGGGCCTTTGCATGTTTGCATGTTTCCTTAAACCTTAAACTTCCTTCCTCCACTAAAAACACGCAAAGAAGATGACAAGGATGTGTCCCCGGGTGCCGCTGTCGGCTGGCTGTCTGCCGCGGAGGATCGACAGACCGAGGATGGGTCAAACGCGGAGAATTAATTTCACAAAAAGCATGGCGTGTGCATGTATATGTAATGCTGTGATAATAAAAAGTACGTTCTTCTTCTTATTATTATTTATGAAAAAGTAACCTCTGATTGAAACCTTATGTAATTATTAGAATTAGTTATTATTATTATTATTATTATTATTATTATTATTATTATTATTACTTTTATATTGTTATTATCTATTTACTTTGTATTATGTTTTTCCTTGTTTGCTTGCTTGTTTGTAATTAAAAAAAAAGTAAAAAAAATGTTTTTCCCCCTTTTCCACAAGGCTCCATCATCATCATCAGACAATGAGTGTCTAACATCATCCTCGACATGAGAAAATACATTGTTTATCATAATGGAAAACAGAATTGGGCTGATGACACTTCCTTAAGGTGTACCATTATCCACAGCATATCTTTGTGACAGTGCTGTACCTATCCTTACCTGTGTAACTCTTAAATAAAAAATCTTAAATTCAATTGTATGTCTTCCGTGATATTTCAGATTCTTTGTTACTTGAGCTTTTCTAATCTCTGTTTCAAGGCACATAACAGGGTCCATGGTTCCTCTCCCTCTTTTAAAACCACTCTGATAATTCCTCTACTTTCAATGTAAAATGTTAATATTTCTGTAATCATTCTCTCCATTATCTTACCTATATTTGAGGTCAAAGCTATTGGTCGATAATTCATTGGACTTGAAGCGTCCTTCCCTGGTTTTCTAAGTGGAATAATGACTGCCTCTTTCCAGCCAGATGGTAACTTTCCCTCCTCCCATACTTTATTATAGAAGCCTAGCAGCTTCAAGGACACTAAAGTACCTAAATTCTTTAACATAATATAGCAGACTTCATCTCTCCCTGGAGCCGATTGACCAGATCTTAATATTGCCCTCTTCATTTCTTCTGGAGTGAATTGAGCATCCATTGTGCTGTTAAAATTATACTTTCTCTCAAGACTTCCAGGATGTTCTGATCTTGTCAACTCTCTTCCTCTCTTTCCCTCCTCACTCAAGTTTTCAGAACTGTGAATTTGAACATGAGCTTTTGCGGTCATCTCAGCTTTCTCTCCATCAGAAACTGCTGTTTCCTCTCCTCTTTTTAGTTCAGGATACTGCCATTCTCTTCTGATCCCTCTCATACTCTGAATCATGTTCCATACATCTCCTATAGGTGTTGTTCTACCAATCTTGTTATAAAAAGTATGCCAGCTTTGCCTTTTGACTTTACGAATAACTTTTCTTACCTGTGCTTGAGCATGTTTATATTTCAATAAATTCTGGAAATTATGAGTTCGTCTTAAGTTCGTCTGAGAGCTTTATTACTTTCTTTCACTGCCTTACCACACTCATCTGTCCACCAGGGAACTGTTTTTTTCTTCATTTTCCCTTTACTTTTAGAAATTGTCTGGCTAGCAGCTTCTATCAATGTTGTTTTAATCATTTTATCAATCTCCTTAGTTTCTTCATTTAAATCTACTTTATTCATTTCATACTCGCATATATATTTAAACATTTCCCACTTCGCACTACATACATAAACACCCATTTCCCTAGTACCTCCCCTTGATTCTTATCATTTCTAAGTAGAATACTGCGTAACATCGGAAAATGATCACTAACAACTCTCTGATGCAAACCACTCGCATAGTCCCGCAAAATTTACTATATACTATGGTTAAATCTAATGCTGAGGTGTTCCCTGTGCGCACATCCAATCTAGTCCCCGTTCCATCATTTAAACTCACCATATTCTTTTCCTCAAGTAACTCCTCAATCACCTCACCACTTGCATCTATTCTCACTCCTCCCCATAACGTGCTATGTGCATTAAAGTCCCCACATACCAGCACCCTAGTACCACCTATCCCCTCAATTTGTGCTAACCTACTCAAATCAAGTTTTCTACATGGATTATAATTAATAATGACAAATTCTCCCTCACTTGTCCATAATACATATTCCTGATCTTTTCCTATACCTACCTCTCTAAATGAAATTCCCTCTCGCACAAATGTTACACAACCTCCCCCTCCTCCATCCCTCCTATCACATCTAATGGAATTATACCCAACCATTCTAGACTCAAGCCGTAGCTTTATCCATGTTTCCTGCACACAAATCATACCAGGTTTACTGGATAAATGATCGCCAGCAAACTTCTTGCATTCCGTTGCACAAGGAGGACCATGATCAGAGCTAGAAACCAACTCATGCCCGATCCTGGCTTGCTTAAACACTGAGGTCATTCTTCACCGCCTCCCACGTCATCTCACTCAGATCCAAATGATGAGTTGCTGCCTTGACAATTATTTGAATTTTTTCAGTTTTGGATTTAATCTCCATTGTTGCATTTATTACTCTGGCTATGAAAGTTACTAGTTTCTTTAAATCCACCATTACTTTCCCTTCATTTGCCTGACTGCCACTGCGTATTTGCGATTGGGATTTGATTTCCTGCTCTACTTTTTCCATTTACCCCTCTTCTTTTCTCCTCTTACCATCTTTGCAGCCTCTGCATATGACAACTTGCTGTGAGTTTTAACCTGCTGTATATCCACTTGCCTTTTCATCACGACACAACCTCCATATGCCACACTGTGGTTGCCTCCACAATTGAAACATTTTAGTTGTTCATGATTACATTGTCCATATTCATGGTCCTCTCCACATCTGGCACATCTTCTCCTGCCTTGACATGTTTTGGCAGTATGACCAAATCTTTGGCAGTTGTAGCATCTCATTGGCCTTGGTATGTACTCCCTTACATTGTAGCTCAGGAAGCCTTGAGTCACTTTCCTTGGGAGGAATTCTTCCTCAAAATCCAGCACAATGCCCTCACTTTCTTTCCTCACCCCTTCTCTGGTTATCTGGAGCCACCGAGCTAATGTTATTGTTATTCACTGCTACGTTGCTCTGCAGAATGTTAGAATTAACCCCATAAATGCTGGTTTTGACAGTAGTTTCCAGTAACATATTGCTTTTTAAACAAACAAATGAAAACAAAACTAAACTCCTATTCTTAATGAACTAATGATGCTGTACCATGAAGACTGTACAAAAACACATCACATGCTTTTTAAATGCTTTTAGATCTTTTTAAACTAAACCATATTTAAATGATTTTAATACTCTTTATAGCATAACCTATTTATTTATGACATATTTTTAACTTTGTAACATGTATCCGCAAAATGTCATCATCAGCATTTGTTTCACCCTGTGAACTTAACTATGATCAGAATCAGAATCAGAATCAGAAATACTTTATTGATCCCTGAGGGGAAATTGTTTTAATTACAGGTTCTCCTTACAAGAATAGAAGAAATAGAGGAGATATAGAAGAGATAGAAGAGATAATAGAAGAGATAAACATGTAGAACAATTAAAAGAGAAATACATATATATATATATATATATAGTGTGTGTGTGTGTGTGTGTGTGTGTGTATCTATCTATCTATCTATCTATCTCTCTCTCTCTCTCTCTCTCTCTCTCTATATATATATATGGTTTAAACAGGAAAAGCAATACACTATTAATGTGAACAACACATATTAATTAAATCTAACTTCATCGTTTTTCTTTAAAGCTACATGATATTGCTACATTGCATGACCACAACAACATTATGTTGGATTTACTGACACCATATTAACTAATTTAAATTAATATGATTGCATTCAATTAACTTAACATAATTGAACATTATTAATGTGGTAAGTTTGTGTTAATGCAACACCTTAGTTGTACTGATTAATCAATAAGTCAAATAAATACAATTTAAGTTGCTTAAATTCACTTGGGCCTTTATTATACTCTGGAAGCATTAGTGGGACTATTACAAATAACAAAGTCATGTGTATAATTGTATGTATGTATGAATGTATAATGTCACTCTTTTAACCCACCTGAATCATTTTGTTTTGTTTTGACAAAACAAGCAACAACATTTAAACTATAAAATGGTGATCAAATGTGACCTCTATTAAATGCCCATTTGTTGAACCAATTAACTTGTATAGATGACTTAAACATTTGGTTAACTATGAACTGGTCAACGTGGAGGTTATGCTTATTGAAAATGCCAAAAGCTGTACTGTGTGATATAGGCAGTGCTGCAGAGGTAAAAATGAAATGTGACTCCTCAAGCAAACCATCAATTGCTGAACATGGCAGATGTGAAAAAACCTCTAATTTCAAAAGAACACTTGCCAATTTTTGAATAATTGTTTCTTGCAAATTCTCATTTGGTGAGTTAGTTTCAAGCAGTTTCTCCAAGATCACCTGTCTGGTCTTCAGATGTATGGTCACCATTTACATTACCACCTTTAACTACTTCAACTTTGAAGTGTTTAACTGCCTAATATGGATGCCTCCTACTCTTGTGTGATTTGGAAACAACATTGGCCTGGCATTAGCTTGAAATGTACATTACTGTTTCATAACACTTGAGATGCATCACAGGTCACAGTATCAACATGACAAACTCCATTACCTTTAAAAAAATGTACCACAGGTGAATGTGTCAAATAACACAATTACAGACCAACAAAAAAATGTCTTCAAACTTAACAGTTGTGTCCAGCATCAGCCCACAGTCCAAAAGTGCTCAGTTTTTCCCTCGAGTAAAAATCAACAGAAATCCAACTCCAGTTCTTATCCACAGTCTTGATGGCAATTTACTCATGCAGTTTGTTTTTGAGGATTTGCACCTTAGTGGAGAGCTTGTTCCCATCCAATCCCATCACCACTTTTTGGAGAAACTCAAAAGTGTATCGCAGGTCTTTGGGATAGCTCAAGTTCAAGCAATAGATCAAGCCAAACAGGGTTGTGCAGCCATTTGCCACATCTCTTAGGTGTTATAGCACTGCATCCTTCAACGATAATGCCAACATCCTCAGGTGGATCTGTTCCCTCTGCTCCCTCTCATTGCACAATGTAGATGCCCAAAACCGCTTTCTCCGTTTCTCCCACTGCACCAACATCAACATCCTCAAAATGGCAGAAATAAACAGTATCAAACGTATTATGAATGTATATTTTTCATTAATATTTGCCAGTGTCTTTAAAGAATAAGAATAGTATTTTTCTTGTCAAGAAATCCGTGAAAAAAAAGAAAAGGGCAAGATGAACAATGAATCTACATTATCCTATTAAAATGTACTTGTTTGTGCCACAGAGCTGTGTTGTACCATGGTTTGTAGAAACAGCTTCAAAAACTAATGATTAAGTAATATACAGGAGCTTCATGGTTGATTTCTTTTACAGGAGTGATTTTTATTATTAGCCTGCAGTGTCTTTTCTAAATTCTATACTTATGACCATATATATTTGTAAATATTTAGACAGAAATCAAAAACATGGAGGAGATACAAAAATGTTTGGCAAATAAATAAATTAAAAAAAAATACCACCCAGTACTTTTTGGTTAACAAATGTGTCAGTTAAATGTCTCTGCTATCTTTGGAAAATTCATCATGTCAACAAGACAATTTGAGTGTAAGCTATCCAGACAGGTTTCTGAAATATTAACATGATAACAGTGTTAAAATGCATTTTCTATATTAATTAGCTATATCAAAAGTTATCGTTGATCAACAGTGTCATAACTCACCATGTACTTCTTAACAAGGTTGTCAGGATCTTCATTTAAGTAGACGCATAATGCTTTCAGTATGCATTCCTGTCTTACTTCAATGCTTGGATTCAGTGGACCAAAAACAAATTTTTTACCAAACCTTTTAAAAATAACTAATGGTTTTAGATTTGTAATTTTAATATTAAAGTGACATAAAGTGAGGGTATAGAATAATGAAATGAAATACAATTATAAATTGTTAATGTTAATGATGCTCATGAGTTCATTCTTTTATGATACTACATCTGATTATGATATGGCTCTAAGGTATATTTGAACTTGATTCAAAGTAAAACACCTAATAAGAGGGAAAGAGGTTAAACAGTGACACCAAACAGCTTATTTATGTTAAGAATTAAACTCTAAGGGGTCAGGATTAAAGTAAAAAACACACACCTGGTCCATGGCTACCATGATCAGGCTGATTCTGCATCCTGTTGCCCCTCCCTTCTTTTTGAAAACCTTCATCAGTTGGCTGGAGTAATGATCCAGTTGGGCCATAAAGGCTGACATCAGGGGGATTGTGGTAATGTGGGTGAACTCTGCATTTACCTGCAACAGATTGAGACAGAATCTCACTAAAATAAAAACTAAAAATGATCTCACATCAATTTCAACTAGTCACATATTGTGGAAATGTAAACATAAGTCTGCTATTGGCTATACATTTTAAGGTGAGGGGTTAATGGTTTGCATTTATGCTAATATACTGTGCATTGTAATACAGACAGATTGACCACATGCATGGAATTTTCTCCATTCACCTGGTTCAAAAGAATTACACTTACACTGATATACTTCAGTCCACTTTTTTCCAAAATGAAGAGTTTATTGTTTAATAAATGTACAACCATAAGAAATCAAACAAACAAACACAATACATGAACAATACCTGATTCTGAGAAAACAGAGCTGGCCATCTGTTTTTAAACTCTGCTATGAAGGGCATACTTCCTGTCTCCTATGGGTGAAGGTCTTCTCCATTTTACTGTTGATTAGCTGATGGTTGTTGTTCTTCTTCTTCATCTCTAATATAAGCGCTTGCCTTTCCTTCTCAAGGCTTTCTTTGGTTTCACCTGATGGGTAATCAGGACAGAAGTTGACCTCTGCTTTCTTTGGCTTCTTTACCTGGTTTGGACTTTGACCCATGGCACCTTGCTTTTCTTTGACAGCATTGATGCTCAACTCTGGGCAGCCAATGTTCCTCAGTCTTGTGCGGTAGTTTGCCATTTTATATTTTAGACTAATTTTCCATCCATAGAAGCCAGTAACTGATCCCTGCTCCTTTAAACAAGGATATTTAGTTATCAGGGCCTCGGCAACATCATCTGTACTTGAAGGATAAACTTTGTATTTGACAATTTCTGATGCCAAACCATCAAGTATATCTGACTTAAGTTTGGGACCTGGACTCAAAAGAGTACCACTGTTCAGGAAGGCTTGGTTGGCCCTTTCCAATTGAATCTGTACCTCATAATTAAACTGAGGTATCTGGAAATGTTGGCATGGCTGTGATCTAAGGGAAGAACCTGTAGATGTAGACTCGGAGGAGGAAAGTATATCTGTATCTGATGCTGTGGACAAAGAACTGTCATCTAACTGATATGTGGTTGTGTCTGACTCATCTGTTAAGTATATGACTTTAACTGTGCTCTTGTCTTTGATTTCTGAGATCTCTGTCAAGTTCACAAACTCATTGTCAAAGTCAACATCTCTGTACTGCAGTCTGAAATTTCCAGGCAAGCTGAATTGTCTTTTAATTTCTCCTTTGAGAGCCTCTACTGAATCCGGCATCCCACTGGGCAAAGTTAGTTTTGATGCGTTGTCTATTCCAAGTACAGCTCTCAGTGATGCACCCATCTTGTGTTCATTCTGAAAAACAAAAACAAAGTACTTAATAACTTTCTTACATAAATTTCATCAGCCTTTGCATAATGAATTTCAGCACTGCAACACTTTATTTAAGAGTAACTGAGTTTTAATAACTGACAAACCATTTTACCATATTCCATTTAAAGAAATTACTTGTCACATGTACAAATCTTTTTGAAGTCACCATTCGTAAGGATCCAACTCTGTAGTAAGCCAAAGGACACTAGTCAGAAAGCTCCTTCAACTCAACCACTGCAAACTGTCTTGTTGGATGCAACTCAAAAGCTCAATAGTGGTCACTGTACCATGAGGTCAGTTTTTTTTAATGATGAGACTCAAATCATTTCTTATAATGCACAGCTGAATTATTTCTGAAAATTCTGGCAGACCACCACATGATCCATGCACAACTATCATACCTTTTTTGTATTTTATGCCATTATCAGTGACACTTTGAGCAAGGTTTACAGTAGTGATTTCAGGGTATTTCTGGGTAATCGTGTTCACAACATCATCACTGAGGACCTCAATGGGAACCTTTGAGATTTGAACAACATCCAAGGAGAAGTTTTCATTGTCAGGACAAAGCATATGATGGGCAATCATTAACTGATGTTTTGTTGCCAATGACAAAGTTACATTCCTAAAGTTATTTATATGCCCAACAACCTGCTTAAAAAAGCTATGCTTGGCTTCGAATCGCATGGTCCATACTGACACAAGGGGACCAAAGCATTTTATCATTTCTGGATAGTGTTCCAGAAAACGATGTTTGGGCAATAACCTTTGATCAGGAAACAGTTCCTGATAACGTTTTCGATGCTCTGATATTTTGCACTCCAAGTATGCAATTGATTCAAGACTATGAACAGGTGCAACGACCAACTCTGCAATATCCTTTAAATCCAAAATCACTTGCCAAACAGGTTCCTCAGTGGGAAGAAGTTTTCCTGCAATTAAAGGGAGTAACCGAAGAAGACACCAATTTTCGTGGGCGTTGCCACCTATTGTGTGTTTCTTTTGTAAAGTTTTTGAGGCCGGTTCGTTTTATCTCCTTCTTTGTAAGGAAAAGAATGGATAAGATCATTGAGGTGTTCACGAGTGAACAACTTTTTAGATATTAGCACCTCAATGCACTGTGCTAGCTCGACAGGAACTATGCCCTCAAATAGGTCGTGGACAATATCTGGGGGATAGCCTGTTGTCACATTAAAGTGAGAAAGGCTGCTAGTTAAAATGCAAGAATTTGTTACTCCAAAGCAGCTTATCCCCTTTTCTTTAGCTGTTCTGACATGAAGCTAGTGAACTTCCTTGGTTCTGCGCTCAAAGACTCCTGTTTTTACTTCTTGTGTCTGAATATCAGAGCGCTGAGCTGTACAAAATCGACAGAAATATTTTCCTGAAAAACTCTCCACAAATCCAGCTAGCCCATGAGCTCCCAGATTGTCAGCAACAACACACTGTATTGTGCCCTTGATAAAAGCTCCAAGGTGTGGAATATATAGGCCTTGCTGTTCCAGAATCATTACATCATGCAACAGAGGTTCAAATATCTTCTCATAGCCAAAAATTTTTAATATAATCACTTTTGCACAATAGCGCCAAGTAGATTGAGGAAAGGGCTGAGCTGCTACCAGGAGGTAAGTTATCTAAAATCCAGTACACTGCACACAGTTTGTGTTTCTTGCTTAATGTTCCCAATGGATTGCAAACTTCAAAGTCGTCGACATAAAAACATAGGGAAATCCTTAAATCCTCACAAAAAAACTGATTGTTTTTGTGATGCTAGCCATCTTGAAAGCACACATACTGCTTTACATTTGCAGATAAGGTTGTATGATTATCAACAAGCTTATCAACTATATCTTTACGAGCAAGTAACTGCTGTAGAGACTTTAGTAAGGGAACGTACTGAAATGTGTTGTTGGACCTTGCCTCTAGTACATACTCAACAGTTTCCACAACTGTAAATTTTTCCTTATAGTATTGATTGCGTTTGAAGGCAGATGCCAATGGACCTCCCTTAGCTATAGCTTTTACCAAAGGATTATTACTAGAAATGGCAACACTGAGTTCATTAATTATCAAGTTCTCATTTGGTGAGTCAGTTTCAATCAAATGACAATCTAAGTCTGAAGCAGTTTCTCCAAGATCACCTGTCTGGTTTTCAGATGTATGGTCAGCTTTCACTACTTCAACTTTAAAATCTTTAACTGTGCAATGTGGATGCCTCCTACTCTTGTGTGATTTATAAGTAGTGTAGTTTGAAACGTACAATTCTGAAACACACAAGTTACTGTTTCATAACACTTCAGATGGTTGTTGATGTGAGAAAAGTACTCTCTACTAGATGGTATTTCACTTCCAGGGCACAAAAGGCATGTAAAAACTCCTAGTTCTGCACTTCTAGTACATGACACATCAACATGACATCGACTGAGATAAGTTTTAAGAGCATTCCATGTTTTGAATGAGCATGGACATTCATAGTATGTGCATGGATATGAGTGTCTCTGACCATAATGACCATGCTTCAATTTGTAATGTTTTAGTAACTGGTACCTCGTAGATACAGTCTCAGAGCACTGTTTGCACCTCTACATTCAGAGCCTAAAAAGAAGAGAGACAGTGATTAGTAATCTCTTCAGCTATCAAAATGAGTACTGCTTATAAAACAGACATAGAGCATAGTAAATAGCAGTTAGATATTGTTACATTGTGGCTCTCTGAGTCAACTGCACCAGACCTGTATATATTTCTACCAATTGCTATTAATGAATTTAAGTTAAGATTTTTTTTTGCAACCACATTTAAGCCTCTGGCTTTGCATCCATCAGGTGAAACACAAAGCAAACAAATAACAACAAACAAAAACCTCTTTCATGGAAAATGTGTCAAACACATGAAAATTAATTTAGTATTACTCTAGGATTATTTATTAGATTTAAAATATGATATGAAATTTAAATTGTGAATTTTAAAAAAGTGTTCAAGCCCACCAGAGCTTCCCCTGTTTTTTGTTCAATATTTAAGTTGAAAAATGATTGAAGGGGTGCAGCATGAGCTGGCACAAAAGAAAATCATCTGGCCATTTCAGAATTCAAGTAATAACAGCTAACAGTGGCACAAATATATTTCAATGGCACACCCCAAACTCATTTATTTGGACAAAATAAAACATCAAAACATTTTCATTCCCCATAATGCAACCTTCTTGGAGAGAAGTCCTTTAAAAACACAGATGTGAAAGACAAAGCAATACCACCACCACCCCACAGCGCTAAGAAAACAGCTGGATAATTTCATGTGCATGCACTAAATGTACAACAGGAAAGCACATAACAAATATGAACCAGCCAATCATCTAACAGACAGTCCCACATGTGCACCCTGCCTGGCTCATTGAAACAGCCTATCATATCCCTGGACTCTCGAATGACAGGCAAACAGCCAATCATTGAACAGCTGTGTAGTTCGGTTGCAGCACCGTGACCGCGTGTGTGTGTGTGTGTGTGTGTGTGTGTGTTTTGTTTTGTTTTGTTTTGTTTTTTTACAACAGAACAGCGTATAGTGAGAAAGTAGGTAATAGATGAGAGTACATCTCTGGATGTGCAGATTTACTCACATTGAAGAAAAAAAAAGCTCACAGCCGCTGTGTTGGTGTTATGAAGTAAAAAAAAGAAAAAAAAATCACCGATGGGCGACTGCTGCCTCTCCTTATCAACTGATACAACGCAAACTTACACTGCTTGCCCTGCATGTTCCAAGCTGATGCCATTCAGCACGTCGAGGCAACGCACGAGGTAGGGCTCCACATACAGCTAACAAGCTATATGAGTAGTAATGCTAACATTAACGGTTAGCGCATTAGCGGTTAGCGCGTTAGCGTGCAAGCTGCTGGCTAGGCTGATGCTAATGCGACTAATGCTAACATTAGCATGATAATGACCCCGGCAGCAGCCCTCGAGGCACTCTGAAAATTTCCTGCGGGAATTTTCTAGTTCTTTATATTATCTTTAAAAAATATATACCAAGTGTCGTTTTAGACATTCGAGACTAATATAAAAGCACATTAGCAAGAAACTGCGTGTGTGTGTGATTTAAGCTAGCAATGACCATTTTCCAAACTCTATCAAAATATACGGCCGAGTGCAATAAAAACTGATAACACTTATCGTCCGTTGACACAACGCAAAGTTTCACACTGTATTATTAAGGAGACATTACTTGCCAAGTCTTTCACAACAAAGGCTTCCCCATGAGCAAATGGCGCGCGAGTGTCAACGGTTGCTTAGCTCCGTGGTTACTGCGCATGTCTGAGAACTGCGTCATAGTAGAGTATCTTTGGTATGCGTGCGTGTATGATTTAAGTGAGATGGTTATGTTAGTTTGAATCTGCTTTGCTTTGTAGCCTTGAAATGTCACTGTTACCTTATTCCAATGAAACCCTCTTAAGTTTTCTGTAAAAACTTAACAGTTCTAGTAATTTTACCATAACAAAGTTACATAATATGAACAACATCGCTATGTCATTTCCTAGAGTGTGTGTACATATATATATAAACTGTTCTTGTGGCATGAGGTGTTGGTCGTGATGGACCGCAGCCTCCTGCCAGAGGGGAGTGTCTCGAAGAGTTTGTGTCCGGAGTGGGAGGGATCAGCCACAATCTTTCCTGCATGCCTCAGGGTCCTGGAGGTGTACAGGTCCTGAAGAGATGGGAGATTGCAGTCAATCACCTTCTCTGCAGACCGAATGACATGCTGCAGTCTGCCCTTGTCCTTGGCAGTGGCAGCAGCGTACCTGATGGTGATGGAGGAAGTGATGATGATGGCTGTGTAGAAGTGCACCATCATTGTCTTTCGTAGATTGAATTTCTTCAGCTGCCGTAGGAAGTACATCCATGTCAATAGTGTCAATAGTAGAGTCACAGAGAGTGATGGGGGCAGGTGAGGCTGAGTTCTTCCTGTAGTCCACAACCATCTCCACTGTCTTTAGAGCGTTGAGCTCTAGGTTGCTCTGGTTGCACCAGGTCACCAGATGGTCAACCTCCCACCTTTAGGCAGACTCATCACCATCAGAGATGAGTCCGATGAGGGTGGTGTCGTCTGCAAACTTCAGAAGCTTGGCAGACTGGTGACTGGAGTTGCAGCTGTTCGTATACAGGGAGAAGAGCAGAGGAGAAAGAACACAGCCCTGGGGGGATCCGGTGCTGATGGTCTTTGAGTCGGAGACGTGTTTCCTCAGCTTCACGCACTGTTTCCTGTCAGACAGGAAGTCTGTAATCCACCTGCAGGTGGAGTCAGGCATGCTCAGCTGGGAGAGCTTCTCCTGAAGCAGAGTTGGGATGATGGTGTTAAAAGCAGAGCTGAAATCCACAAACAGGAACCTTGCGTAGGTTCCTGTGGAGTCCAGGTGCTGGAGGATGAAGTGGAGGGCCAAGTTGACTGCATTGTCTACAGACCTGTTGGCTCTGTAGGCAAACTGCAGGGGGTCCAGGAGAGGGTCGGTGATGTCTTTGAGAGGTGAGAGAACAAGGCGCTCAAAGGACTTCATGACCACAGAGGTTAGGGCGACGGGTCTGAAGTCGTTAAGTCCTGTGGTCCTTGGTTTCTTGGGAACAGGGATGATGGTTGAAGACTTGAAGCAGGCTGGCACGTGACATGTCTGCAGTGAGGTGTTGAAAATGTCTATGAACACTGGAGACAGCTGATCAGTGCAGTGCTTCAAGGAGGATAAGGAGACAGAATCCGGTCCAGCTGCTCTCCGGGGGTTCTGTCTCAGGTGGGCATTGGTGGAGCTGGAGCTGTTGGGAGGTGTCGTAGGGGATGGTTGCTGGACAGTCCCCTTGTCTGTCGGGAGTATGGGGTTGGAGGCCCTCTGTTGAGGGCTGTACAGTCCCTGTACAACCGGAGCAGGAGCTTGGTCCACATTGCCGGCAGTAAGTCGGACCTGTTTCCGGTGCACGTTGGACTCCGGCAGGGCTGTCCTTTGTCACCGGTTCTGTTCATTATTTTTATTGAGAGAATTTCTAGGCGCGGCCAGGGGCCGGAGGGGGTTTGGTTCGGGAGCCGGCAGATTTCGTCTCTGCTTTTTGCGGATGATGTTGTCTTGTTGGCTTCCTCGAGCCAGGACCTTCAGCATGCACTGGGGCGGTTCGCAGCCGAGTGTGAAGCAGCTGGGATGAGAGTCAGCACCTCCAAGTCCAAGGCCATGGTTCTCGACCGGAAAAGGTGGCTTGTTCCCTCCAGGTTGGAGGAGAGTCCCTGCCTCAAGTGGAGGAGTTTAAGTATCTTGGGATCCTCTTCACGAGTGAGGGAAGGATGGAGCGTGAGATTGACAGGCGGATCGGTGCAGCGGCAGCAGTAATGCGGTCGCTGTACCGGTCTGTCGTGGTGAAGAAGGAGCTGAGCCGAAAGGCTCTCGTTCCTACCCTCACCTATGGTCATGAACTTTGGGTCATGACCGAAAGAACGAGGTCCCGGATACAAGCGGCTGAAATGAGTTTCCTCCGCAGGGTGGCAGGGCGCTCCCTTAGAGATAGGGTGAGGAGCTCTGTCACGCCGGAGGAGCTCAGAGTAGAGTCGCTGCTCCTCCACATCGAGAGGAGTCAGTTGAGGTGGCTCGGGCATCTCAATCGGATGCCCCCTGGACGCCTCCCAAGGGAGGTGTTCCAGGCATGTCCCACTGGGAGGAGGCCCCGGGGAAGACCCAGGACACGCTGGCGCGACTATGTCACACGGCTGGCCTGGGAACGCCTCGGGGTCCCCCCGGAAGAGCTGGAGAAAGTGTCTGGGGAGAGGGAAGTTTGGGCATCCCTGCTCAGGCTGCACCCCCCGCAACCCGGCCCCGGATGAAGCAGGAGGTAATGGATGGATGGATGGATGGATGGACAGTCCCCTTGTCTTTCAAAGCGGCAGTAGAATTCGGTCGTTGGTTAGGCGTTGGTCGTTGATGGAGTGGGGGGCTTTAGGCTTGTAGTTGGTGATCTTTCCGAGCTCTTTCCAGACAGACGCAGAATCATTAGCTGAGAACTGGTGCTGGAGCTTCTCAGACTACAGTTGTTTAGCCTTTTTCACCGCCTTGCTAAACTTACGTACTTCACCTGTTTGAATCTGTCTTTGTCCCCACTCCTGAAGGCCTCTTCCATTGCCAACCTTAGCTGTCTGAGTTTGGCTGTGAATCAGGCCTTGTCATTGTTGTAACTCACCCTGGTGCGTGATGGAATACAGCAGTCCTCACAGAAGTTGATGTAGGACGTCACAGCCTCTGTGTACTCATCCAGACTGTTTGTAGCAGTCCTGAACACATCCCAGTCATCAGAGTCCAAACACGCCTGGAGATCCTCCACAGCCTCACTGGTCCACAACCTTGATGTCCTCACTACAGGTTTACAGAGCTTTAGTTTCTGCCTGTACGCAGGAATCAGGTGGACCATGACGTCGTCAGAGTGGCCCAGTGCAGCATGGGGGACAGCATGATAAGCATCCCTGACTGTGGTGTAACAGTGATCCAGAATATTCTCCTCTCTGGTCGGGCATTTAATAAACTGTCTGTATTTAGGGAGTTCCTGAGTGAGGTTATCTCTGTTAAAGTCACCAAGGACAATAACTAAAGAGTCTGGGTTGGTCCGCTCCACACACAGTATCTGGTCGGCGAGCATGTGCTGTGCGTCCTGCATGTTGGCCTGCGGCGGGATGTAAACGCCGACCAGAATGAATGAAGCAAACTCACGGGTTGAATAAAAAGGTTTACAGTTAATGACAAAAGATTCCAGATCAGGAGAACAGTGCTGCTGGATCACTGTCACGTCATTGCACCAAGTTGAACAATTGTAATGCCTCCACATTACTAACACACATTGCAAAAGACTATTGTATTATCATTTCATATGAAAAATGGAGTCAGAGTAGATGTTTAGAAGCAGGCCTGGAATTAACAAATATCTAGAGCAAGGGAATTTTGCTCTTTAATAAATACAAATTTATTGATGCATCACAGCTGAGACGTATGGTACTAAGGTCAAAACCAATGGTACACTAACAATAAGTGGCAATTACATTTGAAACGAGTGGGGAACACTCTAGGTAAGGTGAGGCACTGGGAAAGAGGTGGGGAACAGGCAAACCACGGTCAGATGATTGGGGAGTTGGAAGCAGGACACAAGCAGAGTGGAGTCCAGTTAGCCGCAAATGGCCATTTATTGATAATTCTCTTTTCTTTTCAAGTTTCTTTTCTTTAATGTTCAATTTATAGGAAATTAGTTTCCGTGTATGCTGTAACAACAAAAGAACCAAAATATCCATCAGAAGTAATATACATCGCTTAAGTACCATGGCAGTATTAACATAAAATAATTTACCACGAATCAATCAATATATTGCAAATCAAATATTTACGTATTTATATTTCAACTACTTCCGGTTACCGGCATAGTGCCCACGTTATGACTGCTTGCAACACAAACAATACTTGTGGTATTGCCGCGCTAGCGGCTACTTCAAACCACACACAGATGTCTGATATACAGTCCATCATCGAAGGCAGGTGGAAAGGGAAACCACACTCACGTTTCAAAGACGCACACAGGATTATTTCGCAGGCCAGGAGATAGGAGAAGTGTTGGGATCTCGGCCAAACAATCCAGATGCAAACGGTAGCACATTGCACACAGGTATATTATGTTGCGTTTCTAATCAGCTGATCCCCATTAGGTGTGTGCATTACGCTGCGCAATTGGTGGCCTGGTTGCGTAAAAGCAGCGCAATGGCGTTTGCTGGTTAACCAGGAAGTGAGTGATTTTTTACTATAACATTGTATGAAGACCAAATGGTATACAATGCAATTTTTTCCTATCATGTTCATTATCATGCAGAGCATGCAATCCAACACAAAGGGCTAAAGAACTGAAGGACATGATGAAAGAGTACTTCAACTCCCCAGAGGGCCAAGTACCATGGCAGGAGCACCACATATAATGGTGATGTTGTGATATCCCTGACTGCCTGTGACCCCACATTAAAAATCTGTTTTGTCTCTGTGTTCTCATAATGAGACAATATTTGCGCTCAAGTTTGTCTTTTTAATTTAAAAAAGAAAAGAAAAGAGAAATTCTGTTGTACTGGCTTAACTGTAATGCTGTACTGTACTGGTACTGGTTAAATCACTGTTGCGCCTTTTTTGCTGTACAAATAAGTTCAATTAAAAGCAAATACTTTCTGAAAAATAGTTTATTATGAATGTCCTTTTTGCGGAAGGGTGGAAACCATTTTTCACAGTTTCTTAGAGTGTGGCAGGATCCAGGCTTTGTACAGGACTTCAGAGTCCCTGTTTTTATCTTTTGAGGAGGACTGATCTGAGGTGGTGTTAATATTCGGGGCTGGGTACAAGAGGAGTGATGCTGCTAAGTGTCAGCTGCTAAACTTCCTGTTGGGTGAAGCCAAAATGGCTTTATATGTCACGAGGAGGAACAGAGTAAAAAAACATGGAGTGTTTCAGGATATGTGTGACAAAGTGGATTAACTGCTCCATTTGCCACTTAACTACATGTTTATTTTATAACCATTTCTTTGTTCACAGTGTTTGTTTGGTTTCATTACTTTATGTTAACTCTAAAGTTCATGTGATAATGCCAGTACACAGTACTATCCTGGGTCTGATTTGTGTTTGGCGTTATTTTTCCATCATCCTTACAATCAAGTTAACATAGTATTGACAGACACTAGTTATTGGTATTTCAGTTACTTTTATTATTTTCTGTAAGCAGCATTGTTAGATTATTCAGCACATGTCCTTTGTTTAAAGTCTTACCAGGTGCAGCAAACCATAGTGAGAAAGGGAACTGCCCAGTAATTCCCGGCCTTTTATAGAGTTGGTGACATCATCAGTGAGGTCAGGGATGCTGCCATGTCAGAGGGGGGAAGCTGCTGATATTATTTAGATCATTAAAGATTTCTGGGGGGTATGGCCGAGAATTGTGCACTGGGTTGTGTATTCAAGTCTCATGAAAAATGTGAGTTTCAGGGAGAAATTGTCTGATATGTGTGTTATGTCCTGGGTCTTGGATAGTTTGTTTGCCCACCCTGAAGAGAGAATGGTAGGGGCCTATTACCTCTAATGGAGGGAGAAGGAAGGATAAAGGGAGTTGTCTGTAGAGGCCAGAGAGATTATGCTCAGGTTATGCTCAGCAGCTACCAGGGCTTGTGCTGTTATTTTGTGAGTTGAACTGTAATGAGTAAATTTCTTCTCAGTTTCTTATGTTTATAGTTTTTGTTTAGTGTTGTTTTTGTTTTTGCACTTTCCTGGAGGCACCTGTACATAAAATGTCCAGCCATGGGGACCTTCAGCTAAGCCTTCTGAGTCTGCCTCCTACTTCATTGTAGACCCTCTGGTTACACTATCCTACAATGCGCTCAGTGTGTTTGTGTCACTGGTCAGAGCAAGGGTCTGCATAGGGTTTAGATTTCATAAAGAGATGGATAGTTTGGACACCTTTGTCCAGCAGTGGTACTACAATGATGTCCTCTGCTCAGTGGTGGAGGAACAGTTCCGTTTTGGAGTTGTCTTTGTGTGAAAGTGTTTGGAGATATTTTTCTGTATTATCTTTTATAGTATTATTTTATATTTGGAAAATTGTATTTTACATTTATTGTGGATGTGTTTTTAGAATGATGAGAACACTGTTCAATGTACAGTTTGGGTATATATATATTTCACCCAAAACTGGCTATTTTTTACCAAACATGGAAAAAAAAAAATTCTCTCAAGATAATTTGACTTGTCACATTCTGATCAGCTTTTTTTTTTTTTTTACCATGAGCATTAGAACATGTTTCACACATTTGAACCTTTGAATAAGTACCAACGGTAGCCTATTTAAGACAAGAACAACTGCTTTTACAGATTTCTAGTTACAGGTATTCAAATAATTCAATTGAATCTGTTATTCATGCTTTTCTATCCATAAATCTTCTTCATGGAAGTTCACCTTTTTAGTTGGTACCCAGTAGCTTTAGTCAAAAATGAGTCTGCTGAGATTTGCAAGCTAGCCAACGAAAGCTGTTTAAATCATGAATGTACTAAGAAGAAGTCTGCAGCGTTGGAGGTGGAGCCCCATTCATTCTTATGAAAGCTGCTCAGTGGAGCATGAAGAGTGTAAAAATACCTGGATATTCAGCCTAGCTTCTGCATTGTGGAACTTCGTTGGTCCAACTGCCGTTAAAATCCAAAGAAGAAGAAGACTTCCTCCGGCCACTAAGCTAACTTCCTGTTTAGTGCTCCTCTAACTTGAATGTGGATAAGATGATTTAATCTCATGGCTCTTCTAGACTTTCCAAAGGTTATCGGACCAAACGGTTCAAATTCTGATACTAAAACAAGTCATTTTGGGGGGGTTGTGACGCTGAAAAAAATGGATCCACTGTTTTACAGATGCTTCTTTTACAATGTAAGCTTATGGGAAAAAGTCTTTTTGGGCACCACTGCATCATGGGATGTTGTAGTTACACAGCCTCTATGAAAATTAGCTTCAAAGCTTGGAGACCTTCCTGGGGGCATTTAAATCTGGCAATGAAAATGATCATTTCAGCAAATTAACTAAATGTGCGTCCCACTGGAATGAGAAGCCTGTTTTTGTTTAATCATCATTAATAAATGAACCATCATAAAACCATAAAGTGCATATGTGCAATGTGCTAACAGAAACAGACACTCTTTACACTCAGTCGCTCCCTAATATTATGCTGATATGGATCTTATTTTCCAGAGGCAGAGATGTTGAAACTTGTCTGAGGTATTATTATAGAAAAAACTACCAGACTGCCAAGTGAAATATTCACATCATAGCATCACTTTAGAGGCTGGTCCTGTTTGTGTTTAAACCTGAATGTACAGAAACTGGAGTGTACGTGACCACCCTCAAACACATCTTGCCCAGACACACAGGTGTGCTTCCCCCAGGTGTGTCTCAAGCAGCTCATATGGACTCATGTGGCTGAAGACAACACAGATAAACAAACAAGATGCACCAACAGGAACAAGCTGACAGGTTTCTGCTATAATAACTAGGTTTTATAACTTTTATCTTATTCTACTGTTTTAGTCTCCCAGTTTTTAGTATTTATATCCTTTATCATATTTTACTGTGTTAGTCTTAGCATTTGTATCCTTTACCTTATTTTACTGTTTTAGTCTGTCAGTTTTTAGCTCCAGTGTTTCCTCATGGGGGCCTGCCAGACTGGGAGTTGTCTCTGGTCTGCCACTGGGGGTGCTGTCCCATGGACGTATTTGGCCTGGGTGGCTAGAAGGCTCAGCACCTTGGTGCGGGGCCTCCTGTCTGCCCAGGTTGGTGTGGTCTCTGTGGCGGTGCTCCCTGCAGTTTCGGACCTCTCTCAGTGTGGTTGACCCCCAAAGGTAGCTCTTCTTACTCGCCTCAGGTCTCAGTGCCCGGCCATGTCTCTTTAGGGACAGCTAGTGTATGTGTGGGTGTGAGTGTGCGTGTATATATGGGTGTGTATGTATTATCTAAATGTCAGCATATCAGGTGTTCAAACCAGAACCAAACAATTTCTGTTCAGTGATGAGTCAGCAGTTCTTCGTCATTGTTTTCTCATCTGCAGTGATTTTTTTGTTGTTATGTATTTTTTGGCTCTGAAGGTGTGATCACACCTGTGCTCTGCTCTGTAGACTTCATGTAGATCCAGTTTGCTTTGTTCCAGCCCCTCAATGCAGATTTAAAAAGATTTTCCAGCTTTGAAGGAAACGGAAAACAGGAGGAGGAATGTGAATTGTTGCTGCCATGTTGCTCTCAGTTAGAGAGTTCAAGGTAAAGGCAAAGATACTGCATGAGGTGAAAATCATCAAAAATCACACACTCCAAAAGTAAAAGCTCTAATTCTGCAAAGTGGCCCATTACAGATAATCATGTATATTATCAATAAATCAAATTAATCAGACTTTATGTATGTAGAACTTTTCATAAACAGAACAATAAAAACAGCATGCAATAGAAACAAGAGGAAATGAAAAAAAATGAAAAGGAGAAGAAATACAGCAGAAATAAGTCAAAATAAATAAATTAATTAAATGATCTCAATAGTAATTAATAGTGAAATGGATTAAAATGTATGAGTAAATAGTCAAAGAAGTTTGATTAGAAGATAAAAAAGTAACAAAATAAGAGAATAATAGAATAAAATGTATAAATATACTGCAGTTTATGCCCATTGCCTGAACACTATTGACACATGCTTAGACCAAAGCAACAAAACTTTAAGTTTTTGTTACTGTACCTTGAGCACAGTGTAACCATACCCTAAACAAAAGTGCTGCTTTGCACTTTAGTTGCAATTCTGCAACACACTTGCTCCTTTATGCAACACACTTACTCCTGCACACTACACACTATTTCATACATAAGACACTTTGTTCAGAAATGAAATCTCAGGGTACCATTGGGAAAACACATCCATTCAAAATACAAAACACATTGGGTAATTGTAAATACTCAGACACACACATGAAAATACTTACTTACAAAACTGAACACCAATCAGCCACAAATATGCCTCAGTGCTCCTTTTGCAACAAAAAATGGAAGTTCTGTGAAACATATAGTACAGTATAATACATAATACTGTACCATGATGTTACAGTACTGTGTACAGTATACAGTACAGTACTGTAAATACAATAAAGTTTTGTGAAACATGCGGTGATTATCCTGAGATGTTTCAATACTGTGTATGGTACATACAGTAAAGTACAGGATATACATTACTGTAAAAAAGAACCAAACCAATAACAATTTGTGGTTGCATTTTCCTACAGAATGGCTAGAAGACCTTCTGGGGGTGGACGCAAAAAATGTTCATCCAACAGCAGGAACTTGCCATCGTAGAAATAGTCAGAGCTAACAATGCAATCCATCTCCACCAGCTGAGGCAAAAAAAAAATGCAGATAGGCAAGTATTCATCAACATAAATCGAGTAAGCATTACCTCTATCAGACGCATCTTGGTAAAGCACAACATCACCATAAAGCAATTGTGTACTGTCCCATTTGAGAGGAACAGTGTCAGGGTCAAAGGACTTCTGCATGAATATGTACAGGTAAATGTTACAGTCCTTTACATTTACAATACAGTATTGGTGAAATCCAGTAATAGCTGAATATGTATCATTGTATCAGAATCAGAATCAGAAAGCCAGGTATGATTTTACACATACGAGGAATTTGCTTTGGTGACGTTGGTGCATGACACATCTATTAAAAGAAGGTATTAAAAAAATGAAAACATAACAGTAAGTGAAAAATATACCAATAAGTAAAAAATATAACAATAGTAGAAAATATAACAATAAGTAAAAGATGTAACAATATAAATATATATACACAAGTCTTTTTTTTTTTTCTCTAACAGAAGCACAGTCTGTTTTTTCAGAAGGGAGTCCAAGCAGAGCGTTAATGTAACGCATAGAGTTATGGTAGTGTCAATGTGACAGATGAGGCAGAGGTGGAGTGTGAAGAGTGTCAGGGGGGTTCCGGGCCTTGTTAATAAGGCTGACAGCAGACGAGAAAAAACTGTTCTTGTGGCGTGAGGTTTTAGTCCTGATGGACCGCGGCCTCCTGCCAGAGGGTAGTGTCTCAAAGAGTTTGTGTTCGGGGTGAGAGGGATCAGCCACAATCTTACCTGCACGCCTCAGGGTCCTGGAGGCGTACAGGTCCTGGAGAGCCAGGAGATTACAGCCGATCACCTTCTCTGCAGACCTAATGACACGCTGCAGTCTGCCCTTGTCCTTGGCAGTGGCAGCAGCGTACCAGATGGTGATGAAAGAGCTGAGGATGGACTCAATGATGGCTGTGTAGAAGTGCACCATCATTGTCTTTGGCAGACTGAATTTCTTCTGCTGCCGTAGGAAGTACATCCTCTGCTGTGCTTTCTTGATGAAGGAGCTGATGTTAGGCTCCCACTTGAGGTCCTGGGAGATGATAGTTCCCAGGAAGCGGAAAGACTCCACAGTGTCAATAGTGGAGTCACAGAGGGTGATAGGGGCAGGTGAGGCTGAGTACTTCCTGAAGTCCACAACCATCTCCACTGTCTTTAGAGTGTTGAGCTCTAGGTTGTTCTGGTTGCACCAGGTCACCAGATGGTCAACCTCCCACCTGTAGATGGCCTCGTCGCCATCAGAGATGAGTCCAATGAGGGTGGTGTCGTCCGCAATCTTAAGTAGCTTGACGGACTGGTGACTGGAGGTGCAGCTGTTCGTGTACAGGGAGAAGAGCAGAGGAGAAAGAACGCAGCCCTGGGGGGATCCGGTGCTGATGGTCTTAGCGTCAGAGATGTGTTTCCCCAGCTTCACGCACTGTTTCCTGTCAGACAGGAAGTCTGTAATCCACCTGCAGGTGGAGTCAGGCACGCTCAGCTGGGAGGGCTTCTCCTGAAGCAGAGTTGGGATGATGGTGTGAAAGGCAGAGCTGAAGTCCACAAACAGGATCCTGGCGTAGGTTCCTGCGGAGTCCAGGTGCTGGAGGATGAAGTGGAGGGCCAAGTTGACTGCATTGTCTACAGACCTGTAGGCAAACTGCAGGGGGTCCAGGAGAGGGTCGGTGATGTCTTTGAGGTGTGAGAGCACAAGGTGCTCAAAGGACTTCATGACCACAGAGGTCAGGGCGACGGGTCTGAAATCGTTAAGTCCTGTGATCCTTGGCTTCTTGGGAACTAGGATGATGGTTGAAGACTTGAAGCAGGCTGGCACATGACATGTCTCCAGTGAGGTGTTAAAAATGTCTGTGAACACTGGAGACAGCTGATCAGCGCAGTGCTTCAAGGCAGATGGGGAGACAGAATCCAGTCCAGCTGCTCTCCGGGGGTTCTGTCTCCTGAAGAGTTTGTCGACGTCCCTCTCCTAGATGGAAAGAGTCGTCACTAAGGTGGGTGGGTGGGGGGGGGCCTTTAAGGTGGGCATTGGTGGAGGTGACCATGCAGAGTTGTTAGCTGAGAATTGGTGTTGGAACTTCTCAGAGTACAGTCGTTTAGCCTCTTTCACCGCCTTGCTAAACTTGTACTTCACCTCTTTGAATCTGTCTTCGTCCCCACTCCTGAAGGCCTCTTCCTTTGCCAACCTTAGCTGTCTGAGTTTGGCTGTGAACCAGGGTTTGTCATTGTTGTAACTCACCCTGGTGCATGATGGAACACAGCAGTCCTCACAGAAGCTGATGTAGGACGTCACAGCCTCCGTGTACTCATCCAGACTGTTGTTAGCAGTCCTGAACACATCCAGTCAGTAGAGTCCAAACACGCCTGTAGATCCTCCACAGCCTCACTGGTCCACTTCCTTGATGTCCTCACTACAGGTTTGCAGAGCTTTAGTTTCTGCCTGTACACAGGAATCAGGTGGACCATGACGTGTTCAGAGTGGCCGAGTGCAGCGCGGGGGACGGCATGATAAGCATCCCTGACAGTGGTGTAACAGTGATCCAGAATATTCTCCTCTCTGGTCGGGCATTTAATAAACTGTCTGTATTTAGGGAGTTCGTGGGTGAGGTTACCTTTGTCGCCAAGGACAGTAACTAAAGAGTCCGGGTTGGTCCGCTCCACACGCAGTATCTGGTCTGCGAGCATACGCTGTGTGTCCTGCACGTTGGCCTGCAGCAGGATGTAAACGCCGACCAGAATGAATGAAGCGAACTCACGGGGTGAATAAAAAGGCTTACAGTTTATGATGAAAGATTCCAGGTCACTCCTCCTTGAACCGCCACCTTATCGTGGTGGAGGAGTTTGAGTACCCGAATGATCCTAGAGGCTATGTTGTCCGGGGCTTGATGCCCCTGGTAGGGTCTCCCAAGCCAAACAGGCTCTAGGTGACGGGTCAGACTAAGAGCGGTTCAGAAGCCCCTATGAAAGACGGTCAACCAAGGACGCGTACGTCGCCCGGATCGGCGTTACCGGGGCCCCACCCTGGAGCCAGGCCTGGGGTTGGGGCTCGCAGGCGAGCGCCTGGTGGCCGGGTCTTTGCCCACGGGACCCGGCCAGGCGCAGCCCGAACGAGCGACGTGGGCCCGCCTTCCCGTAGGCCCACCACCCGCAGGAAGGTTCAGAAGGGGCCGGTGCCTTGTGGTATGGGTGGCAGTCGTGGGCGGGGGCCCCGACGACCCAAACCCTGGATGACGACCCTGGCTATGGGGACATGGAATGTCACCTCGCTGGGGGGGAAAGAGCCTGAGCTAGTGCGTGAGGTTGAGCGGTACCGGCTAGAGATAGTCGGGCTCACCTCTACGCACAGTCTGGGCTCTGGAACCCAACTCCTTGAGAGAGGCTGGACTCTCTTCTACTCTGGAGTTGCACGCGGTGAGAGGCGGCTAGCTGGTGTGGGCTTGCTTATAGCCCCCCAGCTCAGCCGCCATGTGTTGGAGTTCTCCCCACTGAGCGAGAGGGTCGTTTCCCTGCGCTTTCGGGTCGGGGATAGGTCTCTCACTGTTGTTTCGGCTTACGGGCCGAACAGCAGTGTAGAGTACCCGGCCTTCTTGGAGTCCCTGGGAGGGGTACTGGAAAGTGCTCCAACCGGGGACTCCATTGTTCTGCTGGGGGACTTCAACGCTCACGTGGGCAGCGACAGTGATACCTGGAGGGGTGTGATTGGGAGGAACGGCCTCCCCGATCTGAACCCGAGTGGTGTTCTGTTATTGGACTTCTGTGCTGGTCACAGTTTGTCCATAACGAACACCATGTTCAAGCATAAGGGTGTCCATCAGTGCACGTGGCACCAGGACACCCTAGGCCGGAGGTCAATGATCGACTTTGTAGTTGTATCATCTGACCTTCGGTGGTATGTCTTAGACACTCGGGTAAAGAGAGGGGCTGAGCTGTCAACTGATCACCACCTGGTGGTGAGTTGGATCCGCTGGCAGAGGAGGAAGCGGGACAGGCCTGGCAGACACAAACGTACTGTGAGGGTCTGCTGGGAACGTCTGGCTGAACCCGCTGTCAGGGAGGCTTTCAACTCCCGCCTCCGGGAGAGTTTCGACCAGATTCCGAGGGAGGTTGGAGACATTGAGTCCGAATGGACCATGTTCTCCACCTCCATTGTTGACGCAGCCGCCCGTAGCTGCGGCCGTAAAGTCGCCGGTGCCTGTCGTGGCGGCAACCCTCGAACCCGGTGGTGGACACCGGAAGTAAGGGGTGTTGTCAAGCTGAAGAAGGAGTCCTACCGGGCCTTGTTGGCCCATGGGACTCCTGAGGCAGCTGACGGGTATCGGCGGGCCAAGCATGCGGCAGCCCGGGCGGTTGTAGAGGCAAAAACTCGGGTCTGGGAGGAGTTCGGGGAGGCCATGGAGGAGGACTACCGGTCGGCCTCGAAGAAATTCTGGCAAACCGTTCGGCGCCTCAGGAAGGGGAAGCAGCTTGCTGTCAACACTGTTTACAGTGAGGGCGGGGAGCTGTTGACCTCAACTGGGGATATTGTCGGGCGGTGGAAGGAATACTTCGAGGATCTCCTCAATCCCACTGTCATGTCTTCCTTAGAGGAAGCAGAGACTGGGGACCCGGGGGTCGGTGCATCCATCACCGGGACTGAAGTCACTGAGGCAGTCTGCAAGCTCCTCGGTGGCAGAGCACCGGGGGTGGATGAGATCCGCCCTGAGTACCTTAAGTCTCTGGATGTTATAGGACTGTCTTGGTTGACACGCCTCTGCAACATCGCGTGGCACTCGGGGACAGTACCTCTGGACTGGCAGACTGGGGTGGTGGTCCCTCTTTTTAAAAAGGGGGACCGGAGGGTGTGTTCCAACTATCGGGGGATCACACTCCTCAGCCTCCTTGGGAAAGTCTATTCCAGGGTACTGGAGAGGAGAATCCGGCCGATAGTCGAACCTCGGATTCAGGAGGAACAATGCGGTTTTCGTCCCGGCCGTGGAACACTGGACCAGCTCTATACCCTCCACAGGGTGCTTGAGGGTTCATGGGAGTTTGCCCAACCAGTCCACATGTGTTTTGTGGACTTGAGAAGGCTTTCGACCGTGTCCCTCGAGTCATTCTGTGGGAGGTGACCCCGAGTATGGGGTCGGAGGCTCTCTGTTGAGGGCTGTACAGTCCCTGTACAACCGGAGCAGGAGCTTGGTCCGCATTGCCGGCAGTAAGTCGGACCTGTTCCCGGTGCACGTTGGACTCCGGCAGGGCTGCCCTTTGTCACCGGTTCTGTTCATTATTTTTATGGACAGAATTTCTAGGCGCAGCCAGGGGCCGGAGGGGGTTCGGTTCGGGAGCCGGCAGATTTCGTCTCTGCTTTTTGCGGATGATGTTGTCTTGTTGGCTCCATCGAGCCAGGACCTTCAGCATGCACTGGGGCGGTTCGCAGCCGAGTGTGAAGCAGCTGGGATGAGAGTCAGCACCTCCAAGTCCGAGGCCATGGTTCTCGACCGGAAAAAGGTGGCTTGCTCCCTCCAGGTTGGGGGAGAGTTCCTGCCTCAAGTGGAGGAGTTTAAGTATCTCGGGATCCTGTTCACGAGTGAGGGTAGGATGGAGCGTGAGATTGACAGGCGGATCGGTGCAGCGGCAGCAGTAATGCGGTCGTTGTACCGGTCTGTCGTGGTGAAGAAGGAGCTGAGCCGAAAGGCGAAGCTCTCGATTTACCGGTCAATCTACGTTCCTACCCTCACCTATGGTCATGAACTTTGGGTCATGACCGAAAGAACGAGGTCCCGGATACAAGCGGCTGAAATGAGTTTCCTCCGCAGGGTGGCAGGGCGCTCCCTTAGAGATAGGGTGAGGAGCTCTGTCACCCGGGAGGAGCTCAGAGTAGAGCCGCTGCTCCTCCACATCGAGAGGAGTCAGCTGAGGTGGCTCGGGCATCTATACAGGATGCCCCCTGGACGCCTCCCAAGGGAGGTGTTCCAGGCATGTCCCACCGGGAGGAGGCCCCGGGGAAGACCCAGGACACGCTGGCGCGACTATGTCGCGCGGCTGGCCTGGGAACGCCTCGGGATCCCCCCGGAAGAGCTGGGGGAAGTGTCCAGGGAGAGGGAAGTTTGGGCGTCCCTGCTCAGGCTGCTCCCCCCGCGACCCGGCCCCGGATGAAGCGGGAGAAGACGGTACGGTACGGTACAGTACGATTCCAGGTCAGGAGAACAGTGTTGCTGGATCACTGTCACATCGTTGTACCAACCACTGTTGATGTAGAAACAGATTCCTCCACCTTTAGTTTTGCTGGAAAGTTCTGTTCTCTGTCTGCGCGGTGGAGTTGGAAGCCAGCCAGGTGCAGTGCAGAGTCCGGTATTAATCCACAGAGCCACGTCTCGATGAAGCACAAAACCGCAGATGAAGAAAAGTCCCTGTTTCTACCTAACAGCAGTTGCAGTTCCTCCAGTTCGTTGGGCAGTGAACGCATGTTGGAGAGAAATATTCCCGGTAACGCTGTGCGCAGTCCGCGCTCCGGTGATTCACGGCGTGAGCAAAGGTGAGAGTTAACACACAAAACAAAACAAAACAACGTGCACCAAGACACCGAGGCTGCCGTCCGCGGCGCCATCATCTTTGTGTGCTGGAGGGGGGGTTAAGGGTTATTTTTGTTTTATTTTCTCTTTACTGCATGTACGGTACTGTAAAGTATAGTACCGTAATGTACAGTACTGAATAAAACAGTGAAAATGAAAGACTGCAGTGTTTTATATAAAGTACACTAGTGTGTTGCTGCTAATCTGAAAGTGTATTTGTATGATGAAAGTGTGTATCATTTTGTCATTAGTGGCATTTTGACAGTTGTTAGGTTGGCAGAGTTTCAGTTTAACATAGATGTGAATACTTTATTTCCCAGTGTTGTGTCTTTGCTTGTGTGTAGAGTTTTGACACAGTGAGCCAAGTTTTGCAAAAAGTGTTCAAGCAACAAGCAAAAACTTAATATACTAATTTAGTTCAGTTAAAAGTCAGACTTAAAGGGTAGAAAACTATGATGGATGTGGATATAAAAAAATCTTCACTCTTATGACATTACAGGTTTTTGAAATGTAAAGACAGAACTAACAACGTCTTTAAACGCCAGACCTTCCATCTCCTAGACTTTGTTTTTTTCATCTAAAATGTTCTTGATAATTAAATATTTGTTATCAGAATCCTCCTCTTCATCTGTCTTTTTCTGAGGGCATGCAGTGAATAACTGACAGTTCAAGTTTAAAATGTTTATTCAGCAGAAAAACATAGTTTATAGAGAATGCAAGCTCCAGGCTCTCTGCAGGTATGTATACACTGGATATTATATTGGAGATATTGGGGAGTGATGAGCAAAATCTGCCTGCCAGGCACAGATTAGTTCATAAAAGCCCAGACCAATGGACACGCCCTGCAACTCATTTAATGACAGAAAGTACAGGAAGTAGGAGTCGCCTCGTTTTGAGAGCGTGTGTGAGGACAGCTGTGGAGTGATTGAGTGTGAAACACCGCCATCTGGTGGAAAAATCATGTTCTGTCTCAAACACTCATTATTAAATACATGACTGTGTCATTGAGGCATATAAGCAAGAAATCTGGTGGATAAAAGACAAAAAGGTGAAAATATCAAAGGTGATCAAAGGTTTGTATGAATATGTTTCCAACAGTTTATACGTCACACATGCTGTGTACCTGTCTGTGTGCAGGTGCAGGCGTACCTGCAGCTGTTCTGTCACTGGAGAAGCTGCAGGAGGTTTCTGCTCGGCTCAAGAAGGATCTGGTTCGAGGTTTGGGGAAACACTCTCACCACAAGGTGCCTGTCAAGATGCTACCCACCTTCGTCAGGGCCACGCCTGACGGGACAGGTGAGGATGATGATAATGATGCCTGAAGGCTGAAGTGACAAACATCATATATGATTTATTAATTTCAAGTTCTTCATATGAGCCTGAAGATGAAGTTCACTGCACAGAAACACCTGAACGTCTCACTCTGTGTGCGTCTCTCTTTGATTTTGATTTCCGTCAACCATGGATTCATCTGAAAAACTCACAGCGAGCTTTCATCATGTGTGGTTTCTGTAAAAACAAACAATGCATGTTTCTTATGGAATATCATCTCAGTTCACATGAAGTGAATAAAAAACATAAATAAATATGCATATAAATTCAATTTGAAATAAATAAATATGTCATTGCTAAATAAAAGTCACCTGAAATAAACTATTTTATTTGTATATTTAAAGCCATATTTATTTCATATTAGTTTTTTGACTGAGATGGCGTTCCATAGTTCTGAGGTGACAATAAAAAGTAGAAACTTTGAGATAACTTGAAATGAGCAAAACTTAAATAACAAAACAATTTAATTACGGGCGGCACGGTGGCGCAGCAGGTAGTGCGCGTGCCTCACAGCAAGAAGGTCACCAGTTCGATCCCCGGGTCAGGTGGGGGCCTTTCTGTGTGAAGTTTGCATGTGCGTGGGTTCTCTCTGGGCACTCCAGCTTCCTCCCACACACCAAAAACATGCTCATTAGGTTAATTGGTTGCTCTAAGATTGCCCTTAGGTGTGAATGCTTGTCTGTCTCTATATGCGATCGACTGGTGACCGGTCCAGGGTGTACCCCGCCTCTCGCCCGGTGACAGCTGGGATAGGTTCCAGCCCCCCGCAACCCTGAAAGGGATAAGAGTATAGGTATTGAATGAGCCCCTTACTTGCATTAGGAATGTATGTGTACGTTCAAGTCTCTCAATGCACTCCATAGCCATTTATCCTGCTTTCACGACTGCACACTGTAGACTCTAAAATTAAGTCATGCAAATTTCTTGAACCCTGGACTGAAAATGAATACTTTGCTCATCTGTAGAGTACCCACTTTACCACCCAGGTAAATCACAAAGTTGATTGTTCTTTTAAAGACTGCAGTGTATACTCCACTTTCAATGCATATAAAAGCAAAACACATAGAGAGCGTACTTGAAAGAATTTCAAGTCTGAAATAATTGTCAGTATAACCAGTGATGCTTGTGCTGAAGTAGCCCATGAAAGTCAAGGTGAGCTAGAGCAACTGGCAACTACTGTCACAGCATGGGATCTACACTACAACAGACACCTATACATGAACACACAAAAAATGCCTCTAACAGCTTGTTAGGCAATTTCCCCAGGGGAATTTTTGAAAGGGCCATGGGGACTACTGCCAGAGTGTGCACATTATGATGAGGTTCTTCAGAGATTTAAAACAATTAATGCCAAGCCAACATTAGCATGTCAAATAACACATTAAAAAGGTCTCAAACACCATTAGAATGTATTCAAGAATCATTTTACCGTAGGTTAGCATGTTAGCATTAGCATGGTAATCTTTTGGATATTAGCACAACAACCTGATATCAAAAGTCAAACCTGTATGCACCAAAGAGATCATAGGACCTCATGTTAGCATTAGCCGCTGCATTGCATTGTGGCTAATGCTAACATTAGCATGTCAAATAACACATTAAACAGATCTCAAACACCATTAGAATGCATGTTACGCCCCAGTCTAGGGGAGCAGGGACGCAACATAAATGAGTGAAAAAAACAAACTTTGTCTCCAAATCAACAAATTACGCTAAGCCAAAAACCATGTACAATAGTCAACCACAAATTTATTATTAACAAAAAGAGACCTGATGTACAGGCAAAAAGGGGTCACAGCCAAAACAAAACAATATAGTGCTAAATATATACAGTGTAACAACCTACAACCCAACAAAACCCGGAGAAAGATCGAAAAACCACCACCAAAAACCACACTGCTAACACTACCACAATCTACACAGATCTGGGGACAAAGTTCTCAAAACACACGCCAGAAAATATAGAGCCACTGCTGTCAAGCTGAGTCCCCCGATGAATGAAAACCCGCGGTTTAAAACAGGCTGGATGCGGCAGCAGGGACCAATAGGCTAGCGACACCACTTGCTGTATGGAGGAGGGCAGGACCAGCACAGCTGCTAAAAAAAGAAGAGCACACACTCACACACAAAAACATGGACCAGACAGAAAGACACCACAGGAACAAACAAACAGTGCAGAAGCAATACGGCCAGGGCCGTAACAATGCATTTAAGAATTATTTTACTGTAGGTTAGCATGTTAGCATTATCATGCTAATCATTAGCATATTAGCACAACAGCCTGATGTCAAAAGTCAAACCTGTATGCACCAACAAGTTAATAAGACAGGCCTCATCACTCCTTAGAAAGGCCCCTTTTCCTCGACCATACCTTCGGTGCCTGCTGCTCGAGGAAAAGGGGCCTTTCTGTGTGGAGTTTGCATGTTCTCCCCGTGTTCACCCGGGGTTTCCTCCTTAAATAACTCCCACGAAAAACATGCAAGAAGATCACTACCTGACCAATGGCGACGAAAAGGATGGGTCCCCGGGCGCTGCCGTCGGCTGGCAGCCCACCACTCCTGGTCTGCCGCGGAGGAATGACGGACCAAGATGGGTCGAATGCGGAGAACTACTACCACTGATGATAGGGGCCCCCCAGGTAGACAGACAGAGGCAGACAGAAACGTGGAGAAAAAGAGCCATTTTCTGCCTCTGCACTGGTCTTGCATTTGGGCTAATGCTGACAAAAGCTCCTATCAGAAAAAAACACAGACCATAATCGCTGTAAAGACTTCCGGACCAATTCGGTGTTTCTACAGTCAATATTTTGGAGACACTTGCAAGTTTAAAACAGGGGTCCGTTCTGCTGAGCAGAGACAGATGTGGCCGCACTTAGAGGCTGCTAATTCAAATTCTGTAAGTCTCTCTGATTTTTTGAGCACATTGTGAGAGACAGAACAAATTTGTCTACAAATTTGGAAAAAAAATCATGCGTGTAGAGCGTAAATTGTGGCTGGGAAGAGTGTGGAAAGAGAAAAAATCTGGAGTTTTTTAAGGCTCTCTCCCACTCTGATCGATGACATCATGCACTCTGACATGAACATGCCATACAATACACACCCATTATAATCTCAAAATTTCTCCAAAAATGATCATGGTCATTGAACAGTGATTGATCAGGAACTATATGACCTATCAAAACATGAAATAATACACCAATACACAAGACTTGTGTCTGCAGTTTAAAGTTTAAATGGAGTCTGTAGGTGAAAGTATGCCGGAGCAGTAGGCAGTAGGAAAAGTCCAATGATTTGTTAGTTTTTTGACCTCCTCCCATTCATTCTTTATGGGAAATTTTGCAAAATGCAAGAAAAGTAATAGCACGCCGATCCCGGTCAAGAGGCACGTTTTGATATATAATTCGCCTGGGTGCTCTCAAAGCTGTAGGACAAGTAGCGAAACCAAATTTGACACGGAAGAGGAAGAAAAAGAAAAAACACGCAGTATAACAATAGGGCTCGGGGCTTCGCATTTAGGGCTCGCCCCGTGGCCCTAATAAAAAGAAAAAACATGCAGTATGACAATAGGGTTCGGGGCTTTGCCCCGTGGCCCTAATAAGAAAAAACACACAGTATAACAATAGGGCTCGGTGCGATTGCCCCGTGGCCCTAATTAAAAGAAAAAACACGCAGTATAACAGCTATTTCATAGCTGTAGGGGCACCAGTGCTCGGTGCAATTGCCATGAGCATAAATGTGTCTTAAACTGCAAGTGCCAGTGCTCGGCGTGATTGCCTGTGGCCCTAATAATATTTATGAAGACCATAAAGCTGATTGTAGACAAATTGCTGTTAACCTGAATATCCTCTCTTTGTCTTGTTTCTCAAACTATAGAATCTTAATGGGGGAGACTCCGTGGACATTCCAGTGGGAATCCTCTGCTATGAGGACGACAGCGCTGCAAGCCCTGCAAGCCCTGCAAGCCCAGCAAGCCCAGTATCACCACAACTAAACCCCTCAAGAGTGGGGATCATCCTAGAGGGCAGCCTTGTAATGGAAGCACTCACCAACCTACCTCAAGCAATGTGCCTCTTGTTTGGCTTTACCTACGCACTTCACCTGCAGTACCCGAAGTGCTTAAAAAACACTTTTACCTTCATTCAGCATGCAATGCTAAATTAAGGTCGAAGTGAACTACCTCCCAAGGTTCAAAAGCTGAAAAATGATCTTGCAGGTTAAGACACATTTATGCTCATGGCACAATTCTTCAAGTCCATGTCTGGATTGTTGCACAAATGTATTGCACTGACTGGAGCACATATTCTTGCAGTTGCTCATTTCATATGTAATTTTTCTTGTACTAGGTGTGTCAAGTATTATTTGTTTTACTGAAATAATTCTACAGAGGACACATTTTAGAAAGTTGCAGGGTTTTATTTTTACCAACTCTGGTCCTCACTGCATAGTTGTTCTTAATGCTACTGGTCTTAATGCCTGCTTTGTTGTGTATCAAACAAAACATACAGTTTTTCCTTTTGCACTTGCAGTATCTGCTGCTACATGGTCAGTGTTGTTGTTTTGTATGTGATACTTGCACTGCATGTGTTGTTTGTTTTACTGAAATAATTCTACAGAAGAAACGTTAGGAAGTTGCAGTTTTATTTTTAGCAACTCTGGTCCTCACTGCATAGTTGTTAATAATGCCTGCTGTGTTGTGTGGCACACAAAGCATACAGTTTATCCTTTTGCACTTGCAGTATGTTGCTACATGCTCAGTGTTTTTTTTGTTTTGTTTTGTTTTGTTTTTTTTTTTTGGTCAAACTTTAAAATTGTTCACAGAGCAAACAATTTAAAAAACTGTGCTGTGATCGTATTTGGAAGAAAAATCGTTTCATAATTCAATACACATGTTCTATTTGCTGCATCATAAAAAGGTTTATTTTGGATTTGCATCTGGTATTTCGCACAAAGCATTATTGTTGATACATATTTGTTGCTTTGTTGTGTGTCTAAACAAAATACATAAAATGCACTGCATTGTGTGGTCATTGACAAAAGAAGAATTTAAATGGAATTTTCTTATCCCAAATATAATATTTGAATAATTTGAAAATATTTGAATATAATCAAAATTTTAATAAAACTAAAATTTTGCGTGTTTTTGAGTTCTAATTTTAAGTTCTGACCATAAATGTTTTCTATTGTTGATTACTTAAACTATTTACGTGTGTATAACTTAAAAATGTTAAATTCTGACTATTGTAGATTTAAGTTGACTATACTTGAACAAATTCATTTTCTCTACCATCAGCTACTTAAACCATGCTCCTCCCTCCCCCCTCTGGGTAGGTCAGACCACAACCTTGTGCACCTCAATCCCTGTTATGTGCCTCAGGTGAAGAGTCAGCCTGCAACCACAAGGACAGTGAGGAGATGGTCAGAGGAGGCATATGAGACACTACAGGGCTTTTTTGAGGTGACAGACTGGCAGGCACTCTGTGAGCCGCATGGGGAGGACATTGATGGGCTCACAGAGTGCATCACGGACTCCACTGTCCCAGCCAGGACTGTCCATTGTTATCCAATAACAAGCTGTGGGTAACAAAGGACATCAAAGTCATCCTCAATGAGAAGAAGAAGCCTTTCAGAGCTGGTAACAGGGAGGAGGTGAGAACAATACAGGGGGAACTGAAGGTGAAAATCAAGGAGGCTAAGGGGAAGTACAGGAGGAAGTTGAAGTGGAAACTCCAGCAGAATAACTTGAGAGAGGTCTGGAGTGGAATGACGACCATCACTGGCTTCAGAACGACCAACAACAGAGAAGTTGAAGGCAGCATTGACAGGGCCAATGAAGTGAATCTGTTTTTTAATAGATTTGACACTACAGGCCTGGCTCATCCCCCCTCCGACTCCCCTCCGACTCCTCTGCTGCCTCCCACTCCCTCTGCTGACCCCCCCCCCCCCCCCCCCCCCCCCCCCCCCCCCGCCCCCCCCCCCCCCCCCCCCCCCCCCCCC
>JBBMOE010000051.1:3788422-3799311 GCA_037975065.1 Chaetodon trifasciatus
TTCACTTGAAACAGCTGCCTGCTGTGGCCCAAAAACAATTCCATCTGCTCATTAATCTGGATATGGATTAACTTTATATTAAAGTCAGAATTCCTATTTTTCAACTTTCTGTTACACTTTGGGTATTGCAGAAGAGCCCTGTGGGATACAGGTACAAAAACTAAATGAAATGAAAAATGATGACATATATCAGCTGGTCATATTACTCTTTCTGGAGAAAATGTGCTTAATCAAATTGATCTGAGGGTCCATTTACTTGCCGCGTGCATCCCAAGTGACGTGAAGTAAACTGGAGCGGTTTAGTGTCTTGCTCAAGGACACTTCAACAGGACTCTGTGTTACTGGTGGACAGAGTGGCTGTGGTGGAAATGTAATGTGACACTGTCCGCTTGCGGGACAGTCTCATTCACCTCAAGGCAGCCACCTCAGAGGACAAAGACATCTATCCTTTAACTCCTTACACACTGAGAAGTGATTTGAGCTTCATTCCCCCCTCCCCCGGCTGAGATAATAAGCACTGCTGAATATATTGATCACTCCTCCCTCCAGAGGTGTTATTGCATCTAATGTTGATGACAGTTTATTTAGATGAGTAACAGTAATGTGTTCTCTCTCTGTAGTCTCTCCAGCTGGTTCCTGGACTTAGTGGACTCTCGATCTGTCTGCCCACGCTTCCTCTCCCTTGTTCTTCAATCCTTTAATCTCTGCATAAACCCACTCTGACTTCATAGCCCTGAGTCATACTGTATCACATCAGGCTCCTCTCCTCTCCTCTCCTCTCCTCTCCTCTCCTCTCCCCCTATCCTCTTCCTCTCCTGTCTTCCTGCTCCTCCTCCTCCTCTCCTCTGCTCCCCTCTCCTCTTCTTCCTATCCTCCTCCTCCTCCTCTCCTCCCCTCCTCTCCTCTCCTCCTCCTCTCATTTCCGTTTCCAGTGAGTGTGAGCGTGAGTGGCACATGATTTTTGAATGGTTTCCTATTCCTATTTCTCAGGATTTTCATCTGTGGTATTCACTTCATACATGATCTGGTAAGTTTTCAAAAAAGATTTTTCTGTGTTGGCCAAGTGACAGGTGGTTTAGTTAGGGGGTTTTCAGGAGGAATGGCGTCCTCTGAGACACCACCCCGTCTATCCGGCAGGGGTTAGGGATTGTCCCACCAGGTGGTAACGTTACTGTGGAGGAGGTTCTGGCTGGCTGTCAGTGAGCAAGTACGTTATGACAAATTATTGTTTGCATCAAGAATGAATAAAGCAGTGGTTGTGTTCTTGAAAGATGAACTTCATGTTTATCGTCTGATAGAGAGCGGCATGTTAATCAGGGACAGTTTTTTGCAGGTCTCCCTGCTGACAGTTCCCTCCACGCGGATCACCTTATCCAGTGTTCCGCCGTTCATTTCACACGAGTTGTTGGAGAACGAGCTCCACAGGTTTGGGAAATTTGCCAGTGGTTTTAAAACAGTGAGTTTGGGATGTAAGGATCCTAAGCTGAAGCACGTGCAGTCTCTGAGGCGGCAGGTATTTATGTTCCCGGACTCGCCTACACAAACACTGGAGGTGTCTTTCAGAGTTAAGTACGGTGATGGCTCATATATGGTGTACGCCAGCTCCTTAAGTGTAAGTAGCTACCACAGGGTCTGCAGACAGAGATCCCACTGTGAACAGAAATGAAGGACAGGGTGTGCTTAGCAGCCAGGCATCTTGTGAAAGAGAAGACATGGAGTGTGGCTCAGAGTCAGATACTGTATCTGATACTTCAGATACTGTATACTGTATTTGGTGAAACTTCTGAAAGGAAAGTAGATCTCTATTCTTTAGAGGAGATTAATGACTTTCTGGATGACACATTCGAGAAGTCTGTTAGAGTGACTGACTACTTTGCTGACACTGAAAAGTTCATTAAATCTGTTGACATTGAAAAGACGGGTCGGTTTTGACCTGTTGGATGAAAAGAAATGCTTCTGACTAAAAAAACATATTAGAACTCTGAGAAAAGCAACAAAAGGTCAAACTGCAAAAAAAGACCAAAGAGTAACATTGTCATGTATTGCACAGTGTATTCCTCTCTTTGCTGTTCTCTGCTTATTTCAGCTTGTCTCTCTCTCTTTGACCTCTCTATGCGGAGAAAAAAAATAGGGTCTTTGAACATTAATGGTGGTAGGGATAGACATCAAAGAGTCTTAATCACTGAAATCACTACTCAAAAAAGAAATGATATATTGTTTTTGCAAGAGACACAAACTATGTCAATAGATGAGACAGATGGGGTTTATAGTGGGAAGGCTCATATGCCTTAAGCCATGGCACTAACTTTAGTGCAGGGGTAGCTATTCTGTGTAGAGCAACTGCAAATGCTACTGTTTTAACTTCCACTGAAGCGGTGAGAGGTTGGCTGTTGATTGTCAAGGCAGAAATAGAAAGCTCTGTACACTGCTTTGTTAACATATATGCCCCAACCCAAAGAGCAGAAAGGGTAGGTTTCTTTACGCTGCTTTGGGTGGCACGGTGGAACAAGTGGTAGCACTGTCACCTCACAGCTAGAAGGTCCCGGTTCGAATCCCTGTGGGTGCTGGTGGCATGTCCTCCACCATGCCTTCAGTGCCTGCTGCTCAAGGAAAAAGGGGGCCTTTCTGTGTGGAGTTTGCATGTTCTCCCCGTGTTCACCCGGGGTTTCCTCCTTAAATAACCCCTATTAAAAACATGCAAGAAGATCACCACCTGACCAATGGTGACGAAAAGGATGGGTCCCCGGGTGCCGCTGTTGGCTGCAGCCCACCGCTCCTGGTCTGCCGCGGAGGAACGACGGACCAAGATGGGTCAAATGCGGAGAATTAATTTCACGAAGCATGGCGTGTGCATGTAGTGTGGGCATGAAATGTGTGTGATAAATAAAGTACAGTTTCTTCTTTCTTCTTCTTTTCTATGAGCTCGAGCAAAATATGAGCTCAGGAATTACTATCAGGATCAGTTGATCATTGGTGGGGACTTTAACTGCACTGTAGACTTCACTATGGACAGGAGAAGTGAGGAACCCCACCCACAGTCATCTCAGAGCCTTAACAGTATCCTCACTCACCTGGATCTGTTAGAAACTTGGAGGGTTAAACATCCACAATCCAGACAATACACGTGGGTGAGGGTCAGAAATAACAGGGTAAGTGCAGCCCAACTAGACAGGATCTACATTTCCTAAAATCTCAGCTCCAGATTAGCTCACAGCGACCATCAGCAATTAGCCCAGTTGGTTTCACTGACCATCACCTTGTTAGTATAGACTTGATAATTTCGACAGGTGAAAGGGTTAAGTCCTGTTATTTTTTTAACAATAAACTCCTGCAAGACAGTACCTTCTGCGAGAGCTTTGAGCGCTTTTGACATCAGTGGAAAATCAGAAAAGCCGATTTTAGTCCTTTGAAACTGTTGTGGGAGCTTGGTAAGGCACAAATTTGTGCGTTTTACCAGCAGTTCACCTCTCATTCCACTGCTAAGATCAAAGCAGCAGTTCAGGAACTTGAAGCTAGCATTAGGAATATTGAAGAGGGACTACATAGAGACTCTGATCCCACTGCGGGTCATCTGTTGCGGGAGAAGAGGTTGGAGTTGAGCTCCTTCCTGCAGTAGAGAGTGAAGGGAGCTCTCTTTAGGTCTTGCTTCCTCCAGCTAAAAGACATGGATGCCCTGAGCTCTTTCTTTTTCAGCCTGGAGAGATCGTTGGCACAGAGGAAGCAGATGACCTGCCTTAAGCTTCCAGGAGGCAGAGTGACCACCAACCCGGGCGAGATGAGGAGCCACGTGGTGGATTTCTACGCTGAGCTCGTTGGGGCAGAACCATGCAGCATGGAATGTCGTAAGGAGCTTTCAACCAGATGGTATCAGGACGGGCACCAGAGATAAATGGTCTCTCCTATGACTTTTATAAGCAGTTGTGGAATATCCTTCGACCTGATTTACATGTGTTGCTGGTGTAACGGGCTAGTGGAGGACCCAGTTGCAGTGCCGGCCGATTTATGGGGAATACGGGGAAACGGACAGCCAGAGCGACACTGTGCCGTACTGAGCAGGGAGCCAGCTCAGAAGGAGTTAGTGTGGAGAGAGCGGATCTAACGCGGAAATCACTGACAGATTTCGGCGTGGTCAAAATCACTCTCAGAGGAGGAATACACTCTTTGAAATCACCGAGGTGGTAAGATCTGCACACCCGCAGACACAGGGCTAGGACGGAAGGAGTAGTCAAGAACAGGCGAGGTCAGATACCGGAGATCAGTCTGGGGAAAAACGCTGGAGAGTCTGGCATGACGCAAAGACAATCTGGCAACTGGGAAGAATGACAGCGTGGCTTATATACCCTCCAGATGAACCTAATAGGCTAGGTGTGCAGATGGGCAGGTATGGGGCGTGGCTGAAGAGCTGCAGCACAGGTAAGTGCAATGCAGGACTGTGACAGCTGGAGTGTTTTAGAGAAGGATTGTTTCCTATCTCCTGTCAGTAAGCAGTACTTTCCCTGCTGTCCTAGAAAGGAGACCTGGCCTTGCTGAAGAACTGGAGGCCAGTTGCCCTCCTCTGCACAGACTATAAGGTGCTTTCCAGAGCCTTATTAAACAGACTTAAGGACATCTTGGAAGCAATCATAAAGTCAGATCAAACTTACTGTGTACCTGACAGGACAATCATGGACAACATTTTCCTTATCACAGATGTTATTGATTTGTGTGGATCCTATAATGTTGATTTAGGTATTGTCTCCTTGGACCAGGAGAAAGCTTTCGATAGGGTGGATCACTCTTATCTGTCCTCTGCACTTAGGGCTTTTGGTATAGGTGATGGATTTCTGGCTTGGATCAAGTTCTTGTATAGTGGTGCTCAATGCATGGTGAAGACGGGGGCAGGGCTGAGTCGGCCAATCCCTGTACAGGGGAATCAGACAGGGTTGTCCTATCTCAGGTTAACTATATAGCTAAGCCATCAACGCAGGTTGAGAGGTCGGCTCAGAGGTCTCTCTCTGCTGGGGTCCTCTAATCTTGAAAGCCCTCCTGCCGTTTCTGCTTATGCAGATGATGTCAACATTTTTATTACAGGCCAGGAGGATGTTCAGTGTTTGCAGGATACCCTGTGCCTGTATGAAAAGGCATCATCTGCACAGGTGAGCTGGGCAAAAAGTGAAGCTTTGTTGGTGGGACAGTCAGTGCCCAGTCTGCCTGGAGGACTTGAGTGGGGGAAGGCGGGGCAGAAAGTTTTTCAAGGCACAGAGGGCTTTCAACTTAAGAACTGGGAGGGAGTTAAGGAGAACGTATGCACTCGGTTGTCTAATTGCAAATGGTTGCTACCCCAGTTGTCATACAGGGGAAGAGTTCTGGTTCCAATAACTTGGTTGCCTCGACTCTTTGGCACATATTCAATGCTCTACACCACCAAGAGGCCCCATAGATAGGACATTCAGAGAGCAATCCTGGACTTTTTCTGGTCTGGCCAGCATTGGGTCTGGGCAGCAGCTCTCTGTCTACTGGTGGCTGAAGGGGGGCAGGGACAGATCAACATCCAGTCCAAAATCGCCTCATTGACCCAGGCTGCCCAAAGACTGCTATACAACTGCAGCACAAGCTGGCTCGACACAGCTCGTCTGTTGCTGAGGAGAGCTGGCCGTTTGGGCTATGATAAACAGATTTTTCTCTTACAACCTGAAGATACGGACCTCACTGGACTGATACCCTTCTACAGCTCTGTAGTGCAGGCATGGCAGATTTTCAAATTTGCACGTGTCACAAATGAGACTCCGGCATGTGGTTGTTTGAGGAACCTTTGTCTTATAAAAACCTGCTACAGACTCATACACTGCAGCCTGCCAGCCTGCGAGTCAAACTCAGAGAGGTTGGCTGCACCAAACTGGGCCATCTGATGAAGATGGTGGCAACATCTGTAGACATCCTCAGAGAGAACAGCGGCATCATCTCTATCAGGCTGATCAACAGTGATGGAAGAAGTCTGCGCTGCCCTGCTACAGTCTCTCAGAGCTTTTTGCTGAAAATCAAACAGTGTGTGACCGGTGGAGTTAAGAATGTGAGTACAGTTTTCCCCTCTGTGGTTATCAGCCCAGCTGTGGGGGAGTGGCGGGAGGCAGGAGGTCAACTGCTATCTTTCACAACCCCCCACCTGGACAAGTTTAAGGACACTCAGAAAAAAACAGTATATCAAATCTGCGTTAACGTTCTGAATCTGTGCTCCTTGGCGGGGATGAAGGAGTCGAGGTGGATTGAGTTTTTTGGCCCAGACATTTCCCTGAAAGGCAGCTGGCGGTCCCTGTACAAACCACCCATTGAAAAGCGGACGGCAGACCTCCAGTGGAGGGTTGTGCACGGGGCAATAGCTACAAGCAGATACAGAGCGCACCTGGATCCAGAGTTGGGGCAGGAATGCCTGTTCTCAAGTTGAGACCCTGGTTTATTTATTTGTTCAGTGTCCTCGGTTGTCAGCACTGTTTAAACTTTTAAAAAGCTGATTTCAAGATCTCAGGGTGGATTTTCTCATAAGCTGTTCATTTTAGGTCCAAAATATTGTGCAAAAAATGATGAACTTTGTGTCTGGTTCTGCCAAGTTGGACCTGGTGGCCCAACTGAGGTGGAACATGCATTTTATCAGATGATGGACAATGTTCAGACTTTCAGTCGGCTGTGGTTGTGCTTTGTGGGGGAAGATGAGGAGCTGATTGCTCATTTTTGAGTTTCTGTGTTTTTGACCTGAAGTGATGATGTGAACTGATCTGATTTCTCCTTGAATTTGTTTGATAAAGAGATTTTGAAAACCAAACCAAACTACCTCTCCTCTCCTCTCCTCTCCTCTCCTCTCCTCTTCTCTACCTCTCCTCCCTCTCCTCCTCCTCTCTGTAGTTTCAGCGAGGTGCTTCAGGCAACGGTGCGCATCCTTGCCCCCAGGTGTGACATCACCTTCCTCGTCTCAGAAGACAGCAGCAGGAAGGTCGCTGCCATGGTAACAGCTGTGGCACAGCAGTTGGCTCTCTAGTCCCAACTGCTGGAGGACAGCAAGGGCGATGATGAGGAGGATCAACATGACAACACAACTGAAGTCTGCAGTGTTTTCATTTTCACGTTCTTCAGTTTCCTTTTTAATTCTCTGTCTCTCTCTCTCTCTCTGTTTTGGTTTTTCACATTAAAAGTCTTCTCCTGTGGAGTTTCCAGACTCAGGAGTCGATTTTTTAAAATAGGCATACTTAAAAAATCATGTCATGAGGAGGGAAAAACTCCACAGGGCGCTGACACAGTGTTTGATTAATAATATGATCATTATAGACGCTGAGTTTAAGGTTCGATGAAATGATTTGACTGAAAATGAAAAACTGAAAAACTGTGAGTTGAGGTAATTTGATTTAAAATTTAATTATTACATCTGATCATCTTTTTTTCAGCATTAAAACACTGAACTTGAATCAGTTCTATCTATAATATAGGCTATAATCAGTTCTAACATGTACTCGGCTTGGTAACTTGATAGTTTTTCTTTGGTTTGCAATCGTTGATGAATATGAACTCGTTTTTAAAGAAAGAAAGAAAAGACAGATGCTCTTCAAACAGGCCAATCAGAGCTGAGCTGTATTGTTAAGTTAAAGCAGCTCTCGGCCAATCATCTTCCACTTTGAGTGAACAGGAAGCATCTTTTTCTGTCAGGTTTTTAAGTCATCTTGACATCATGCTCACGTCAGCATATGAGATGTTAGCAAACTTGATTGTCTTTTTAGACATGAAATATGAAACATTAATGTGATAAAGTGACAACATTTTGTTGCTCATGTTGTTCTCGTGATTTTTAATCTTAAACGTTCTTGTCTGCTGCGTGTGAAACTCTTTTTTTTTTTTTGGACAAACTCTGGTGTGGCACCCCTGTCAGGGCAAAGTGAAAAATGCTGAAGGTCTGACAGCAGTAAAGTTATCTTCTCTTTGTTTTTCTTTTTGTCTTCCTCCTCTTTTGCTTCAGGAAGTCAAGGCTCAGCTTCAATGACATGACAGCTTTGACAGTTTGTCTCATCCTAAAATCACAGAAAAGACAAGACACAAATCAACCTGCCAACCAGAGCTTTGACATATACACACCCACACACACACACACACACACACACACACACACCCACACACACATATATATAAAATTGGACCTACACTTCCAGTCTCATGCAGTAACATCACTACAGGTGATGTTTTTGTACCCACAATTTTTCTATCTAACCTGGCTCTGCCATGCTTTCACATTTCTGGAAAAAAAAGGACTCTCTGGCATCAGCAAATATGGGTTCCTGTCTTGTGTTATGGAAATTGTATTTTGTGGAGCATCTCAGCTGTTACTCAGAATGACCCAACATCTCAATAGGAGGATGCTTTCTGGCCCAATACTTCTGTCAAAAATCACATTTCCAATCATTTTTGAAATCATATTTACTTACTCCTCTTGACAAATATCACCACGATTTACAGAAAAAGTTTTTCTGGTAAATGTTTTTTTCTTGAGAAACATTGCCCGTAGCATGTGGAATGGCATCAAGGCCATCACGGACTGCAACACCACCATCGCACTGCCTGATGATGACACCACTCTGCTCAATGCTCTTTGCCCACTTTTGCCCACTCTTCAGCGGAGGGTGAGTCGATGCTGGTCCTTGAGCAACATCAGGTGAAGTCCATCCTGAGGGGAATCAATATGAACAAAGTAGCTGGCCTGAGTGGAGTGCCTGGGCCACTTCGAAAGGGGTGTGTTGACAAGCTCGCTGAGGTGTTGACCGACATATTCAGCCTGTTGCTAAAACAAGCTACTGTATCAACATCACCTCGTCCCAGTGCCACAAAAATCTGCTGTTCTATGACCTACTTGATAGAACCTCAAACACTTGCAGTACTTAAGAAAAAACACGAGGGGTCAAAGGAGTTCTCACAACCCAAGATCTTCTTATCTCTAATTCCAACATCACCTTTGAACCCAAGATCTCCTTATCTCTAAATCGAACATCACCTTTTTAACCTTTCAGTTGCTAACTAGGCGGTTAAGGTGAACAACTTTGAAGAATGTCAACAAGATCAGAGAGATGATGATTGACTTCAGGAGGAAGAAGGTGTCTTCACAGCCACTACGGATCGGGTGGAGGTGGTGGAAGACGTGGAGGACTACAAATACTTGGGAGTGGTGATCAGCAACAGACTGGACTGGAAATCTAACACAGAGGCTGTGTACAAGAGGGGGATAAGCAGACTCTATTTCCTGAGGAAGCTGAGATCCTTCAACGTGTCCAGCAAGATGTTGGAGATCTTTTACCAGTCGATTGTTGCCAGCACCATTTTCTTTGCTGCTGTGTGTTGGGGAAGCAGCATCAGAGCCAATGACATTACAGACTTGAGAAAATCATCAAGAAGACTGGCTCTGAACTTGGTCTCAGGCTGGAGTCTTTTGAGACCGTGGTGGAGAGGAGAACACTGAATAACATTCCATCATGGACAATGATCAGCCCCCTCTCCATCACACAGTGGACAGAGAGCGGAGCACCTTCTCTCACAGGCTGCTTCAGCTCCGCTGTCGAAGGGACAGATACAGGAAATCTTTCCTGCCATGCCATCACACTGTACAATAACAGCTAAAACTCTGGTCATAACATACAGTCTCTAAGCATGTCTTTTTTACACTCTGTTCATGGCACCTTATACTATACTTTGCACTACAATAAATACTGCTTATTTATACATTTTTATATTGCATTTTATATTGCTATTTTAATATGTCTAGGTTTTCTTTTTACTTCATTGTGTTGTTATTGTCCCTGTGTGTAATGCTGCTGCTACACTGCAATTTCCCAGATTGGGATCAATAAAGTATATCTATCTATCTAGCTAGCTTCTGACCAATAACAGTCAGTGAAATCACAGTCAAACCAAGGATCTCTATTTGGGACCATTTTGTCTGTGTAACATTTCATAAATGTCTCCAAAGTTGCATTTGTCGACCTGTGTGGGATGTTGGATAGGGCCACCTGTGTAGGTCTGACCCCATTTTGACCTAAACTGAACTGAGACTGTAAAGGCCACAGTTTGGGTGCTGTGTCTGGGCTTATAAAGACAGGCTGCATCTGTAAATTGTGAAAAACAGATACAAATAAGAGCTCAAGTATATTGTAGCTCATTTAGCTTGTCTAGCTGTAATTTCCAGAGTTGTTAATTTGGTGTACCACAGGGACTAAATGTACACGGACTTTCGCTGCAATCTTGCACAGAAAACTCCTTTAATCACTTATACACAATGGCAGAGATTCAGTTTCTAAATATAAGTCCTTTTATTGACACAATTCTTTAAAATAAGTGTCTATAATTTAAAAAGAATTTTTTAACTACATGGGCAGCACGGTGGCGCAGCAGGTAGTGCGCGTGCCTCACAGCAAGAAGGTCACTGGTTCGATCCCCGGGTCAGGCGGGGGCCTTTCTGTGCGAAGTTTGCATGTTCTTCCCGTGCTTGCGTGGGTTTTCTCCGGGCACTCCGGCTTCCTCCCACAGACCAAAAACATGCTCAATCGGGGTATAGAAGATGAATGAATGAATGAATGTTTAACTACATATGACTTACAGTTTTAATTATGTGAACATGTATGTTGTCAAATGTACTTACTAAAGGTGTCTTCAGAGTGACAAGATCCAGTGTAACACTAGCTGTATTCAGTGTTAGGACTCGAGATGGGCTCATCAATGCTTTCTCATCCTGTAAATTTGACAACATGAATGTAATAATCGTAATAACGATAACATACTGCAATGATTGTAATGATTGTATTGTTTGCAAATAAATAGATTTATCATGTCTTCTTTCAGTAAAGTTTTTAAAATTATTTTTTTTTATTTATTTATTTATTTATTTA
>JBBMOE010000052.1:0-12500 GCA_037975065.1 Chaetodon trifasciatus
AACCAAGAGATGACAAAGCTCTGAAGGGAGTTCTCTGCATTCTTACCACTTTACTGCACACACTGTCTGCAGAGAGAAATTAAATGTGCATTACAAACACACATCATTGAACTTACTGCATATCCTAACAAAGGTTCTTACTGTGACTTGTTTGGCACAAATAGGTCTAGAACAGGTCACCACACATAGACCCACCATACACAGACAGACGGCACCGTGGACATTTGAAGTTGTATCAGCTGAAATAACTGATGTGAGAGTGGAGTCTTTACAAGAGTAAAATATGATTTAACAAGACCGCAATCAGTAAAGAAAGAAACTTCCGCTGAGGGCTACAAATCACCACAATTTGATGTTTTTTTCACAGTCAACTATAACAAGTAGATTAAAGAATTGTTCCACTTAGGTAGGATTTGGCCTGATGGGGGCACTATGTTGGACTATACACCAAAATCAAGTCTTTTTTTTTCCCTTTAGGACTGAAAGAGAATAATGTTTACAGACAAACACGTAGCGTGATGGAAATAAGCACCGTACTCATTCACAAGATGCAGATCTAGAGAGGGGCCCCGAAACTGAAAGGTATTGCAGATAATGTTTTGCTTTTTGTCTGTGCGCCAAGGAGCCATTGTCAGGGACTCCCAGATGCCCAACCTTACCCTTGAATGGAGAATATATTCCACAGATTTTTGTGTAGCCTACATCGGAGGTTATCATAATAATAGCCGGATGAAGGTAGATGCAGACACAAACACATGCACTGATTTAAAAATAAAACGTCTGAATTCCTCCCGCGTTGGGCTTATGTCTGTCTGTGGATCTCTTGTCTGTCTGTGGATCTCTTGTCGTAAAGTGAATGCCAATAACAATAACTCAGTAGATGTTAACTTCAGCTGTGCAGGCAGTGGGATGTCATTCAGCAGTGACGACACACCTGGTTGATCAACAACCAGGCGTCACTGACTCACGCCAGTGAAGAGCTGAGTGTAGACTGAAGTGAAGGGTCCAGAAGGACTTGAACGAGGACGAGGAGACATCGACTGTTCCATACAGTGCTGTGAGCAGGGGACTCATTTTTTCCTTTCCATTGATGCCTTATTTGATTTTCAACAACATCAAGGAGTGGAACCCGTAGACTGGAGGGAGCAGCTGCTGTGCTGAAGCGGGTTGGAGGTGAGTGAACAGCTGCAAACTTTGTGTTGAAGCAGCTCCTTGCGCGCTGCTGCAAACTTCAATGTCGGTGTTATTAAGCTAAACGTTAACTAGTGGTAACCAGTTAGGAGGTTATTAAACCGAGCGTCAGCTCAATGAAATCACCGCAAGCTAACTTTAGTATTATTACTAAAGTGATGAAAATCCCTTATGTTCTTTTGTAATTGTCCTTGCAACTCACGCAAACACTCAGTAATGACCTGCTGTGAGTTGATAACTCTCATCTTATCCCCCATAGCCGTCGTCACATTTTATTGACAGTGCTTGACATTGTCTCCAGATTATTCTTCTGTAATGTTCTAAATGGCGACGCACCATTTTCTCGTGCTGTCTTTATTATGGAGTTATTTCCTAGTTGCATTATAGACCCGTAACTAACTTACCAGAGAGGAGAATATTCTGGATCACTGTTACACCACAGTCAGGGATGCTTATCACGCTGTCCCCCTCGCTGCACTCGGCCACTCTGACCACGTCATGGTCCACCTGATTCCTGCATACAGGCAGAAACTAAAGCTCTGCAAACCTGTAGTGAGGACATCAAGTGTTTGGACATCGAGCTTGTGGGTGAGAACAAATACCTGGGTGTTCACCTTTACCACAAACTGGACTGGACAAACAACATAGATGTCCTGTGCAGGAGGGGCCAAAGTCGTCTCCATCTGCTGAGAAGACTGAGGTCCTTTGGGGTTTGCAGGACACTGTTAAAAACATTTTATGACTCTGTGGTAGTATCTGCAGTTTCCTATGCAGTGGTCTGCTGGGGCTGTGGAAGCTCTGAAAGGGACAGGAAGAGACTGCCTTCTGGTCACCATCTTGGAGGTGGGTGAGAGGAGGATGCTAGCCAAGCTGACATCAATCATGGACAACCCATCCCACCCCCTGCATGAGACAGTAGGGGCCTTAAACAGCGCCTTCAGCAACAGACTACTGCATCTATTTTGTAGGAAGGACAGCTAGGAATGCTACTGCAGGTCCTTCATTCCAACAGCTTTGAGACTACTTAACTTCAGCATTGTTTAACATAGCACTGTGTTGATGCTGTTCATGTCACAACATCACAAACCTACTGTTTGCACTACTCTGTAATTTATGTCAACACATGCTAATATCATTACATCTGTGCAACATATCCTGTGCAATATTACATATTTTTTTACTGTGTTATATATATTTTTCTACCATGCAATAGTACAAAAACACTGTATACATCATCTGTATGATATATATGCATGATCTCATGTGCAGTTCAAAATCTTACATTGTGGAACTGAGCCATCCTTCTCAAAGCAGTGTATACACACACACACACACATATATGCTGTATATATATTATATATATATTTTCATTTTATTCTGTATCCTTTTTTATTGTCTATTTGTTCTTTTTCTATGTCTCCTTTTCATTCTCACTGTCTGTAAGAAAAAAAATTTGGGATCTGCGAAGTTGCCAACAGTTTTTAAATTGTTGGCCCTCAGCGCATACATACAGTACAGGACAGTGCAGTCTAACCTGTTGCTGGCACCTATAAAACATTCATTGACCAGTTGATGAATCATTTACTGTTGTGCTGACTGAGTGTACACATCAACATAATGGATTGTATGTGTGTGCGTGTGTGTCTCTCTCCATGTGTGTATATGATAGAAAATGCGACGTTCAAAGAGGAAGAATATTGTGTTGGCAGTGCTGCTTATCACTGGGGCGTTGTACATCATAAACCAGTTGTACTTCCCAGCTGTGAGTAAACACAACAAAAGATGATCATCAAGGGTTGCATTTCAGCCCTTGAGATACAACTCAAAGGGTTGCAAAGTAAATGTATTGTTTTGTTTTGCAGGGCCAAGAAATGGGACATGAACCATTTCTAAATGAGTCAACTTTGCAAGTAAAGAGGCTGGTTAATAAGGTGTCCTGGGTTGAACAGGGAAATTACCTGCCCCTCAGTGTGTCCTATCAGCTGCTTACTGGGGCACCATCTACTCAACAGAGTGAGTGACACATTTAGTCATTTTTTTCATATTAAGGTGAAGGCTGATTTTATGCAAAAGTTATTTTCTTGTTGCAGAAACAGACGGCTGAAAGAGCTGAAAAGAAGAAATAGTCTGTTTCTGAGTGATTGTAACACTTTCTAGTGGTGCAAAGTCTTAAACCGTGTCAGTCAGGCCAGGGAAGCCAAAAGTAATTAATAAATTCACATAAAACACTAAATATGTTCAGTTCCTTTTGTTTACTTTACATGTCCTGAAACCTCTCACCAAATGCCTGAGGTAGTTTTCACGCTCAGCAGCTTATTCAGATGTCATAGTAGGCTTTTGTTCTTGCAGAGCAGGAACATGTCCAGGGTTTCCTTTTTTTTAGTTGTATTGCCACAGCTTTAATTTCACTTCAGGTTATTTCCCATTTCAAAGCAGAGAGCTGAGAAGTTGGCTGGAGCTTGAGGTTCAGCTCTGAGCAGTTCTTGGTCATGTCCATCATGAAGGCCAAATCTCAAAGACGCTCGCTATCACTGAGTATGCACGACAGGATTTCCTGTTTTCCTCCTTCCTTTCCATTTGTGTCAATGATCACTCCGTCAGGGGGGCAGTGGCTATCGCATCCCAGTTTACAGAATGCATCTCTGCCCAGCAGGTTCAAAGGTTGTAATATAGACTCTCATATGTAACTGACTGGCGTCTGTGTATAATCGCAAAGTGTGCGTCTGTCAGAAAACCAAAGTCCACCAGGTTCCCCCAAGACTTAATGATTAAACAGATGATCCGTTTATGGTGCTTTAATTGAACAGAACTTCACCCTTATTGATATGGTTGTGCATGTGTGTTTTTTTCTCTGGATGCACATCTAACCACAACCGGAGTATAAACAGGTTGGGTCTGCCTCCTTGAACTCCTCTGCTGTAGGAGTCCCACTAGCATCCGGAGCCGCTTTATGAAGGTATCTTGCAGTCACCTTCACCAGTTCACTGAAGGTGCTAAACAGCTGAGCGTCAGGCAAGGAATGGTCGGTGCCTGTTACCGTGGCAACCAGGCAGGTTGTGGGCCTTCGTAGCTACCCGGCGATGCCTTCACTCATTGTGACTGGGTACACTGGCCATTGGTCGGGAGGCAGCCACAGGAATGGGGGTCCATGGGTCCAACGATTCTCACCTGTGAGTTCATGCAGTGATTTCCCGCGGGTGAGGTCATCTGCTGGGTTCTCGGATGTCTCAACATAGCGCCAGGCCTGGCTGTCAGTTAACTCTTGAATTTCTGCAATACGGGTTCCTGCGAGCACTTCAGAGCGGCAGGAGTCTGACTGGATCCAGGCAAGAACTGTTGTTGAGTCTGTCCACATAACCACTCTGGATATCTCCAGTGTGAGCTCTCGGGTTAGCAGATTCGCGAGCTGAGCGCCAGTGAGTGCAGCGTACAACTCCAACCGTGGCATGGAAAGCTGACGCTTGGGGGCCACTCTGGACCGGGCTGTGAGGAGTGCCACTTCCACATGTCCCTCTGCATCTTCTGTGCGCAGATAGCCCACACTGCCATACGCACGTTGAGATGCATCGCAGAAGATGTGGACCTCCCGCTTATTGGCTGCATGGTCCATGACTGGGCTCACGTAGCAGCGAGGCAGTCTGATATTGTCTAGATACTGTAGCTCACTCTCCCAGTCTTGTCACGCTGTGAGCAACTCACCAGGCAGTAAGGGGTCGTCCCACTCCCGCTTCTTGTTCCATAGCTGCTGAACAAGCACTTTGGCCCTCATAGTGTATGGCATGAGGAACCCTGTGGGATCATATTGGCTGGCCATTACTTTATAGATGTTCCTCATGGTGGGAGGGGAGCTCTCCAGCAGGTGTGACTTATACCACAACGTGTCTGAGTGGCATAACCAGCACAGCCCCAGGGCAGGTTCTTGTGGGTCCATGTCTGTGTGATTTAGCAACTGTTCACTACTCTCTGACCTGATCTCCATGTTGCTGGCCCATTGTCACAGTTCGAAGCCTTACTCCATTAGCAGCCCCCTATGTTTGTTTGTGACATCTTTGGCCATGTCTGGAGAAGGGAAGCTCTGCAGCCAGTTGTCCACATAAAAGTAGGTTTCAGTGGACTCACAAACTGCATCCCCTGGGTGAGCATAGTCATGCACATGCCTCTGTAGAGCGTATATGGCACAGCATGGTGAACAGGTGGTCCCGAAAGGAAGAAACTGCCACTCATATACATTAGGTTGGGAGTCTCTTTGTGGGTCAAGCCAGAGGAAGCGCAACAGAGGCCGGTCTTCGGGCAGCAACCTAACCTGGTGAAACATTCCCTTGATGTTGCTGCTGACTGCAATGGAGTGTTCCCTAAACCACAACAGGACACCCAGGAGAGATGTACCAAGGTTTGGGCCGGGCAGCAGCAGCTCATTGAGGTTCTTATCTCTGTAGGTGTAGGAACAGTTGAACACAATACGGTTCTTCCCGTTGTGTGTCACCAGGTGGTGGGGAATAAACCATGACTCCTGGGAGGTCTTACTTGCTCCTGACTGATTTTGGTGGTATAGCCTGCTTCCCTCAGCTTCATGATCTCTGCCTGATACGCCTCTGCCTTCACTGTGTCTCTGCTGAGACGCTTCTCTGTGCTTCGTAGGCTGGGGAGTACTGCTTCAGGCTGCACTGTGAGCGTAGGCATGTTACTCACACGCAACAGTGGGGTGGCATATCTGAGCACTCCCTCTACCTTCACTCTCATAGTCTTTGCTTCTAGAAGGTTCATGGCCTCTCCGTAACCTGGTTACCAGCTTCTCATTTCGGTATGGGAAAGTGTCCAGTTGCCAGAGCTTCTCTACATGTTTAAAGAGTTCAGCTTCAGGGGAAAGGGTGGACACAAACAGACACTGTTGTGGACGGTTGCACTGTTGGAGAGACTTGACTGGCCCTTGCAGTGTCCAGCCAAGCCTGGTCTTAACTGCAGCTGGGCCCCCAGATGGGCCAAGGCGGACAGGTTCGATAGGCGTAACCAGGTGTGGACAGTCTGACCCTATCAGGAGGAGTGGATGGGCGTCTGTGAATGGCTGCAGGGGGAGCATCTTCAGATGTTTATATCTGCGCTGAAGACCCTTCACTGGGTAAGTGTGTTCAGCCAGGCCTAGTTCACCTGCAGCGAAGGCCCTCTCAACCTTAAATGTCTTTGTCGGCTGACCAGCTGGGGAGATTTTGAATGCCACTGATGAGCCATGCATTGTCCTCAGGTCCTGTTGAACTGTTCTCAGGGTGAGGCTCTCCAGAGTTCCCTGGAGTTGCAACCTCTGAATAGCCTCCTGGAGAAGGATCGTTCTCTCCGAGCCATCATCTAGGATGGCGTATGTTTCCAGTGTGTGGTCACGATTACGCGGTAGCACCTTACTGACCTTTAAAAGGACCTGATTGCAGCCGGCGCACCGATCCAGGTACAGAACATATGTCAATGGCTTAAACTCTGCACCTGGGCCATTCTCTGCCGCGTATTCATTCCTGCATGTGCGGAGATTGACATCATGCAGGGCCTCAAGGTGTTTCCCCTTGCACGTCTTGCATAGGACTCTCAACCGGCACTGGGCGGCCTGGTGCCGCCATCCACAGTGCCAGCAGCAATTATTGGACTTCACCCAGGTCGTCTTCTGCTCCTTGGTTAATTGTTTGAAGTTCAAGCACTGGTCCAAGAAGTGTAGCATATTGCTGCAGTAAAGGCAGTAGGCTTTGGGCTTATCTGGGGCCTCGTGATGGTCTGAAGCTTCAACTGGACATACTGGAGGTGCTATGTCATGTGCACTACCGTGCAGCACATTCATGGTCTTTCTAGCAGCTCTCTTATCCCTGTTGCCCTCCTTCTTTGGCCAGTTTCTCCCTTTCTGAACATCCTCTATCTTGTTAAGCCTGTCTCCGCCCTCCTGGATTTACAGCTCATATTCCAGCCATTCTGCAAAGTCCATCAATGATGGGATTCCAGCCTTCCAGGAATGGAGGTGGCGGCGGAAGGTGGCACGGAGATCCTGAGGAAGCGTCTTCATTAATCTGGCCACATGAGACCCACACTTTAACTCTATGTGCCTGTCTTCACCCAGTTGCTCCAGCATCCCAACTAGAGCCCTGACTCTCAGCGCAAACCTCCTGAACGCCACAGTGTCTCCTGCTCTAATAGCAGGCTCCTCCATGAGCTCTGCAATCCGTTGTAGAGACAGCTGGTGAGGCTGCCCATAGTGTTTGATCAGTGAAGTCATGGTGTCGGAGTAGGGGAATAAGGAGTTGCTGTATGAATCAGCTATCAGGAGGGCCTCCTCAAACTTGAGGTGGTCACAGAGCACTTGGTACTTGAACATCTCTGTTGCGTCAGCAGGAAGAATATTGTCAAGTGCGAGCTTCAGTCTGGCAAACTCTCTGGGGTCATCCCGGATGAACTTAGGGATTGATGGTGTCGGGCCCTTGTATATCCTCTCGTTGCTGTTTGACAGTGGCACTGATGAGGTTAGCCATCGTGGTGGTTGTGGAGGTTGCGGGGATGCCACTGACTGTAGTACACTATCATATTGTTCAACGCCTGATAACATGGATGGGGCTGGCACACAAGATCAGCAGGCTGCCCTGAGGGTGTAGGCTGCACCCTTGGGGGCTCATGAACATCACTGATGAAGGTTACTGGTGGGGGAGGCAGCGGCCAATCCTCATCTGGTATAGCGTCCTGTACCGCAGGCAGAAGGTGCAGCTCCCCCGGTGGACGCTGCAGTAGATCCTGCTGGCAGTGGCTGCATTGACCAGCTGTCCTGTCCCCCTGACTGGGGAGGACGTGTGCTGTAAGTGTTCCCAGGTGATGTATGCCGCATGGAGTGTGGTGGCAGTAGGGGCCTGGTGTCCTCTCCTTTACCAGGGAAATGACTCTCTTGCGGATGATACAGCATTTCGGACTGTAAACTGGGTGGTGCTGCACTATTCCTGTCCATCTGATGTTTCATGTCACTCACCATCAGCCGCAACCTCCTATTTTCCTCTTCTATTTGCTGCAGCATATCCATCACTGCAGGTGGGCCTTGATATGGCTGCGGTGTGCTCACATACACAGGTGGTGCGGCTCCTATGTGACTGGGGGGTGTCTCCATGTACTCTGTGGGGCGCTGAGTATGATACAGTGGGCGCTGGGTGAGGGGTGTCATCTCTGCAAATCCCTCTCTACTCCAGTCAGTCTCCTCTCTCACAGCAGAAGCACGTGCTGTGTAGCTTGCAGCCTACGGTAGGGCGTACCGTTCATAATCTTCCATCCATCCAGGTTGGCGCACCCTGCGGCGTAGACGTACATCTTCACTTGGGGGAACATAAGCCATTCTCAGTTTGTAATTACCTTATCCGGCTCGAAGGACCATTTTGTAATATAGACTCTCATATGTAACTTTCCATTTGTGTCAGTGATCACTCCGTCAGGGGGGCTGTGGATATCACATCCCAGTTTACAGAGTGCATCTCTGCCAAGCAGGTTCAAAGGTTGTAATATAGACTCTCATATGTAACTGACTGGCGTCTGTGTATAATCGCAAAGTGTGCGTGTGTCAGAACGCAGTCCACCAGGTTCCCCCAAGACTCAATGATTAAACAGATGATCCGTTTATGGTGCTTTAACTGAACAGAACTTCACCCTTATTGATATGGTTGTGCATGTGTTTTGTTTTTTTTTCTCTGGACACACATCTAACCACAACCAGAGTATAAACTAACATGAAGCCACAACCCGAACGTCGTCCACTCAATGCAATAAACTACCACTCACGACAGTTTCTACTTCCCTCTCTCTCAAACCAGCAGTACACAGCTTGACCGAGCGCGGCCACGCCCCTAGTGGTCGGGCTCTGCTCATCACCTGCCCTTCCGCACAGTCTTCAGAACAAAGGTGTTTGGCTGGAAATTAAAACTGGCAGTACTGCAGTCCTTCCATTGCACTACAGTGGTACATGATCCAACTTTCATATCAGCTGCTTTGTTCCTGAGAATCTGATGGTTTTCACATATTGTCCAGATCATGGGAGGTGGCTGGCATCTTGTGGACTTTCGGAGCCATAGGTGACTCCTGAGTCTGCCATAAGTAATGTTACTCTGCCAGCCAGCAGAACCTGCAGCATTGGTTCCTCATCAGCCCCTCAGGTGCTGATAATCAGCTGATGACCTTCTTTTGGATCCTTTGTGCACCCCCAGTATCCACTTGAGGGTCCCTGCCAGGGGTTGACAAGTCCCTGTGGATTGGCTTGGGGTCCATTCTGGTATTGAGGCATGGCTTGGTGACTGCTAGCCCAAGGGTTAGTGGGACAGTCTCTCAGTCTCATATGGTCATATTGTCCATATCCTCAGCACTCAGGGGATCTTTGACACATCCCAGGGTGCAATGATCAAAATAACAAAATCCCCCCCTAACATTAAGTATATGGAAAATGCTAATTTTTTGCGTATTTTTTTTCATTAAAATATTATGGAAACAAACTGACATTTAAAGGGATAGAATTCTAAAAATGAATTAATATTTGGTAGTAATGATCAGGTCTGATGTTAGTTAAAATATTTAACTCAATGAAAGTGGAAACAATATTAAATATATAATATTTTTATGGCATTTTCTTTAGACATTTATATCAAATTTTTTGTATTTTTAGTAGCTTATTTTTTCTTGAGGCACCAAAAAAGACCCGTTATATTGCCATAACAGTGATTTTATACTATAAAAGACACTTCATTCAAACTCAACAGACACAAAATAAAAGTCACCAAAACTTTCTTGGTTCATCTTTCACTGTTTCAACAATCACCACCAACTCTGGTATGATCAAATTAACTTAACTGAATCGTAAGAGAAGTGAGAGAGAGGGCAGACATCAGAGAGGCAGCAGGGTAAAACAGCGTGTGCAGACAGAATATTTTTGCATCTAACTCTGGAATTATTTTCACCAGACATTATGACTAGAGAGATTTAAATATGTTGGACTTCAACAGATTTTCCTGGTAAAAAAATGTAATTACTAGACAATAGAAACTCTGGTTGTGTGGCTCTTGTCCATCATACAGTGCATTCAGTGCAGCAGCCCAGGCCCATGCAAGAACAGCCATCATGGTAGCGCTGTTTTTTTCCCCACAATCATGGTTCCCACAGGCACAAACACAATGTGCATCACAATCCATTAGTGCTCACAGGTAGCACAGAATCATTGCAGAATTCATAATGTTCATTTGGCACATGCTTTTATTCTAAGGGACTTAAAATAAGTCATTCAGTCTTTATAGGAACAGGTGTCAAAGATTTTAAGTGCACTTAATACTACTAGAAAGGGGCCTGACTGATAAGAGTCAGTGGCAGTTAATAATCCTAGCAAGGTCGACTGTAACTTTGAATTGTACATTTAGACATGTAAAGTTCAGGCTAGATCTGTCAGTAGGCAAAATTGTAGGCTGCTATTTGTGTTACTGGTGTTCAGGCAGCAATGATGAGATGAATAAAAAAAATACAATAACAGCATTAAACAAGGCAAAAAATAAAAAAAAAAAACAGCAGGAAGAGGAGATATAATAGTGACATGAACCATCTGAAGTTTATGCCCGTATACTCTTCTAAATCAGATTTCCACTAAGAGTAACATATTAGTGTATGGCATGATCCCTGTCTTTCATACCAAGTAGGTCATCACTGGAAAGGTCCAGGAAAATTATGTCTACAGAAGAGTGAGAACCCTGATAGATTTTTTTTGGTAGGTTGTAGAATGTTAAGATTGATGGTTTTGAATGTTATAAAAACATACATTTCACTTTTCTGCCTTGACATGTTTCAGAATATTTATCAATTGGATTATCATCGGTGAAGAGGATGAAGGGCAACTACCTAATCTCCACTTTGCAGTCCCTCTTCACCCAATCTTCTCCTGAAGAGCGCTCCTCCATGGTGGTGGTAGTGCTGCTAGCAGATTTTGATGTCAGTTGGAGAATCTCAACAGTGAGGAAGATCAACAATACATTTGCCTCTGAGCTGGAACAAGGCCAGCTGATGGTGGTCCACGTTCCTCAGGATTGGTACCCTCCCCTTACAGGTGCAGTGCATGTGTGATCCTGCTAGTGCCCAGATTCATTCATATATATGTCTTGAGTGTTCGGTTGATACTGTGATACTAATAGAAGTCTCTCTGGTTCTCATTAAGGCCTAAAGAGGAACTACAATGATGCCCCAGAAAGGGTATCATTTCGCTCCAAGCAGAACCTGGATTACTCCTTCCTGATCCACTACAGTACTGGTCTTAGCCAATACTACCTCCAGCTGGAGGATGATGTCTCCTCTGCAAAAAACTTCCTTACCACCATCAAGAGGCGCATTGAGGAGCAAGAGGCAAAGAAGACAACCTGGGCAATGCTGGAATTCTCAACTCTTGGCTACATCGGGAAACTCTACAAAACAGCGGATCTTCCTCTCCTGGCTCGCTTCCTCTACATCTTCTACCAGGAAATGCCCTGCGACTGGTTGATGTCTCATTTCCGAATGCTGCTGACTCAGAAAGAGACAATCATCTTCAAACCCTCACTGTTCCAACATGAGGGGAGTTTCTCTTCATTCCAAGGGACATACAACAAGCTAAAGGACAAGGACTTTGAGGAGGGGCTCCACACCAATCCTTCATCTGAGGTTTACTCTGATATGTCCACCTACAAGAATCACTTCCCCAAACTGGCCTGGGATGCTGGGGAGGAATTCTTCTGGGGACGCTCCCCTGAAAAAGGAAATTATCTGACAGTGGTGTTCGCAGATCCTACAGTAGTGACAGGGATATGTGTAGAAACAGGGTCAGGGGGCAAAGACCTCCTAGACTCAGCTCAGGTGGAGATAGGCCATAATGTGTTTTCTATCAAGGAAAAGGAGAAGAGTTGCAAAGAGTTCCAGACAGTGGGGATGTTAGAGAATGGGAGGTTTGAGATGCAAGAGATAGACCAAAAGTATAGCTATGCCTCTTCCTGTTTGAGGATCCTAGTCACAGCTGGGCAGAGTGATTGGGTAATCATTAAGAAAATCAGGGTCTCAACAAAACTGATTATACCTCCACATCAAGCATAGGAGTAAAACTTTTCCTCCTGCCAGATAAATAATTTATCTTGGTTTGATCTGCTGCAGCATGTGTGCAGGTTCAACATATGAATCTTGTGCCTTGTTAAACAATTCATTTAATGAAACAACATCATGAGTTGGACACTACCTGAGTACAATCAACCATGCTAAGATACATCAAAGCTGATACAGTTAATAGGCATTTATTTTTGTAGGTAGTTCATTGG
>JBBMOE010000052.1:17500-65000 GCA_037975065.1 Chaetodon trifasciatus
TGTGTTCTTTCATTTTCTTCCACGGCTTCTATTTATTTCTGCAAATTGCACAAAATCTATCAGTTATTCTCTCTTCTCAAAAGACAAGATTTACAAATGACATTTATTTTGTTATTAATGACCGAAAGTCTAACGTACCTTGCAAGTCTACGCCTTTTCTTTCACAGAATGGGAAAGGCATGTCCCGCCCTTCTCTGTCTTTGATTGGCTTACTATAATTTCTTTCTTCAATCTTAACCAATCTCACTACTTATACCTAAATGTAACCAATCCAAGAACGAATATAAATAGTACTAGCCAATCAGAGTCAGAGTAGGGAGGGATATGACTTCGCCGTCCCGGAACAACTTGTGCTGTCCCATGGTGGACAAATGAACGCACTGAAGCAATAAAGGCTCGAAACAAATCTTTTAAACCCTTAACAAAAAATCTTTCTATTTAGAATTGAATAATTTATAAGAAACAACAAGCAGTAGTGAGGAAAGTAATAAGGAAGACAAAAAGAGACTATTGGAGGCGGTATTGTGAGTCACTAGGAAAGAGTACTCCATTGGATAGAGTATGGGGTATGATAAAAAGAATCTCAGATAATAGGAAAGAGTATGGATACCCAGTCATGAAAAGTGATAGGAAAATGGTAATAAGTACTGAGGAAAAGCAGAACTATTAGCAAAGACTTTTGTTAAAGTGCATAGCACAGGATATTTGAGTGATAAAGAAAAGAGAGGTAGAGAAAGGACAATATTAAGAAACATGGAAACTGTACAGGGTGAAGAGGAGTATGAAAATACAATTAACCTGTAGTTTTCAATGACAGAGCTGAATAATGCGTTAAAAAAATCTGGAAAGACAACTCTGGGAAAAGATCAAATAAGTTACTGTATGTTAAATAATCTTAATGATCAAAAAAAAAAAAGATATTACTAAAATTATATAATAGGATATGGGAAGATGGGAAATTGCCAGATCAATGGAAAGAGTCCATAATTGTTCGTATCTGTAAACCAGGTAAGGATCCAAGTTTGGCAGAGAGTTACAGACCGATAGCTCTAACATCATATGTTGGTAAAATTATGGAAAAATGATTAACGAAAGGCTAGTCTATTATTTAGAAAAGAGGGGAGACATAAAATGCTATCAGAGCAGATTCAGGAAAGGAAGGAGTACTGTAGATCCCGCTCTGTGTTTAGAACATGAAATTAGGAAATCTCATGTGAATAAAGAAAATGTAGTGGCTGTGTTTTTTGATGTGGAAAAAGCCAATGACATGATGTAGAGGGAGGGGCTACTAATCAAACTGTATCATATGGGGATAAGGGGGAGAATGTACAGGTGGATTAAGCATTTTTTAACAGACAGGATGATATCAGTGAGATACAGTGGGAAATACATAGTAGAGAATGGAACCCCTCAGGGCAGTATAATAAGTCCAGTTTTGTTTTCAATGATGATAAATGAAATATTCAGTAATACAGACAGGTCCATAGGGACCTCATTATTTGCAGATGATGGGGTTATGTGGAAAAGGGGACGGAACTTGGCATTCAATGCTAGGAAATTGCAAGAACAAATAAGGAAGGTAGAAGCTTGGGCTTTGGAATGGGGCTTTAGGTTCTCAGTTACAAAGACAAAGGCAGTTATCTTTTCTAAAAAGAAAACACAAAACCAAATCAGTCTTAAACTATATGGACAAGATCTAGAAATAGTAATTAGGGATTTGGTTTGACAAGAAGATTACATGGAAAATACATATTGAGAAAATAGTTGAAAATATAAAAAGATATTAAATATTGTTAGGTGTTTGAAGGGTAGAGAATGGGGAGCAAAAAGAGCATCTTTGAAATAATTATATGTGGGTTTAATTCATTCAGTGATTGATTATGGATGTATAGTGTATAAATCAGCACCAAAAACAATGCTGAAAAAACTTGTCATGCCATCCAATATCAAGCTTTGAGACTGTGCTGTGGTGCCATGAAAACAACTCCAGTAGTAGCACTTCAAGTGGAGATGGGTGAAAGCCATTGGAATTAAGAAGAAAACAGATTTCATTAAACTATTGGGCAAACCTAAGAGGACATGATGAAAATCGTCCTGGTCAGAATATGATCAAACCATGCCAAGAGAAAGGAAAAGGACAGCCAAGGAGTTTTGGAAGGACAATTGAGAACCGGCTTGAGGAAGTCGGGATAGCAAACAAAACTATAGGCCAAACTGTTCCTCTCTCTGTTGTGCCACCATGGACAATGGAAGAAGTGAAAATCAATTTGAAACTGTTGAAGGACCAAAAAGGAAAAATTTTAAGTGCAAACAAAGTTAACAAGTACATAAATAGAAACTACTACTACTACATAGTTTGTTAAAGTATACACAGATGCATCCAAGTCACAGAATAATAAGGTAGGAATAGCTTATGTAATACCATTTAGATACAATGTCAAGTAAAAGAATTAGTGATGATTTAGCAGTGTAGGGGAGTTATTGGCTATTCTGCTTGCATTGGATTGTATAGAGTAGGTCAGACCACAGAAAGTCTTAATTGGATCAGATTCAAGCAGTGCATTAGAAAGTATTAGACATAACCATTCAAATACCAGACTAGACATCGTACTTGAGGTAGGCCAAATGATACACAGAATCAGGAGTGATAGGGGTAGAAATTCAGTTAATGTGGGTTCCAGCACATATTGGATTAGAGGGAAATGAACTGGCAGATAAATATGCTAAGAGTGCAACACAGAATAGAGAAATAAATATGGTTGTAAAATACAGTAAGTCTGAGATTAAATGTATAATCAAATTAAAAATAAATAAGAAATGGCAGGAACGATGGGATAGAGGGAGTAAGGGTAGACACCTCTGTAGTATTCAAAAGAAAGTTGGAGAAATGAGAGAAAGTCATAGGAGCAGAAAAGAAGAAGACATAATATCCAGGATGAAATAAGGTCATACTGGCCTGAACAGTACACTATACATCTGAAAGAAACATGCTACAGGGAACTGTGAATACTGTGGATTACAGGAAACAGTGGAGCATGTATTCTTACACTGTCCAAGGTACCGACAACAGAGACAAACACTCAACAGCACTCCAAAGGAATCAACAAATATGACTGAGCTATTAAGGAGGAATTCAGGAGATGTTGGGTACAGGGCTATATTTAGGTTTTTACAGAGCAGGGGGGTTATTATTAGGATCTGTTGTAGAATTACAAGCTATCCTGCTCCACACTCCAGTCCAGAAGGTGGCGGTAATGCGCCTAACAGTTGTTTGCAAACAGCCATAAAACTACGTGAGAAGAAGAAGAACAACAACTTGCTCTATGCTAACAACAAAGTGGACAGAAGGTACGACATTCAGCGAACTTTTGCGTTCTTTTAGTTTTTAGGAACATGCACCAACCATGTTTCGAAGCATAACTTTGCAGCCTCGGTGTGTGAGGTTACATTGAGTCTGAATTAAACTCAGGCTCATAGCCATATCAGTAACTAGTTGCCTACTTGTCAGTCTTTTTTGTACTACACAACGTGACGACTCCTCTGATGGTCCATGAGCCATGGAGGCTCCGTCCTCTCATGTACCTGCGGCTAAAGACGGACAGCTATGGGTGGCGGACAGGAGAGACTCCAGTCGGGATGGAGAGTCTGACCCCGCTCGGGACATAAAGACACATTTTCGCGTCTGTCGCTTCATTGTGGAGACAGGTAAAAGCTAATTCGCTGAGCGGTGCTGACAGTTCGTCTACTCAGGATAAAGAATGTACTGAGGGAGCCCATTTCTGCCTGGAAATGATAATGAACCTAGTTATGGTGAAACTGGGAGTTGCTTTGTTAGAATTATGAGATAGTAATTCTGAAATCCTGACTTACTATCTTACAATTTTGACTTATTTAAGATTATGGTTTATGTCAGTTTTGACTTAAGCAGGAGTAGGTCAGCATTTGGACTTCTCTTATCATTTTGACACACCATCCCATAAATTTGACTAATAAAGTGTATTTTTATTTCTAGTCATGTCTGATTTTGCTGTTTTTTTATTTCTTGTCTAGCTGAAAATTGACTTTTATGATAGTGAGATACACGGTGTGCTGCTAGAAATTTGGAAGTCCTCATCAGGCAGTGCCCTGAAATGTTCCTCTCTGTCTTATAGAGAGAGTACACATCGTTTGTATGCGCGGTTTTCTTAACCTTTTAAGTGTACAGTTAAATTCACCACCCATTTGATCCACCAAGCAGCACTTCTAGCTTTTGCCTCTAGGCCAGTGCTGTTAAAAAGAGAGTTGCAGTACTTCCTCAGACTTGTGTTGGAGTGGTTGCTGAAGTAACATATCATGGAGCAACAGACCGCTCAGCACTGAACCCCATTCATCTTCAGTTTGTCCCAAGCACACTTACTGGTGAGTTGATTGAATGAATTTTTGACATTTTACCACATTGGCTGACATCTCATGAAACCAGTTTTAGTTCATGTCTATTGTAAAATAGCAGCTTGTTAGAGTCTAATTGCAGTTAACTAATGTGAGCAACTCATCACAAGCTACAGAAACCGGATGCCAGTTGGCTACACTTACTTTAAATTCACTGCAGTTATTGGCACATACAAAGTTTATCTTGGGTTATTAGATTTGTTGTTCAGGTGAGCATCACTTAGTTTCGACTGTGTCAGTACACCTGATGACAATGAACGATAGCTCACGGAACCAGATAACATGGTTAGCTTGTATCTAGTGAGGCGGTTTCTTAGTTCATTCAGTCATTGAACACATCATTTGTTTGCATTAGATCATCAGTGATGGGTGATAAGATCAGCAGCATAAATGTGGATGATACAGAAATGAAAGAAAGATATACTGGTGATTCCAGGCTTCTCTGAAAGAAGCACATGTACACTGCTCCTTAGGGGACACTTTGGAATCACTGGTGTGAGATCTGTGTCTCATCCATCAGCCTCGTGTGTAAAGAAATGTAAACACCTTCAACTAGAATATCTCTCAGTAAGCAGGGCAGTTTAATGAGCTGAAATGTACCCAGCTTTGACTAGACGGAAACAATAATGAAACAGTTTTACGTGTGCATGAAGAGGTTGTTGAGTGCAGCTTAAAGAGAACATTTCAATGTGCTTGTTGGAACAATATCACATTTTTTGAGACTTTCAGCTTTATCATGAGGGTATTTATTATTCAATCATCAGATTCAAAGTACTAAATGTGACCATTTTATTTAGGTTTATAGGAACTTGTCCAATAGCTTGTGGTCCTCTGAAACTCAGTCTGTCAAATGGCTGTAATTACTACATGGTTCCCTTGATGTATCTGAAAATACCCACAATTTTTTTTTTCAATTATTTTTTGGGCTTTTCAGCCTTTATGATAGAGAGACAGCTGGAGGTATGACAGGAAAGGGGGCAGAAAGAGAGGACGACACACAGCAAATGAGTCACAGGTGGGAGTCGAACCTGCGGCCACTGCAGAGCACTGACAACCTCACCAACTGAAATATAGGGGCGCCCCAATACCCACAAATTTAAGAGGAGAGTTTACACTTGAAGTCCACAGTCAGTATTTCAGGTTCTGTACTGGCGTACAGAGACTAAGTAACAGATCAGCTAATGTCTAAACACTGACTGTAGGTGTGTACTCTGTACATCTGTAATGCCAACCTGATGAAAATGTTTGGGAAACACTGGCTTCAGTGTGTATTTATGTTCTTCAGTGTATTGACCTGAACACTCTCAGTTCTCTCCAGCAGCAACAGGCTGGACTCGAGTCAGGACCCGGTCTCCTCTGGGTCTGTGACGTGGTCTGCTTCTGGCAGTGGAATGCTCTCATCAGATCATTCAAAGACCTGTAGCATTACTGGTGGTGCGGACTTGAATGTTTTTGCTCTCATTGTGTGGATCAGCAGTTGACTCTGTGATTCTGAAGTTCAGTTAGCTCTCACAGTCAGCTGTCCACATCTCCTTTTCTTCCTACTGTTGTGGTGGAAGAATGTAATGGCTGTTGTGAACACCTGTGTGTCTCTCCTGGCCTGCTTTCTGCCATCTTTCTCTACCTGGAGGAGCAAAAAAAAAAAAAAACATATCTACCCTCTCGCTGGATATAGTATAGAATCAAATGTTTTGTTGGATGCAGCTGGTTGTCTTGTTTATTTCGCACTGATTGACCAAACTCCTTTCTTGACTTAAACTGAACAGCTGCTGACAATCATTGATATTCACTTGTTGTACGTGCCTGCTTTATGGGAGCTAGACCCTTCCCTCCAGAATGAAACAGAAAAACTGATGCTGTCTCTCTGCTGCTCCCTAGAAAACGATGCTGTATTGAATAGTCATGTAGTGTATTCAATGACACGTAGGAATCAATGCACGTTACGTATCAATATTGACCTGAAATTGCTGCTCATGTAGTCGCTGCTGTCTGTCTGTCCTGTTTGAAACCATTCAAACAGGACAGACAGGGTGGAATTGTTTGAAACAATTGAGAGCTGCATGAACCACTTGACCGCAGGATCAGAGAGTGCCACAACTCTCTCTTTCAAAGGCTCCATTATACACAATGGATTGTTTACTTTTGTGTATTTTGGTGGAAGAAGATTGTGTTGATATCAAGCATGTCAGACATTGTGAGCCATAATCAAGCCAGTCTGGGTCCAGAACTCTGAATTGCTGCCAAGATTTTTTTCACTGAATCAAATGGTGATTAAAATGAATAAAAAGTGAATTGATACAGCAACTCTGTGTGATTATCAGACTCAGACCTATTCAATAAATGTATAGATCTGTAATAGATCACAGTCGACGGCATTATGTGTGAATGAATCTGAAAGATGATGAAACGCTGGATTTGATTTGGAAGTGTGTTTGCTCTTCCTTGCACAGGAGTGAAGCTCGGTATGCGTTCAGTGCCTGTGGCCACAGCGTGTGTATTGTACCACCGTTTCTTTGAACGTGTCAACACGCGAGCGTATGAACCCTACTTGGTGGCCATGAGCTGTGTGTACCTTGCTGGAAAAGTGGAGGAGCAGCACATCAGGACCCGTGACATCATCAACGTAAGCCACAGGTAATATGCTATGTCAGGAGTGGATATTACCTACAGTATACACTGCTCTATGGCCATGTTTGAGTCATACTGTTGAAAGCAAAAATACTTCATGTAGTCTCAACAACCTGTTTTAAAGTAAACAATTTGACATCATTGAAGTCATATGAGAAAGATTGCAGATATAAAGCTCTCACATGTGAGCACAGACAGGTCGTAGGTGCTGAAGGTTACTGGATAACTGAAGGGTTTTGTCTTGACTTTCTAGTCTGGCAATCATTGATTTTCATCACAGAGCTAAAAAAAAAATCACTGCAAATTAATTTCCAAAACTGCAATTGATGTATTCACATTACCTGTTTTGTCCAATCATCAGTCCAAAACCCAGATGAAATCCGTTTGCTGTCATAGAGGACAAAAGAAAGCGGCAAATCTTCACATTTGAGAAGCTGGAGCCAGTGAATTTTTTACCAAAAATTGATAATCCGAATGTTATTACTTATTGAATTATTATTTTTTGTAACTAATTGTTTGAGATAGTTCAGGTTTCGTGGGGCTGTGTTCAAGCTGTTCAAACCTTGCACTTTTTCTCCTCCATGTTAGCTTAAAAGTTGAGCTTGACTGTGTTTGATACTTGAAACAGCCGTTAATCAGTCTCTTACCAGCGTCTTCTGCAGCTTTTGAATGTATCTCAGTCTTCATCAGCAGATAGTCACTTGGAACATGACCTTGCTTTACACTACAGCTGAAATGATTTGGTGATTAATCCATGAGCCGAAGGTAAATGAGCAACAATTTTGATAATCGATTAGTCATTGAAATGGTTTTTCATCTGGTGGATCGGCTGCTTTTCTCTGTTTCATAGAATTGTAATTTGGATGTCTTTGGGTTTTCGACTGTTAGGTGATTAATGAAAATACCTTAAAGTGTGCCACTCTACTTTACACCTCTTGGTAAAATGAGACAACTTTGCATGTATTTGGAACTTGACACATGGCGTATCTATCATCGAATGCGTCTGCAAGGGCTGAACTTAACTGGTCGAAGTGGCCGATAAATGGCTGACGGTATGAGTTTTCGGACAGGACAGTACAGTTAAATGCAGATCATCATCAAGTGGCTCAGAAAACTGGGATGGTTAATTGAGAGTTTTGCAGCAGGATGTTTTGAAAAGAGTCAAACTTTTTTTTGTCTTCTTCACTTCACCTTCCCTCTCCTTCCCTTCCTCCCTCGTAGGTATTTCAACAGTGGCAGCGCTCCTCTAGAATGTGACAAGGAGTTCTGGGACCTGAGGGACAGTGTGGTGCAGTGTGAGCTCCTCATCCTCCGACAGCTCAACTTCCACGTCTCCTTTGAACACCCTCACAAGGTAGGTGTGTGCATTTGTGTGTTTGTGCACGTATTCCTGTCCCCCCTAATTAGAGTTGAATCTCCTTGTCTGTCGCTGTTACTGTCTGATGTTGTCATGCTGTCCCAATGTGTTTGTATGTACAGCTGTTGTTCCATCTGGGTTGAAGTGATTCTGAACTGGGTCCGTGATTGGCTGGTCATCTTTGCACACATTTATTTGTTGCCTAAATAAAAAAGGATTGAAATGGTGTTTGTCTCATGTATAGAATACATGATGCGCATGATTAGATTGTGTTTTTCTTTCTGTCTCTTCCCCTCCAGTATTTACTTCACTACCTGTCGTCTGTGAGGTCGCTCGTGAACCGCCACGCCTGGTCTCGAACCCCCGTTGCTGAGACTTCTTGGGCGTTGCTTAGAGACTGTTACCATGGGGCCATGTGCATCCACCACATACCCCAGCACATCGCCATAGCAATACTGTACCTGGCTCTGAACAGCTACGGAGTGGAGCTACCTGTTGGGGAGAGAGAGTGGTGGCAGGTGTGTGTTTGCTGCAAAGTGTTAATTAGACACTGAAGAGAGGTGACTGAACAAAAAGCAAGCCAACAGAGGAGGCTATGTATGTGTGTGCATTTATTAATCTGAGTATAGAATGGGGCATGATGCCACCTTATGTAAAGATAAGATAAAACATTATTAATCCCACACCGGGGAAATGAAATTGTAACAGACAGCAAAAAATAAAAGAGAGAAATAGAAAGATCAAAAAGACAATACAAAAGGATACAGCGTAAAAAATACAAATCAACTATATATATGAACATTTTATACGAGAGTATAAGAATACTGTTGCCATGAAAAATACTGCTGCCAATATAAAGTTATGGCAAACAATTGCAAACAGATGACTCATCCAGCAGGTGTGGAGCAACATTACCATTCAGTTTGATTCATGTCTCTGGCCTCATGATTGTAATTCCAAAATTCACTTGGTTAAAATGTAATTTGATGAGTAAGCACTAATAGCAGTTGAACTGTCAGTTGAAGAGCAAGAGATGGAGGCAGTTAATCAGTCATTTAAGCAGTACAGAAATGACAGCGGAACTGTGAATGACTGAAGTGCCAGAGATAGTTGAGGTGTGCCCTGTTCATTAGCTGGAGTGTCAGCTGATGTGTAGAGGCTGAAAGCAGTTAAACTGTCAGTTGAAGAGTAAAGGTGCTTTCAGACAGAGATATTCTTGCATTTAGAATCTGCAGCAGCAGGGCACAGCTCCACCATGGAGCTACCGGCTCCCTCCGTACCATTCTGATTATCTTAGAATAGAGGAAAAGAGTTAGCAGTTTGACAACAAATAGCAGGTTTTGCTATGAGTATAATTTATGTTGTTTATTGTCCTTGACCAGATAATCATACTGTGATTCTGATTTTGCTATTCATGTGTGGTCTCTGCTGGTGAAGAGCTGTATCATTCAGGAAACTGAGATACAGTAAAATCAGCTCATGTATTGTCTCCCTCGTTGTAGTTTCTGTAGTTGCAATAGCCACACAAGCCGAGGTGGCAAGTTGAAAAAGCTGAACCACTTTAAACACAGCAAACGGTCCACAGTAAACCCAAAACACACGGGAGACATTATATATCGCATTTGGCTTGGGAGCGCCACGGCATCCCCCAAGAGGAGCTGTAAAATGTTGTTGGGAAGAGATGTGGACTACCTTGCTTAGCGTGGTGCCACTGTGAACTGGCCCTGGATAAACAGCACAAAATTAGTGGTTTAATGGATATATATAATTTAAAGGGTTAATTAACAAGTGAACACTGCCAGCATAGAAATCATGGCTACTTCTGCTGAGTGACTGTGGGCTTGTTTTGCGTGAAAGTTGCTTGAAAAATATTATTGTTGCCAAGTAGAAGTTTTGTCTAATTTTGAAACACCATTGTTTTTTTTTTAATGTACTCCATGAAATGTAGAATCCATATTGAAGCAAACTTTAGGTGGGACATAGTCCAATAAGCAATCATTGTACTGGATAGTAATGGATCAGAAGATGAGAAGAAGAGTAATGTGAAGCGTGTTGCTCATGGAGATGAACCCACAAAGAATTATAACCTGTGTCTGCCCTCATTGCAGATGTTTTTGGTAGCTGCAGGCTGCTGCTGTTTTCAGTGAAAAAGCTCTGATAACTGTACATTATCAGGACAAAGTTGGCAACTTGCTACTTTACATAGTGGCGCATTTAGGAACTGAAGAGCCAGATATATCCCTCAGGAGTCAGCAGAGAGCAAAATGAAGCTAAAAGAAAGTGAGTATTGGACTTACATTCGTCAGGTGCAATTATTCATACTATGTTGCTAAAATGCTAATGTTGTTCCATGTCTGCTTGATGTGTAAATAGGACACTAAATGCCAACAAGTTAATCATATTGACTTGTTGGTAATATGTCAATGTCATGTTTACAGCTTGTTTCTATTGCCACTGAGTGGCCAGAAATAGAATTTGCAGGCCAATGTTGAAGCCTCAAGGGATGGTTTACAAAAATCTGGTGTTTTATGCAACCATAGCTATGCTGGGCACATGACTGAGGGTGGTGAGTGTATAATTGTGACATCACAACCTTACAGAAATCCTAAAGGCTTGTTTAAACTAGTTTCTGAGTATGTGCTTTTTGCATTTGTCAATGAATTGAGAGTTTTCATACTTACACAGTATTTATGAAGTAGCACAAAAGATATGGAAATCCTGCTAAACTCTGAGTCTAAAATAAGTCCTAGGTTACCTGTGTCTTTTTTATTGTTATTACATAACTAGACTAGAGGAGAGATTTGCTCCTGGAGTATCATGTATTTAGCAAGTAAGAGGGGACTCAGAACGGAGCCCTGGGGGACCTCACACATTAGAAAGGAATACAGGCCTGTAGAAAGCAGTTATTGGTGACCTTGACCAGAGCAGTCCCTCTACACAGTCACAGTGCTTTGTAGTAGATAGTAGTGTGAAGGGCAGTTGGGTGATTTTGAAAGTGCAGCAGTGCCTTCTAGAGTTGACAAAGAGATTTCACTCTAGTCAGTTGATGCTGAAGGTTAGGAGGAGTCATCATCAAGCTCTTTGAATTTGTTCATTTGCTATCCAACCTCCATCCTGTTGGCATCCTATCTTACATTTACACAAGTGAGATTGAATGCGTGTGCAGTATACACATTGGTCCATAAGGGTACTTTCATGATGTGACGGACACAAAGAGCTGCAGTCTTATACAGGTGTCCCCTGCTTTTTGGGCATGCCAGCAGCAACCCTCTAGCTTTGTAACATTGCTCACTTAAACCAAAGTGACATTACCACCTGACCATCCAGCTCCAGCTAGTCTTCAAAGCAGACGTACCTCTTATAAGTGTTAAGTATTAATTGATTGAATTTCCTTTGTCAGTTTTGCAAATTAGGTCTCTTTTGTTAGCACTTTGGTTTTTTTAAGTCACTATATCCAAATGCAAATGGGAAAAGTCAGGATTTGTTACAGTTTTCTGCTTCAGTCCTCAAGGCAATAAAATCTAGGTCGTTTGGAATAGTGTGTGGACCTTTGATGTCCACTGTTTATTGAGGCCAGGTGTGGAGCTGAAGTCTGTGCTGTGTGCTCGCATTTGTGTGTGTAGGTGCTGTGTGAGGACGTGACCAAAGCAGACATTGACGCTGTGATCTCGGACCTTCTTCAACTCTATGACATGGAGGCCAAGTGTATCTGAAGGACACACCCACAAGACCCGCACGTGGAAGACACACAAGAGTTGTGTGTGTATGTGTGTGTGCATGCAACATGAACGTGTGTGCCTGTGCATATGTTGCTTTCTGCTTGTAAGTGTCAGGGTGCAGGTGTGTGTGTGACAGAGAGGAACAGCTTGTATTGCCCCAGTTAGTCTGTGAGCTGTGACATAAACACACCTGCAATACCGATTCCTGCCACCCTGGGGAGACATTTTTCTTTCTAGTCGTTGATCTGTCAGTCCTACAGAATACTTACGAGCTCTGGAATCCATCATTAGCACCAGGTCTCTGAAACACATCCCAGACCTTAGCACCTGAAATCTTTTCACACTCCATGTGTAATGTGTTTTAACAACAAATACCAGTGTATGTATTTGATGGGATGGGAAAGTTCATCACCTAGTTATAAATATTTCAATCAATAATTCCAACAAATATGAAAAAATGCATGAGCAATGACTGCAGTGAAATACTTATTATTGAATGGCATTACCCTAACATGTTTCTGCATTAGGGTAATAATGGTAATAAACATGTAATTGAGGTTAAGTCTTGATTGTCTCATTAGAATCCAGATCACCTTGCTGCCTAAATCTGCATACAACAAGAAAACACTTATTTTCAGTACCAGATATCAGTATACATCCTAAGGTTTTAAGATGGAGAGCTCAACGTGGCATTGTAATTATTGTTTATTACTGTATAATGTATCCCTATGTGAATGCATTAATTGGCTTTATGACCTCTTCATAATAAGTGTTGATATATCATGGTGATTATAGTGGCGGCTTAAGTGGCCCTCAGTGTATTAACTCTTGTTTGTTTTGCAGTGCTGCCATTCACAGAGATCTTCTCATTAATTAGTTAAAAGATGGTTTGTAATTTTTTTTCCATGTACTTACAATACTACAAGTTTACTCTGTGTATCAAAACCTGATATGTCTTCTTCCTCTGTGCCATAGAGCTCCATTGATGTCCAGAAACTATTAAAACAAATCAAAACACGTTGCACTATGTTCCTTTTCATGAACAAATGCATTCCAGTTCCTTTTCTTCAGTCCCACATGCTCTGTCCTGCTACCCTAAATACTCACTGGAAATGTGCATTAATCTGCAGCTGAAAATGTTCCCCAGCAAATACATTATTTCCTTCCGTTTGAGTAACTTTTGTTAAACATGAGAGTGCCCAGCTGTTTTTGGAATTGATTAAGCTTTTTTTAAAAATAAATAAATAAATAAATAATTAACTCTATTTGTGAGCTCTTTTTAAAGATTTACGTTGTCATTAAGAACCAATAAGCTTGGCTAAGTGTCACAGACAGGCTGGAAAAGTCTGGAAGTATTCTAAGAAGTAAGAAATTTCATAGATAAAACAGCATAACTGCTGAGCATAAACCACCTGGAGAGGCCATTTTTTTCTGGTAATCACCAAATTCACCATCTATCCTTTAATTGATGTTACTTTCTCGCTTCCAGTGACTCACTGCAAAGTACAGTAGAATTCTTGTTTGGAGTAATGAGATTAGAGATGAAATAATAGAGACAGAGTGAAAAAGAAAAAGATGTTTACATATATATACTCCATCTAAGTTATATAAACTTACTCTAAACATCCCAGAGCAGTGCGTTGACTCTCAGGAGGACAGAGAGACAACTTGATTGTTCATGGAAATGTCCTTTTATCAAATGAAAAATCATGTGTTTTGTGTTTCTTGCATTGTTGACTATGAGTTTTAATTCACTTTGTGTATTTCCTATTGTACATAACTTAAGGAGTAAGATGAAAAAGTTGATTTATTTTTACTATCTGCGTGTCAAGTATTCAGGACAGTTGCTGTGTATAAGAGCATCCCACTAAAAGCATTAGGCAGTAGTTAAAAGGCTTTTCAAGTTTGATATAGAGTATATAAGATAATGAATATTCACAGTAAAAGGAAAGTCTAAGGGCTTTGAAAAGATGTGGGCATCTTTTATGAACTTCTGAAAATTAATCTTGAACATTTTACATTTTTCTGAGGTTCACTTGTAGATAAATTCAAAATTGCCCATCTGCGAACACACCAGTGTGAAACAGTGTGACAGCCCAGGGCCAAAAGGCCAGATAGCTGAGAGGTAGTCCCAACTGTAATGTGATTAGCCTATGTGGAGTGTGAAAACAAAGTGAGTGTTGAGGGGACTTGAGGATAGTGAGACTGTTTTGGGGCAATGTTAACAAGGATATGTAATGCTGCCAGCCATATGAGTGGTGCAAACTCAGCCATCACTGCTGTTTATCATTGGAAAAATTGTTCTTATGTGGATGTGCTAAGATATAGGAGTACTATTAATGGTGCTGATGATGCTTTAATTTCCATCTTTAGTATACTTAACTTTTTTTTTTAGAAGACGAGTACTTGGCTTACTTTCCTTTTCATATTTATCTTATGAAATCAGATCTGCCTGTTTTCTGTGTGTGTGTGTCCACGATGAAGGAGTCATAGTCACATGATCAACTCTGACACATCTGAGCCTGTCCTTCTGCCTTTTCCTCTCTCTGCTATGGAAGCTCATAAGGGACTATGTTAAAATGAAAATTGAAACTTGAAAATGAAATTCCACAATAGCATTGTAATTTTCCATTTATTCATTGACATTTCATTTTCAAAGACACCCTGCTCTAAAATGGACAGTGCAATATACAAAACAGCACAGCCAATCTATTGCATTTACATGCACGTGTCATCGGGCTTTAAAGTGTACAAAATTACAATGAAAATTCAACTTGAAAATGAAAACAGCATTTGATGTTTCATTTTCAAAACCGTAGAAAAAACTGGAGTTGGAGGAGAGTGACCGATGAGAGGGAGAGAATATGTCATGAAGAGGAATATTGCTTGACACGTGATGTTATTGGGATGCACGCAATGTCTCTTATCCCTTGAACAGAGACAGAATGTATGAAGAGGAGAACAAGAAGGGAGTATGGAAGCCAATAGGAGACTATATTAAAATGACAATGCAAACTTGAAAGTGAAAACGTAATTCCACAATAGCATTATAGTTTTCCATTTTTGTATGTGTTACTTAGGTAAAAATGCAAATGAAAATGCAATAATCCAATATGCATTTTCATTTTCACACACTCTGGTGTTTGATGGCCATATTAAAATGAAAATGGAAAAGGTGTTTGACATGTCATTTTCAAAGCCTTAACCTCATTTAAAGTGGACAATATTCAAATGCAATAAAAGAAACAGTGCCGCCAGTCCATATCGACATCCTCTAAAGTGGAAAAAATGAAAATGGAATCTGTCAGTCCTCTCATCAAGGAGGGTCTTCAGTGAGAACCTCACTTCCTCTGTGGTGTGCTCTCCTTGGTAAACTCCACAGCCAGCTCTAAATCCCAGCGGATCTCTCAGTACTCAGCAGTGGCAAAGACCAAGAACTTTGGTCTAAGAATAGTATAATTGTAATTCAGATGCTACAGCTACACACACATCATGTTGCGTAAACTCTTCATCTCATCACTTCTATACGTCCATTAGTTTCACAGGGTGTAAAACCAGGCGTGGTTGAGACAATGGCAGTGGTGTCTGCAAGTGTACTGTAAGGTAAAATAAAGCCAACATAACCTGCAAGTGTCAGCTTTGGCAAATTTAATTGTACTGAATTTTGTTTAACTATTAAACATTACTGAATGTGAAAAACCCATTTGCAAGTAGTACACATGCTGTCACTTTTCGCCCAGTTTGCCATTGTGCATTTTAAGGTGTGGATAGTTAACATAGCTCCTGTTACCACATTTAATTTCAACAAGGCCAAATTGAGGATTCTCTAATGGATCGAAGACAACCCCCTGGAGATGAGCCAATCGATGAAGTGTCAGGGTGGATTACAAACCTACAAGGAAAGTAGTTGACCCTCTTGATCTGACACTCCTGAATAACATTTAGTTCCATTTTGAGACCCTATTTAATTGACATGACGTGTGTGTAACTGTAGAATTTGAATTATAATTAAATAATTCTCAGATTTGCCAAAGTTCTTGGTCTGTGCCACTGGGGTACTGGGGGATCCACTGGGATTTAGAGCTGGCTGTGGACTTTACCAAGGAGAGCACACCACAGAGGAAGTGAGGCTCTCACTGAAGACCCTCCTTGATGAGAGGACTGACAGATTCCATTTTCATTTTTTGCACTTTAGAGCATGTCGATATGTAAATATAAATGCAAAAAATGGCAATGCTGTTTCTTTTATTGCATTTGAATATTGTCCACTTTAAATGAGGTTAAGGCTTTGAAAATGACATGTCAAACACCTTTTCCATTTTCATTTTAATATGGCCATCAAACACCAGAGTGTGTGAAAATGAAAATGCATATTGGATTATTGCATTTTCATTTGCATTTTTACCTAAGTAACACATACAAAAATGGAAAGCTATAATGCTATTGTGGAATTACATTTTCACTTTCAAGTTTGCATTGTCATTTTAATATAGTCTCCTATTGGCTTCCATACTCCCTTCTTGCTCTCCTCTTCATACATTCTGTCTCTGTTCAAGGGATAAGAGACATTGCGTGCATCCTAACAACATCACGTGTCAAGCAATATTCCTCTTCATGACACATTCTCTCCCTTCTCATCGGTCACTCTCCTCCAACTCTAGTTTTTTTTTCCCCTCCTTCATATAGCTGCTGGGAAAAATCTGCCTGTCATTCTCTTAGCTGCTCTTCATTTGCTCCATTCCTGTCATCCCCTCTCCACCCTTTTCTTTATCTTCATCTCTTTTGCCCTCCATCTCCTTGTCTCCCTCTCTCACCCTCTTACACCTCTGTGCTCTTCCTTGTAGCCCCCACACCTTTCCTCTCTCCTGTTCTGTGTCTCACCCCTTCTCTCCCCTCTTCTCCCTTTCTCTCCTCTTCCCTCTGTCTCCCTAATGTTTTATTAATAATGGAGAGGGTGCATGTTCAGCCAGACTTCATGAATTAACCATCAGATGGGAAGGAGTACTGTGGGAAGGAGTCTGAGGAGTAGGGAAAATTAGTGTGACATGGATGGATGAGAGGTAGAGGGGGTGAGGAGAGGGGAATGTAGAATATGGCAGGACAGGTGAAGAGGAAAAGAAGGTGAAGAGGGGAAATGGCAAGTAAAAGAGAGCACACACTTCAATACTTTGCAGCCTGCTCTGATCACTTCTCTCCACTGTATGCTTCCGATCTGCTTACACATCACTTCAGCCTTTACTCTCGCCTTGAGGGGAAGTCAGAAGGTCACACACACACGACCAGCTGTGTGTGCACATCTCCGGGTGCATGTGTGTTTATATCAAAATGACAGTTTGGGATGTTAATGTTATATCAGGGCTGCAGTCTACGAGATGAGTGCCCTTGAACTGATAAAAGGTCTGCAAGCTTCAGCTTCAGACCTATTAGACATCAACCAAGTACTCCTAAACTCTCTAAATGCCTAATGCATAGACAACACATTTAAGAGAGCAAGATTGTGTGTGTGCGGGTGTGTGTGTGCATGTGTGTGTGCGTGCGTGTGTGTGTGTGTGTGTGTGCATGTGTCTCTGAGAGAGAGAGCAGTCTCATTACCCATGTAAACAGTGAGATGAAAAGATGGATGGATCAGCACACAAAGCTTTCACACTGTCAGTCAAAAGTCTATTAAGACCTTTCAAGTTGCACTGTTTGTTACTTGCAACATTTGTCAAACTTTGTCTGTTAAAGCTCCTGAAAATTTGTTTTCATACCTAAAGTATGTCTGTATAACAATATATATTATAAAAGTAAAACTCAGAAAGGTTCAGTAAAAAACATCTTGAGTTATCATGTATTAAGACTTAACAACACTAGGACTAGCTGCTGCTAGCCGGCCTGTGAGGCTGTACATAGAACAATAGTGTGTTGAGCCAAATACTACCATCAGCATGCTAATATACTTATGTTTACGAGGCGGGAGCGTGCCTATGTTCCCACAGCCCTGTGTTCCCACATTTCTAAGATTTTTTCAAAATTAGGCCCTATGTTCCCACAGTTTCCACATTTCTAATATGGTAGCCAATTACACCCAACCTATTCTCCAGTAGCAATGGACTACAGATGGAATGTGGCTTTTAGTTAAGTCTGGTGCGCCCATCTCTTTGTTTATTGCAAACATTTAATGTAAGTACAACCTAAGAGGGAGAAGGAACTTAAAACAACCAAGTTTTCTTACCACACTGAAAAGTATTTGCATATCACTCTATGGAGTGAAACTGTGGAATAGTTTACCAGTGGATATTAAAGAGAGTAAAAGTGTTGTTCATTTAAAAATGAAATTAAAAAATAACATTTGAAAAATTTAGAATATTATAAGATTTCTTTTTTCTGTTTTGTTTGATATTTGTGTGTAGACACATACATTATGTAGGTACATTATGTATGTACATATTTATGTTCGTGGGTACATGTGCGTATGTATGTATATATGTATGTATGTGTATGTATGTAGGTATGTATATGCATATACAGTATGAAGCATGTGATTGTATTACATGTATATACCATATGTGTATTTGTACTTATCTGGTTTTGTTTGTCTGACTTAAGGAAATGAAAATAAGGGTTCAGCATTTATAAGTTCTGCTTGAGACAAAACCCTTTTTGATCCGCCTATTTTATTTTTTCTTGTAATGATTGTGATTGTGATGATGTCTGCTGCTGCTGATTGAAATAAAATTACTCATTCTTTCATTCATTTATTTACTATAAAGTGCTTCCAAAAAATCTTTTGGGAGGACTGGGCTTAAATTGAAGGGAAATGTAGGAACACAAGACCTAATTTTGAAAATGTCCTAGAAATGTGGCAACATAGGGCTGTGGGACCATTGGGCTGTGGGAACATAGGGCTGACCCCTAGGAAGCAACTAACTGTTGCTAATCAGCAGTAAAATCAAAGTACAGTGGCGAATGATGGCAATTTCATCAGTTTTGCAAGTATTTGGTCATAAACCAAAGTATTGGACAAATTAAAAAAATGGCCTGATGATGGTGCTGGGCCTTAAAAAGTTAAGGCAATTCATCCTTGGGAACATTAATCATGACAATCCAATACCTGCTGAGATATTTCTCTCAAAACCATAAAAATTCAACCTCAAGGTGGAAAAGTCAGGGATTCACTAAAGCTAGTAGGATTCACCATCTGGAGATCTTGAATGAATTTCATGGCTATCCCTCCAATAGTTGATGAGATATCTGTATGTATCAAAGCAGTGGACTGACATTGCCATCCCATACAGCTAGCATGGTTAAAAACTCAGCTAATCTGCTTTATCAGGATTGTGTGGGTGTGGCTTGATCTGATTTGATTGACAGTGGCCTGGCAACATGAGTTAACAACCCTACAACTGTCAACACATTGTAGTTCAAATGTCGCTAAACTTTGCTGGACGTTGCCTTATTCCAAATAAGTCCAAACTCCAAGATTCCCCCCAAAAACTGAAAGAAAGCTGATATCCAGTACTCAGTGTTCAGAGTTAAACCATCTCCCATATGTGTATGTAGGTCCTGCAGGCCGCCGCTGCTTCAGCCCAAAATGTTTTGAACATAGCTCCGAATATTTCAGCTATTCTAGTGTAACAGAGTGAAACTTAACATGGAGTGTCAGAGGAAGGGGGAGAACATAATGCTGCACATAACAAGATGCATACAGGCCATGGATGTAGCTATTCTAAGATCACTAAAGTTATTTTTACAGTGAGTTGTCTCCAGTGATTTTTCTCCACCTTTCAACAAAGATTGGTCCATAATGAAACTCTACAGGAAAGCTTTGTTGTTAAAAGCTTTTCCTGTAAATTTGTTGTTATGTGGCATTTAAGGATTGTGTAGGGAACAATTCTGAGTGTTGCAGTTTGCAGCACGCTAATTATGGGGAAAATAATTTACTGGGAAACAAATGTGTTGGCCACCTCAAAATGTTTACAATTTGCAATATTATCATGCTGTCTTAAATCAGAAGGAAAAGATAGTGTTTTTAGAGTTTAAATTCCAAAAGATATCTCCCACCTACAGAATGTGACACCTCATAATAAAGGACATGGATCTGATAAACATCTTGTGGGACTAAGTTTTTTTAATGTTTTGGTCATAGTGATTATATATTAAACTACAGAGGGAGGATGGGACATCAAGAAACAAGAAATTGTTGTACCATAGAATTTTCTTGGCATGCAGACTCTTGATGACCTATGGGAGCATGAAGAGGTCAGGTCTTCTAATTCTTTGATTATCGTAAAAACCATAATAAATATAATCTTCCTAGCTCAGTTTCTTACACTTATTCTTACTTTTTGTTCTTTTTGATTAAAAAAAATTGCATCTGTCAGGTCCTAGTCTGGGTTTAGTCTGTGTCTGTTCCTCTTTTATTTTGAAGGGTATTTTCAGTTCCTGTTTTGTGTTGTCTTGTGTGGTGTCTTGACTTCCCCATGTGTGTGATTGTTCATTGTCTACACCTGTGTCTAATTGTTCCACCCCTTGTGTGTATATATACCTGCCCTTCCCAGTGTGTCTGTGTCAGATTGTCTGCGTCCTTGTGAGTAGCTTTCCGGCATTTTCCTCGTGTACTGTATTCCTTGTGTTTCGCCCTGTTTCTGCTCGTGTTCCTCGTTTGTCTAGCGTCTTGGTACTTTTCTTACCTTACTGATCATCTGGTTTTTGACTCTTGCTTGGTTTTTGTGACTCCCCGTTTTTGCCTGGTGTTTTTGTACTGCTGCCTTCTGGACCGATATCTGTGTACCGACTCAGACTGTTAATAAACGCCTCTCATCGTCCACCTGTCTCTGGTCTGCTCTGTGGGTCCTCAGTTTTGTCTGTCTGCACCCTGACAGTACAATCTGACCACCATGGACCCCGCAGATCCAGAACCTGTACACGAGACGCTTAAGACGCAGGGCCAGTGGCTCTCCAGACACCAGCAAAACAGATGGCTTCGCTCAGACAAGAGTTAGTGGAGTCTAACCATCGCCAAGAGGCAACTTTTTCTCTGCTCTCCTCCCAGCTCAACCAGTTGACGGTTGGTCTGCAGCAAGGTGGTTTTTCTTCACCTTCCGGCGGTGGTACGATTGCCTCCTCTCAGCTGCAACCCCAGGTCGACGCTCACCCTCCCACATCTCCAGAGCAGGCACACATGTGGTTGTCAAGCCCTGAGCGTTTTTCTGGTGAGTCTGGAGACTGTAGGCCATTTTTGACGCAGTGTGAGCTTCACTTTGAGTTTCAAGCATCAGTCTTCCCTTCTGATCATTGCAAGATTGCTTACATGATTTCCTTCATGTCCGGTCGAGCCAAGACATGGGCCACAGCTGAATGGAACCGCCATTCTGCCATTTGTGATTCGCTGCCTCTCTTTAAAAAGACTTTCACTCAGATTTTTCAGACTGTTGCTCCAGGGTGAGAGGCTGCCAACTCTAGTTGCCATGCGCCAGGGGAGACGCAGCGTTGTGGACTATGCCATTGACTTTCGTACACTAGCAGCAGAGAGTGGTTGGAATCAACCCGCCCTGGTTGATGCCTTTTTTAACGGCTTTTCTGAACATGTTAAAGATGTTTTGACTCCCCTAGACTTATCTGCTGAGCTCGATGCCCTAGTCTCCCTCACATCTAAAATCGACAAGAGACTACAGGAGCGCGAGCACGCCAGAATAACCTTGTCTGTTCCGCCACAAGGATCCTACTCCCCCCAGGATCCTTCGCCTAGACAGTTTCCAGTTCCAGTTTCAGCTCCTGCGCTCACCGCCGCGGCCAACACCAGGAGTCAACACGAGGAACCCATGCAGATCGGACGCACTCGACTCTCACCTGAGGAGCGTCTTCGCCAACGTCAGGGGGGTCGATGCATCTACTGCAGCCAACTGGGTAATTTCCTGGAGAATTGTCCCATACGTCGCAGTGGCTCAGCCCACCGGGTACACGTGCTGGTATGTACGTCCCCCAGTAAGAACGGATCTTGCAGTTGAATCAGATGGCACTATCCTTTGGCTCTCTGTCTCTCCCTCTCACTGCTCTCATTGACTCGGGTGCTGATGCTAATCTCATGGATAATCAACTTGCTATGAAACTGAATCTCCCTTCTGTTCGTTTAGACTCCCCCGTGCCTGCCATCTCCCTAGACAGTCATGTGATGCATCTGGTCACCCACTGCACTTCCCCAGTGACACTGACTTTTCCTGATTCTCACACTGAATCGATAACTTTCCACCTGTTTGACTCACCCCAACACCCTCTCGTCTTAGGCTATCCCTGGTTAACCCAGCATAATCCCCATATTGATTGGCTGTTCCTAGGGTTTGCTAACTTTTACAGGAAGTTTCTTCAGTCACATCTTCAGTCACATTGCCTCTCCTCTGCATGCTTTAACCTCCTCCAAGGTGCAGTTCCTTTGGTCTCCTCAGACCGAGTTAGCTTTCCAGAAACTCAAGAACAGCTTTGTCTCTGCCCCAGTGCTAATCCTTCCTGACTCCAAATGGCAGTTCATAGTAGACATGGATGCCTCTGATCTGAGCGCAGGGGCAGTGCTCTTGCAACGGTTGGAGAGGGACGACAAGCTCCACCCTTGTGCTCTTCTGTCTAGCAGGTTCTCCTCCTCTGAAAGGAACTACGATGTTGGGGATTGTGAACGGTTGGCTGTTTAGCTGGCTTTGGAGGAGTGGAGGCACTGGCTGGAGGGGGCTGAACAACCTTTCCTGGTCTGGACTGATCATAAGAACATTGAGTACATCAGGTCAGCTAAGAGACTGAACCCGCGTCAAGCCAGGTGGGCTTTCCTATACTATTTCCTATTGTCCTGGCTCTAAAAACACTAAGCCAGATGCCTTATCTAGACTGTTCAAGGAGGAATCTGTTTCAGTAACACCAGAGACCATTATCCCTGAGAAATGTGTGGTGGGTTGTGTTACTTGGGGAATTGAAGAGTGGGTCTAATCAGGAGATTCTGATCCCTCCAGAGGTACCCACCAATAAATTGTTTGTCACCCCCTAACTTCAGGGTCCTGTGATTTCATGGGCTCATGCTTCTCTAATCTCCTGTCATCCTGGTTTCCACAGAGCTCTGGCCCGGGTCCGTGAGAGGTTTTGGTGGCCAGGAATGAGGAGTGATGTCAATGAGTATGTGGCGGCCTGCCCTACCTGTGAACAGAATGAGAGCAAGAACGCTCCCAGTGCTGGTCTTCTCCAGCCTCTTCCTGTGCCACAGCAACCCTGGTCGGACATCTGTTGTGGAAATTCTCTGCTGCTGGTGAAGAATGAAATAGAGACCTCTGCCAGCCGACAAGGTTTTTATTTTCTTTGCAAAGAAAAGGTCAATCATCACCCGAGCGGTAGAATGAAGAAAGACCCCAAGCATGGGGAGAACTAAACATTTATACCTTAGACGCGCCTCCCCTACCCAAAGGTGTGTATTCACACCTTTGGGTCTGCTGGACATATCAGAGACAACTCCCTAGGGGGTGGCTCGCACCGGAGGCATTCTGCAGGACTTTGTATGTAGATATTAAGAGGTCTAGACATCAGAATTTCAAACACAAAAACACCTGATATCCTGGTGAGGAAATGGGAGGCGGGGTGTCTCAAGTAGATGAAGTACAAGGAACTGAAATTGCCATTACACATCTCACTCGACTTCGTGTCCGGGTTACCCCCATCAGAGGAAACACTGCTATACTTACAGTACTAGACCGGATCTCCAAGATGGTACGCTTCATATCACTACCTAAGATTCCCTCCACCAAGGAAACGGCGGAGGTGCTCATGTCTGTCGAGTTTTTGGGTTTCCCAGGGATGTCCTGTCTGATCGGGGTCCGCAGTTTGTGGCACAGTTCTGGAAGGCGTTCTGCCAATTGATGGGTGCCACTGTCAGTCTGACCTCAGGCCACCATCCTCAATCCAATGGGCAGACAGAGCGGTTAAACCAGGAGTTGGAGAAGGGGCTGCGCTGTCTGGCTTCCCGAAACCCAACCTCCTGGAGCAAGTACGTCATGTGGGTGGAGTATGCTCACAACACCTTGCCCTGCACATCCGTGGGCATGTCTCCGTTCCAGTGCATGTTTGGTTACCAGTCACCTCTGTTTCCTGAGCTGGAGACGGAGGCCAGCGTTCCATCCACCGTTGCCATGGTCCGCCGCTGCAGACGAGTGTGCTCGTCAGAGCCTCCTCAGATCCTCTCAGAGCCACAAGAAGTTTGCCGACAGAAGAAGGAGAGCTGCACCCACGTACCAGGCGGGACAGAGGGTGTGGTTATCCACCCGGGACTTGCCTCTTAAGTTGGAGTCCCGTAAGTTGGCGCCCCGTTTTGTTGGACCATTCCTCATGTCAAAAGTTATTAACCCTGTGTCTGTGAAACTCAACCTTCCCAGGTCCCTCTGTGTCAACCCCACATTTCATGTCAGTGAGGTTCAGCTGGTGAGAACCAGCCCTTTGGTCCCGCCTGCTAGGCCCCCTCCTCCTGCCCGAATTGTGGACAGGGGTCCAGTCTACATGGTCCATAAGCTGTTGGCGGTCCGCCGCCGTGGACGAGGACTCCAGTACCTTGGGAGGGGTACGGGCCTGAGGAAAGGTCTTGGGTCTCCTCCCGGAACATCGTGGACCCAGAACTCATTCGAGAATTCCACCGCAAGCACCCCCACAATCCTGGGCTGTCAGGAGCCGGCCGTGGGGGGGGCAGGGGTACTGTCAGGTCCTAGTCTGGGTTTAGTCTGTGTCTGTTCCTCTTTTATTTTGAAGGGTATTTTCAGTTCCTGTTTTGTGTTGTCTTGCGTGGTGTCTTGACTTCCCCATGTGTGTGATTGTTCATTGTCTACACCTGTGTCTAATTGTTCCACCCCTTGTGTGTATATATATACCTGCCCTTCCCAGTGTGTCTGTGTCAGATTGTCTGCGTCCTTGTAGCTTTCCAGCGATTTCCTCGTGTATTGTATTGCTCGTGTTTTGACCTGTTTCTGCTCATGTTCCTCGTTTGTCTAGCGTCTCAGTACTTTTGCCCATCTTAATGATCATCTGGTTTTTGACTCTTACTTGGTTTTTGTGACTTCCGTTTTTGCCTGGTGTTTTTGTACTGCTGCCTTCTGGACCGATATCTGTGTACCAACTCGGACTGTTAATAAACGCCTCTCATCGTCCACCTGTCTCTGGTCTGCTCTGTGGGTTCTCAGTTTTGTCTGTCTGCACCCTGACAGCATCATTTGAATTCCTCCACCTTGTCTAGTTTTAAAGAAGGGATTGCACTGACATGTAAAAAGGCTTCATAGATTATGAACAGGTTACATATAGAGGGTCTGCAAGATCAAATATTTTTAATGGGATATGAGGCCTGTATCTCTCAATGTCAGATCTGAGATTTATGTATACATTATCTGTTTATGGCAATTACAGTGGGGATGATCATCATTCTCTCCTGACTGTGTATCTGATCTACAGCCTATCTACTGCTTTTGGACTTTATCTAGTCACATTGATCACCACCTGCATTTAAATACTCGATTTAAATCTCGGATTGAACCAATAACCCAAAAGGACTAATCTGTAGTTTCTGGTGATCAGTATGGACTATTTGCTGGGTACATGGTGCTCTTGTTGTATTCAAAGTCTGCTTGTTAAGTCTGGGGACATCAGGTCTTTCCACTATGTAGCCACAGTCCACAAGGTGTGTTTTTCAGCCATGCTAGCAGTGTGGCTGTAGAGATGGCAATGTCAGTCTGTTGGTCCACCACTTTGGTTCAGAAATATATTCTCATAACTATTGGATCAGTTGGCATTTGATTTTGCACAGACATTCATGATGCCCAGAGGATGAATCTCAATGACTTTGGTGATCACCTGACACTACCAGAAGGTTAAAGGTTTTAGTTATCCTGTGAAACAGAATTTTTTTTTTTTTGGCTTTTAATGAAATGTCTCAACAATTATTAGACAGATTGGTGCTACATTTTGTATATACTTTCATATCCTCTCAGGATGAATTGCAACTTTTATCATGTACTGACTTTTCATCCAGCACCATGCAGCACTTTTGACATTCCCATCAGCATCAGCTGCACTTAGTGATTAGTTCTAATTAGAAAATGTTAGCAAGCCGACATTCTAAATTGAGGTAGTGAACATTACTGTACAGCTGCTCTAACATTGCACCACTGTGAGCACATTGGCATGTTGACATTAAATTTATCCTCTCCCCTCTTGCTCTTGTAAGGGGAGCTGCTGTCTGACCGTTTTACTCACCATCACAGTAGATTCACTGTGTGTTGCTTGTTTTATAGTCAGAGTTTGTCGTGTCAGAAAGTCTGTTTATATTATGACATTAGTGAACAGGTTCTTATTTTGGTTTGCCAGTAATGTAATGTATACGTATATATGTATATATACATATACATATATATGTATTTTGCTAATATTCCTGTTAACTGTAGAAGCAGAGTAAGGATTTCACAGGGCACAATTTCACCTACTTCCAAGGTATATGGAGAGAGCAAAAAGTCCCAGATGAAGGCTACAAACCAAAACATGTTAATCTGACAGTTAATGACAGTTAGCACTATATTTATGTGACTTGGCCACTAATCATTTTCCAGATGAAGTCTTTGAGAGGAGAAGGGGACATTTTTTCTTTATATTTGTATTAATCTTAAAACAGATTAGAGCTCATCCACAAAAGAAAGTTTGTCTGATTTTTTTCTTGTATGTGCCTCTGGGAGATGGTGTGGAACAGTTAAAGATAAGAAGAGTGAAAGATAAAATCAGTCACAAAGCTTTTCATCAAGATGTGTGCGTATGTGCGTGCGCGCACGCCTGCATGGACACGCAAGTCTGCGGTCCATCTCCCTGCAGTGTAGAGGATATCTATTAATAAGTTCATCTGATTCATCTATAAATACATTTCTCCTCTTTCTCCTCACAGTGGCTCGCTGCATAACAAGCTTTGACAGTAGCCAGTTGGGTATGGTCATGCATGAGGGTGGGGGATGTGGGTGTGAGGAGCTGGTGTGTCTTCATTTGTGTGTGTGTGTGTTGGCTGCATGAAATGTAAGCATGATTCTATGTTCTCTATGTTCTTTATCACTAGGGTGTGCTAGCACAGCGGAAAGGGCCTCAGGCCTCTACTTAGTTTGGTCTTACAGGGCAGAAAAGGAAGGGTCTGCTGCTTCTAAACACATTGGTCAACACTGCTCTTTGACTGGGCTTCACAGTGTCCTCTCCAGGTATAGGAAAAGTATAGCCTTTGCACTGCACTTCACAGAGTTCACTTGTCAACCATGGAGTCTAGAAAGTTTGAGATTCAGTTGGAGGCACTCTCTGTCTCTTCAGCAGCTATCACTGCACACACACAGTATCCATTTCTCTGCATGACAGAAGAACTGCTGTTGCTGCCTCTAGAAATGTAAAACTCACGTCCTCCTGTGCTGCAGAGGACCTCTCCCAGAACCAGACACTGAATGTTTACAACAGCAACAAGAAAAAATGGAACTAACCAGAATGCTGCATGTATTCACCCATCAAGGAAAGGGGCAAAACAAACATTTCTATAAATGTCGCAGGTCTGAATACTGTTAACATGAAGACATTCATTCATTCATTCATTTTCTATACCCGCCTTATCCCTTTCGGGGTTGCAGGGGGCTGGAGCCTATCCCAGCTGTCAACGGGCGAGAGGCGGGGTACACCCTGGACCAGTCGCCAGTCGATCACAGGGCAACATGAAGACATGAAAATGTGATAATTTGCTAATCCGTTATGACATATACTCCATTGAAAACTGTACAAAGACAATATATTTAATGTTTGACCTCATCAACTTTTGTAAATATCTGCTTATTCTGAATTTGATGTTTCAAACAAGTTGGGACAAGGGCAACTAAAGACTGGGAAAGATGTGGAAAGCTCAAAAAACACCTGTTTAGAACATTCCACAGGTAAACAGGTTCATTGGTAATATGTGATAGTGTCATGACTGGGTATGAAAGGGGCATCCTGGAAAGACTCAGTCGTTCACAAGCAAGGATGGAGAGAGGTTCACCACTTTGAACACATGATTGAATAAAGGAGATTAATACATGGGCTCAGGAACACTTTGGAAAACTGTTGTCAGGAAACACAGTTTGCCTGCAAATGATTATATTCTGTTTTAATTCTGTTTCACACAGAATCACAGTTTGTTTTTTTTTTGGAATCAGGGTTGTCAGTACATTGTACATAGTACAACTTTGAGGTACTATTTCTATTTTATGCTACTTTATAGTTCTATGCTACATTCTAGAAGGAAATATTGCACTTTTCAATCCACACATTTACTTGACAGATATAGTTATTAGTTACTTTTACATGAATAACACATGATAACCTTAAACCAGTGCCTCCCAACATTTTTGATTGGACCCTTTATATTAAAAAAGCAGATTATTGCTCACATTTTGGCAAGGAACCAAAGAGACATTTGCCCTCTCAACTCTGGTTTAAACATTGCACTCAGTCAATGTATTTGCCTGGGAAAGAAAGACATACAGCTCAACAAGGACACAACATGAAAAAGCAAAACAAACAAACAAAAGACTCCACAATAAATTAAGAAGTGCAAAAAATATTAAATAAACAATATATACAAATAATAGTAAAATAAGTATTATTTTGTTTTGATACTTAAAGCGCATTTTGCTGATAATGTTTTTACTGTACTTTTGCTCATACCATGGAAAGATGACTTATTTTAATTAGAGGTCCTCCTTATACAGTGTTTAATTGCGCGCCTGCTGTACAGTATGCACTTGCTTTAAGACTTTTCCATGGATTTTATCTTTCATTCTATAACTATATTTGGGTAGCATGTGTCCTGTTTTTTATGTAACAAAACATAGCCAAAAAGTGAGATTACAAGTTTTCTTGCCTTCATAATTTTCCCTTGCTGCAGTCACAAATCTTTTGATCCTATTTATTTATTTGCTTTCCATTTTTGTCTACTGTATAAAACTGTTTCCATCAGAATGTTAATCCTGTTTTCTTTTCATCTCCTCTTAACTGTTCCATCTTCTTCCAAGCCTTTATGATAGAGTGACAGCTGAAGGTACGACAGCGAAGGGGGCAGAGAGAGAGAACGACACGCAACAAATGAGCCGCAGGTGCACGTCGAGCCTGAATTAATATTCTTTATATGTAATGGCACAATTGCAATTCAAGCAGTGTATTCAGTCAGGATTTGGATTTTGTTGTCTGAGTTTGTGCTTGCATTGGGGTCATCTGCATAACGGTGTTTGGATTTTTAAAACACGGATCTAACTATCAACTGATAATACTCTTCCAAAAAAAAAAAAAAAAAAACGTCCACTGCGGTGTGTCTGTTGCGTCATCACGCCGCCGAGTAGGTGGGAGGGGGTGACGTAGCAGCCCCCCTCCCCTTGCCCCCTCCATCGCTCGGTTCCTCTCGCGGATGCTGCGACCGAGCTCCTGTGTGCGCGAGCGCTCGCAGCGGCTCAACCCCACCTCCTCCTCCTCCTCCTCCAAAGATGTCGCATGAGCTTCTCCTCTCGTCACAGCGTTTCTTTTCTTTTTTTTCTTCACTTTTTCTCCCAGTGCCCTTAACGGTTAACCGAATTCGGTCAAATTAGCAGCTCTCACCGCCGGGAGCATCTAGCCGTCATCTAGGCGCACAGACTGCCCCCCCTCCCCACAACGGAGGTGTTTAAACCCTCAACCCGGCGCATCCTCTCTCGCTCTCTCTCTGTCTCTCTCTCTCCTCAACCGCCGCAGAACTCCGCCGACCAACCCTCAGGTGACCGCGCGGAGCGGAATATTCATCAGCACCGTCGTCTTTCATCCCTTCATCCCTTCGGACTCCAGGCTGCTGCCGCAACCCCGGTCCCCCTGTATCCTTTCATCCGGTTTGGGATATTCGCCGCTCCACGCATACGCAGATTAACGGGGATTCTGCCTCCCCGCCCGCGCGCTGATGCTGATGTCCTTGAGCTCGGCCTGCACGGTGAGTCGGTGAGTCCGTGCGTGCCTGCGTGCGTGACTGTTATTTATCCCGGGCGCTCGAGCGCCGTTTTTATTAGGGAAGATGTGTTGCTCGCACTGATTCATTAATAGTATAGGGATGTTTTTAACGGACTTCAGAATGTAAAACGGGCCTAATGTGGAATTTGTCATCACAGGCCTTACACGGCTACATTAATAGCCTATACAGTATGGTATACCACCATATCCTCGCAAGCAGCGCTACATTATAAGGCAGTATGTGTGTATGCGTGTGCGCGCGTGCACGCGTAAATGTGCTTGCGCGTGTGTAGCGCTCATGATACATATCCGTCCATCCATCGCTTCGTGTCCTGTCGCTTGCCTCTTGGTTTTCTTGGGCGCTAATATGTATCAGGCTGTAGGCTATTGGGTATCACTTGCGTTGTTTGTCTCGGTTACGGCGCGTCGCACCTGCAGCGCTGAGCTGCGGGGGTGACGGTTTGATCTGGTAATGATCTCTGACCAGAGGGACCTTCACAAGCCTCCCGGCGCAGGGTGGATGTGAGTTGGGCACAACGGCCGGCGGTGGCCGGGCCGGTAACCTTGCGGAGGGACACAGGGTAGGCAAGTGGCGCACTACAGGCTCCACGCTCTTTCTCCTTGCATTTTAGTAGGCGTACAGTGTGGTTTCCCAGCGTTAATCAGGACCTCCTCTTGCCATATATGTGTTGAGGATGAGGATGAGCTGAGGGATGGAGCTCAGGCACGTCTGAAGGTGACCAGGAAAGGTCGTTTTGTGTGGCAAACACTCTGTTGCATGGGGCCATTCCATCCAAGAAATAAGTGTGTGAGTGTTGGGTGGGGGTGGATAGTGGCTCATGTGGGAGGGACATGGGACACTGTGAGTTAGAGAAGGTGTGTGTCTGTGCATGTCTGTGAAATTTAAGAGAGATGGATACATGTCAAAGAGAACATCAATCAGTCTTAACCAGGACTTTCTTTCTTTCTCTTCAAGTACGAAGCCATGCCCCCCACTAGCCTACCCCCAACCCCCCTTGAAATTGTCGCCATCATCATCCTCTTCATTGTCAGCATCATCCAGTTGCTTTAATGTGTTCTACAGTAATGCAGATATCTGTGCCCTGTTGGCGGCCCACCTTTAATGGCTCCAGCCATTGACTGTGTCAAATTCTAAGTGTGCTATTCCCGCTGGGCATTACAGAAGTGTGTGACTGGCACCAAGCCAGCAACAGCAGGCAGCAGCCCAGATACAGGGGCTCTGCCAAAGGTGACCCTTCAGGTGCCTGTCGTAAAGTAGGACTGCAGGTGCACAGGTGGACCACAGGCTAGCCTGTGTAGGCGGTGAGACGAAATACTGACAAGCTCTCTTTCTCTCTCTCTCTCTCTCTCTCTCTCTCTCTCTCTCTCTCTCTCTCTCTCTTTCACACACACACACACACACACACACACACACACACACACACACACACACACACACACAGTCATGTGAACACAGTCACTTAGAATGACAACTGTGCATAGAAGTACAGACATGAACACATGAGTGCACACATGTGTGTTTAGTCATATGTGCTCAAGTGTGTGAGTATGTAGCCTGGGTTGCCCCATCCAGCATATACGCACACACACAAACGCATGCACACACGCACTCAGAGTCACAAAGCGTACGAGCCCCTGCTGGCCTGGAATCAGATCCTGTGAGGACCCTCTCTCCTGTGTCTTCCTCACTCTGTACCCCTCTCAACCTTCTTGCTGCCGCAATAAAGAGAAAATACCCGAGGGAAAAGAGTGGCCACAAAAAAAACAATCAAATTGCTCTGACCCTCTGAGGGATGGTGGAGAAGCAGGGCTAGCATTCAGGATAAATGGGCCAGCCACTGAGGACTGTGGTGACCTTTTATCTGACTCTTTTCATGTTCAAACACATTTTCAGCCAGGACAGCCCCATCTCTCCCTCTCTCACATTCATTTTGAAAGCACTGTGGTGTATGACACATTTATGTGTCTCATGACAGAAATCATACAAGTGATGTCTCTGAGCATGAGTGTTATTGTCTATGTATGTTAACTGTACATTCATGATACTTGCATCCTGTGGCTTAAGTGGACTGTGTTGTTGTGTGTGTGTATATATATATGTGATAGTTAGAAGCCGCAACAAAATGGGTTGGTTTTTTTGTATCGTTTTTTTTTTTTTTTTTGCAATTTATGTAATGCAGGCTCACATGTGCACGCCCATACACATGTGCTCTTTTCACATCAAAGCTCTGAAACAAACAGAAAGACACGGTCAGAGTTAGTTGCAATAGTTGGGAGGCTGAACAGAGGAGCTTTTTCTTGTGTGAGTGTTATAAAATCAGACAGAATCAGTGAGTAAGAGACCAGGCTGGGAAGAAAATGCGCGACTGGCTGAGTAAATAAATGATTGCAGTAGCAGGAAGCAGATAGACAGGGAGAGCAACAAAATGAGGGAGCCAAGAGATGGGAAGTAAAGAGAAAGGTAAAATAATAACAAGAAATGAGACACCAAGACAAGGCATACAAAAAAACAGACCTTAAACCCATATAGATAGATAGATAGATAGATAGATAGATAGATAGATAGATAGATAGATAGATAGATAGATGGGAGAGCACGCAAATAAGAAAAGATGGAGAGCGAGACGCAGCTTCAAAGGCAGAGCAGGGTGACTCAGTCATAAACTAACACTCTCAGTCAGGAGTGAGGCATGGCAGGGAAGAGAGGAAAAAAGGGAGGGAGACGATGCAAGAGGCACAGGGAGCTGAGGGAGAGTGAAGAATGGAGAGGAGGGTGGAGAAAAGGAATTAATGATGAGCTCCACTTCTGTTTTTTCATGCTCAGCCTTATGTAAAATACCCTGATAGGGAAATCAGAATGTGTTGTGTCATGTGTGATGCTGAAAATATTGAGTACAGGCAGCGCTAATTGCTCATGTGGGAAGAAGCTTCGTCTCAGTCAGTGTGGCTTAAGGAAAGCAAGTTGCTCTTCTGTTCACTTGCAAACTTCAGATTTTTTTTAATTAAATCAGTTCCAGAGATGGGTTGATCTGTTAATTCAGTGATTAGGAAATTGTTTTTCACTGGATTCAACGCAAGAAATTTTCCTCTTTCAGGTCTCACAGGTTTTTATTTGACTGAATAAATTGAACCTGAATTAATCGTACCTATAAGGCACGAGAATGTGTCCAGGCATGGCATGTTTGTGTCAAAGTGGATGCACTGGACATCCCTGGTTTGAATTAATATTACCTGGGCAATCTAAAAAAACAGACTGGTAATAATATGTATATTATTTATTATCAACAAATCCCATGAAAAGCAACCTGTCGAAGCCAACAATGAATGTGTGATGAAGCTCTGTTGCTGTCCCACAACTATTAAAACCACATCAATGAGCCACACTGTTGCACTGGGTGCTATGTTCCTGCATTACCATGAACACACACACTTTAGTTTATTTTGACTCAATCCCACACACACCGTGCTGCCCCAAATACTCACTAAAACACCAAATGCTTATTAGCCTGCAGCTGAAAAGAGTCTTCTACAAAGGCACTATTTACTCCTGTTTGAATAATGGTTGATAAAAACTACAGTGGCCAGTTATTTAAGACAATTAGTAAGCCTTTTTAAAAGTAAAGCTATATATTTGTGAGCTGTTTTTAAAGATTTCAGTCTTGAGTAAGAGCCAGTGGAGGTGAGTGGAGCTGAGAGCCACAGAGAAACCAGAAAGTACTGTGAGACAGATTAACTCATTGTTAGTCTCTTCATGCGGCTTCTTGACAACAAGAACAATATAGAATAAGGTCATCCTTTAACAGTTTGCTTTGGCATGGTAGTGACGTAATGATATCCAGTATAGTCAATATTAGACAAAAAATGTTGTAGCTTTCTTTTTTTCTTCCAAATACCATTATGCGCATGCTTAATTCTTAGTGGATGAAAGGAAAAACAACATTTTAGGAGATTGATTTTTGGAGCTTGCTGAAAACAGGTTTGATGGGATACAATGATGCATAATCTAAAAATTTGTTTTTGCTCTTTAAGAATAAGACTTTGTCCATTTTTTCAATTTTTTGAAAAAACTCAAAGCTGCTATAATCAGTGTTTTTACTGTATTCTGTTACCTTAACAAAGGAGGAAATATGTGAAAGGGGTCTCTTGTAGTGATGAACTCACAGAGAATGATAAAAAAAAAACTGGTGCTCCTTTGATATCTTAAGAGCATTTTGGCTATTTTAATTTGTGCCTGCTGCATCATTTGCAGACACAACAGGCTGCTCAAAAAAGTCCAAACATGCACACTGCAGTATACTACCTACCCAGCACCAAACAGCAGACAGATACAGTTAGCGAGTAGCTGCTGAAGGTACTGGAACATTTAGCTGCTAAAGAGCCAGATGTCTTTCTCAGGAGTTGGTGGTGTGTCTCCACACGATCTGAGTAGCACGTGTGAGTGAGTCAGATTCTGACATCTGATGGATGGATAATCCTTACCCCAACTATTTCCCAACCAATGCCCGACCACAATACTCAGATCAGGCAATGACAGAGTGAACATTTTACTTTGTCAGGTGGCCAAAAAACACAACTCCAAGTGAAAGCTAATGCTGCTCAGTGTCTGCTAGATGTGCAAATAAGCCACTGTTTGGTAGTGTTAGCCATATTCAATTTATTAGGTAAAAACACGGGAGTGTTGTGTTTACAGCTTGTTGTGCCATCAAATGTATTATATTTGTACCAATTTTCTTGGGGATTTATTTCGATCAAGGCTGATGTATTAATGGTAGATCTTTAGCCACTGCATCAAATGTACAAGTTTCACAACTGAATCCAGTCTCAGCAGGGCCTGTTTCTACTTCAGAAATAATTTGATGTAATGATAGTCAGTGAGATCAATCGAACAGAGTGGTAATGTTTTATCTCTTCCTTGCTCTCTCTTAGGTCCTGGTGGTGCAGCAGTAGCTACCTCTGAACTGGATCCACTTCCTCTCTCTGATTTATCAGCCGCCTTAGCCCCGCTCAGCCCTCTCTCCATCCGTCCATCATCCCTCCATCCCTGTCTGTAAGTCCACCAGCCTGTCCGTCTGCCTGTCCATGGACTGGCCGTGACCCTGGAGGGAGGGGGACAGAAACGGGGAAAGAGCAGAGTTGCAGAGGAGACAAAGTAAAAGAAAGCTGGATTCATTCAGACATCACGCTTCTGAAGTGCTCCTCCTGCTTGCTGTCCTTGATCCCCCTCACCCTCCTCCTCCTCCTCCTCCTATTATGGAGAATTAAAGGAGCAGTGGGAGGCCAGGCCAAGTTAGTGAGGAGAAAAAATATTAACAACCAACAGCCCTTCATTGCCCTGAAATAAAATTTATGAAGGGTTTAGGTGTGTGTTTATAATTGCTATTTTTTAAGTACGAAGAATCAAGATTCTGCCTGTTGAGCACATGAACAACCCTCCACCAACCAAGCGAAAGGGGAACTGAGTTGAGGACAGACCACAGAGAGAAAGGAGGACCAAAACAGCAAACAATTATTACTGACATGTCAACAACAGCCACAATGGGTGAAATGGCAAACAGCGCAGTGGAGTTTTATCCCAAAGGGACTCGAGGTGGGGGCGGAGGAGGAGGAAGAGCAGATGGCAGCCATGCTGGGGGAGACTTCAGGGTCACAGTGAAGGAGCTGAGGGAGCTGATGGAGCTCAGAGGGACCGATGCCCTGCAGAAGATCCAGGACAGCTATGGAGACACAGAGGGACTCTGCCAGAGACTACAGACCAGCCACACTGATGGTGAGCAGACATGGATGGACGAATAGTTTAACTGGTATAAAAGTAAGAAGAATGATGGAGGCGTGGATTATCAGTGGAGAAGTAGATGGGAAGATGGATGAATGGGTGAGAGCACAGCTGTATAAATAGACTGATGTAGGATCGGTTGGGTGGATGAGTAGATACATGAATGGAAGAATAGATTGCTGGCTTGCTGGGTGGATAGATTGGTAGAGGATGAATGAAGATGGGTTAGCAGGGAGATGAATTTGTACACTTAGATGAGATGAATGACAGAGTTGTTGCAAACTGTGTCCAAATCATCTGTCTGATTTCTGCATCATCATCATCATTTGGCACTTGGCTCAAACAGTTGAAACAGATTACATGTGGTCACCAGTCATTCTAGAACATCAGAGTTTTGTCATAAGACTAACAGTCAACAAAATGTTTTGATCACAAAAATTCACTAAGAAACCGCTCATTTTATTTCACTCATCCATTATTAATACACAAGTAGACTAAATTTAAAAAAATGCAACAATTTCACTGCAGTGCAACACGTCTCAGACGGAAGAATGCTCATGGAGTGTAATCCTGGCTATAGAAGGTAGTTGTTGGAGCTGGATGTATGGAGAACATGGATGGGTGAATTGATTGATGAATGGATGACAGGATTACAGAGGATTAAACACGGACAGAAGAAATCAATAAATGATAAAGAGCTGACTAAAATCTTAAATAGCACACCTACTTATTGCAAACTCACTGTAATTCATGCACTGGACTGCAACTATTTTCATTATTCTTTCAGTTAATTATGTTAGGCTTGCAGCTAACGATTATTCTCACTGTTGAATAATCTGCCAATTATTTAAGAAATATACATATATAGTTGGTAATTTTTTGATAATCAATAAATCAATAGCTATCAACTTAACTGACTAATCACTTTAGGTCTAGTTTAGTCATTCAGTCATTTTAGTAACAAAGCCTAATAATTAGGCCTAAAACGATTGGTTGATTAGCCGATTGTCTGTAAATTAATAAGCAACAATCCGTTTCTTATCACCGTAAAAGGGATGTCTTTGCGTTTTTAAATTTACATTTAAATTTGATAAAACACACAATGTGAAGACATTATTTCACTGATTTATGCACTATTAATTGTAAAAGTAAGCAATAGATTAATTTATAATGAAAATAATCGTAAGTTGCACACCTAATAATAGTAAATGCATGTTAAATGAGTGGACTGATCTCGTCATTACACTGATTGATTAATAAACCCACTGTTTCTGCACTAATACTGAAAATGTAATTGATACCTTTCACTTGCAAACCTATCATGGCTACTGGGGGTAGAACTTGGGTTTCTGTGTCTTTAGTGTGTATGTGCATGTGAACTTGTATGTTCTAACAGGGGTGTGGTACTGCACTACACCCACTCTTTCAACTAGTTTGTAACCTAGCAACACAACAGCAGAGAGAAGTTGGCCGGGAAAGTCAGCAAGAGAGAGCAAAATGACTGAGATCTGTGAGATGGAGATGGTGAGGAACAGAGGGGGGTGAATGGAGGACGAAGAGTGTGTGTGGTAGCAAAGTGTATGAAGTGTGTGTGTGTGTGTGTGTGTGTGTGTGTGTGTGTGTGTGTGTGTGTGTGTGTGTGTGTTTGTGTGTATGTGCTGGGTTTGTTGGGACCCGCTGCACTGATTCCTGACCAGCTCACAGTATCAAATTAGCAACGCTCAACACAGACTTACTGTAACTGAACACCCACTGACTCTCTCACTTTTTCTCCATCTCTTTCCTTCATACACACTCTTGTTTGTACTTCTGTCCTTGTGAGGACACTCATTGACATAGTGCATTCTCTAACCATAACCTAGACCTAATTCTGTCCTTACCCTTAAAACTAAGTCTTAACCCTCAAGCAGCCCTTTGAAGGCCTGTCCTCACTCACACGTGCTACTCAGATCGTGTAGAGACACACCACCAAAAGTGAGGACCAGCCAAAATGCCCTCACTTTTAAAAGATGTCCTCACTCCCAAGGTCTAAAAGTCAACAGGGTTCTCACAAAGATAGCTTTACAAGCACATATACAGAGAGAGAGAGAGAGAGAGAGAGAGAGAGAGAGAGAGAGAGTGTCATGTATCTGCAGTTGTCCCTATAAAGCACAGTTGGCAAACAACACACACAAACACGCACAAACACTGCTCTCCACACACTTGGGCTGGCTTCTTTTGCACTGTGCTGACTTTCACAAATTACATATGGTACTGTATCATCTGGTGTGATAAAGCAGCCAAAGAGCCAACGTGCAAACATTGACGGAGAAAGATGTTTCCCACATTGCAGAAATCTAATATCATTACTCAAAAATCTGTCTGCCCAAACTTGTGACTGATAATTCCAAACTCACAGCTCAAGATATTTTCTGCTCCCAATCTGCAGCGTTTGACAGTATAATAAAAGCTGCTGCCTCTGCCTATTATGATTACAATAACACTTATCACAGAGGGGGAACATGAATCAGCACATCCAATAGATACTAGATGGGAAATCTATACAGTAGAGAAATATGCATGCAGACAGAAATGCACATTTTGAAACAATACTACACAAAATAGATAACATCAGGGATACACTTCAGAGTAAATGTACTACATGTATACATTGTGATGCAGTTGATGCAGAGCATCATCTGTAATATGATACACAGAGCAGAGTGGGCGTTAAACCAATACAGAATGGGATCATTCTCTCTGTGTTTCATGTACTCATACACACACACACACACACGCACACGCACACACACACGTACACACACACACACACACACACACACACACACACACACACACACACACACACAAATACAGATTTGGATACCCCAGTACTGCAGTATTAGACCATTACATCCACACTGAAGAGACAGAAAGGACGAGGAGGTGAAATGATGAGAAAGAGAAAAGGAGTGAGAGAAAGAGGAGAAACAGTGTGTGTGTGTGTGTGTGTGTGTGTGTGTGTGTGTGTGGTGGGGGGTGTGAGGGGTGAAGAGGGAAAGCTAGAACAGCTTGCCGCATTGTCAAGGACACATCAAGGGGAGATTGAGAGAGGGAAGAAAAGAGAAGGGGAGAGCTGACGAGAAAGTCTGTGAAAGAGGATGAGGAGTAAGGGAAGGATGGAGGGATGGATGATAAAGGGAGAGAGGCAGGGATGAGGGACATCAATGAGCCACAGGGAGGGACTAATGGAAGGAGGGTGCAGCTAGCTACGATTACTCAGCATAAGGTCACCTGTTTTCTCTCTCCATGTCTCTCTCTGCCTTGCTTTGGCCTGAACTCTGTTGAGTGTCATATTGCTACACAACTGTTCGGCAGTGCTGGAAGCTACATACGACTCCCTGCAGCAAGCACATTGGACCAGGATGTCTCTGAACACACACACATACACACACACACACACACACACACACACACACACACACACACACACACACACGCAAACAGACGCAAAGATAGTCACTAATCTTGGCCAACCACAGCATACAAATTGTTGTTCCCCTCCCCAACAGCCAATCAGAAAAAAGCTCTGCTCCAAACCTAGCACACCGAAGGAATGACATAACCTGTTGCTAGGCAGAAACCTGTTAGAGGCAGGGAGCCCTGGACCTGATATCCTGGTCACCATGGAAACAGAATCACTTAGGGGTGAGGTTGAAGGGGAGAGGAGGGTGAGGATGGAGCTGTTGTGGTGAGGCTGGAGATGTGAGACAAAATGTTTGGAGGGAGAAAAGTAAACTTGGAGTTAGAAGCCATAATTCATAGACTTTAGTATGCTTTAAACTATTTTACTAGATCGAGAAAGTTGGTGTTGTCTGCTTTGGCCTTTTTGGGGTGATTCTTGCTGCTTTATTGACACCTTTATGAATGAAAGTGAACTTGGAACACTTTTCACTGAAATGAAATAGACCTTTGAACTTTCTATTTAGGACAAAATGAAACTGACTTCTATCCTGAATATACCACTGTGTGTGCCGATGCATGTTGTTTGTTAATGTGCTTTAAATGATTTATATTTTTTACAGAAAGACATTTTCAAACAATGTCAACCTTTGTTATTGTCACTCATCTTTTTCTCCCTGTGTCTTTCTCTTTGTCTCATCTCCATTTGTCAGGTCTCAGTGGGGATCCAACAGACCTGGAGCGTCGGTGTCAAACATTTGGCCAAAACCTCATCCCTCCGAAGAAGGCCAAGACTTTCCTGGAGCTCGTGTGGGAGGCCTTACAGGATGTCACACTCATCATCTTGGAGGCTGCTGCCATCATCTCACTCGGCCTCTCTTTCTACCAGCCTCCCGGAAAGGAAAGTGAATGTAAGGACAAGGGCAGAGGGGACTGGGGGTGGGGTGGTGATTTTGGAGGGTGTCAGAGAATGCAGGCAAGGCACACTGTAAAGCCGAATGTTTTAGGGGTGAAGCTGGAGTGAATAACAATGAAGATGATGGATGGAGAGAAATAGAGAGGAAGAAACATAGAGAGGTGAGGAAGAAGACAAATCACCATCAGCATACATATTGTCCAGTCACCAGTATCCTCGATAAAGAGGAGAGTGGGAAGGAGACATGGAGGAAGCTAAGGCTGCAGGAAGAGAAAAAAGGAAGAAATTTAGTATAAAAAAGCCCATGCAAATGATGCTCAATATTGTGACCACAAGTGGCAATTTTGCGATGAAGGTAAACTTTAAAATGGAACAAAATTGCTGACACAGGAAGAGTCATAAATTTACAAAAAAAAAGAAAAAAAAAGAGAGAAAAATCCATCCAAATTCAATCTGCTGATGAAGACCATAATGCTGTTAAAAAAAATCAAAGTTGACCTCGAGTGAAGATAATTTATTCAAGCTACCTTTTCCAAGAGTGAACTGTCACACTCCTGGGTCATAAAATCAGCAAACCGACTCTGATTAAACCTGTGTATTTCATTGTGAAACTGATTTTATTTCTATGGAACTTTTTATTTGACAATATTAGGTTAACAGTAAATGCTACAACATAGTGTAACAGTAGCACAAGTAGAGTCGTAAAGTCAGCAAACTTATTCAGTAATGTCAGCTACACAGCAATGTCTATCTAAGGTATGCGAATATTTGTTAACATGATCCACTATAAACTACTGGTCATATCAGAAAAAGTGTATTGAATTGACCAACAGTGTGCATTATGAGCTATTGCCACCACAAATTATTATTATTATTATTATTATTATTATTATTGTTGTTGTTAATGCTTCTTTTTCAAATTATCCTCAAGTTAAGGACCAAATTCATGGGTAAGTAAAGGGTGGAAAGTGCAGTGGGAAGAAGGTTGAGGGAGTTACACATCAAATATCTGGAGTCCTCCTTTGAAGTGTTCCTGTAGGGCACCTCAGTGCGGAGAGCCAAGAGAGAGAGGAACCAGTGATTCACATTGCACTCCTATGCTGAATTCACACTTAAATACTGCTGCAGTATCTGCGTTAGACAATTCAAATGAAACTGTCCAATTAAATTTAGAAATCAAAATACCTCCATCCATTGTTTGGGCAATCAGAATCAGATTGTTGTTGTTTCTGAGTCTGTTAACAAGAGGTCATGATAGAGAAGAAGTGAGCTCAACAAACAGATGGAGGAAATATGGGACACTGTGGTTCTGTCTTAAACCTCATAATGCATGCAACAGCAGCACATGCAAACTCACAGTCATCTCTTTAGCTAGGGTGATGCGACATTTATAGTCACCTACTGTAAGTAAGTGTTTTGTTTGTCAGTGGTAAAAATTTGATAACTTATATGAAGAGAGTGAAGCTGTCTAAACTAGCCAAACCAGCAGCCAGTTGGTGCTTCAGGCAGGTTAAATACTATTTGATTCAGTTGTGATATCATGTCTCTGGCTCTGTACTTCACAAAATGTCTCACCAGCCATCCCCTCCTCTCTCTCCAGTATGTGGGAACGTGTCAGGTGGAGAGGAAGAAGACGAAGGTGACACTGGCTGGATTGAAGGTGCGGCCATCCTGCTGTCCGTCGTCTGTGTCGTACTGGTTACGGCGTTTAACGACTGGTCCAAAGAGAAACAGTTCCGGGGTCTACAGAGTCGGATCGAGCAAGAACAGAAATTCACTGTTGTGCGGAAAGGAAATGTCATCCAGATTCCTGTGGCTGACATGGTGGTGGGGGACCTGGCCCAGGTCAAATACGGTAAAGAGACCATCACAAATGCTTATTGATTCATCAGTTTCTGATCAGTTACCTGAGTAACACCAGCTAGATTCATAGAACTAGACAATGACCACTGCGTAGCCTACCTGTCAGTTAACATGACTGAAATCGTTGGTCAGTGATTGAAATCCATAAGCCACCTCAGTGGAAAGTCCATTTACTCAACTACCGCACTTAAGCACTGATTTGATGTTCTTCAGTCTTTTCTTTTCATGCTACTTTCTACTTCTACTCCACTGCATCAGAGAGGGAAAACTTGTATTTTTAAGCTTTAGTTACTAGTTACTTCACAATTTTTTACACAAACAACATATAAAGAGCTCATATGATATGATGCTTTGTTATCAATGAAACTACCCATCAGTTTATATAAGTACACCTGGAACCATCAGTTGATTAGTCAATTGACAGAAAAATAGTAATTAATTATGTTTGATACATTGATACATATTTCAAACATTTCATGGTTCCAGTTTCACAAATGTGAACATTTGCTACTTTTCCTTTTAATTATTTTGATCATTTTACTTCTTTTGTAATAATATTGAGGCTTGGACTGTTGGTCGGACCATGCAAGCATTGTGACGGTGTCACTTTGGGCTCTGGGTCATTTCCTGACTGTTTTCTGGAATTCTTACAAACCAAACAATCAATTAATGGAACAAATAATCATCAGATTAATCCATAATGAAAATAATCATTAGTAACAGTCCTGTAGAATATAGTTCAAAATGAGCTCTACCTCAACCAACTACAACAGCAAAATGCTACTTTTATATTAATGATAATCTAGTGATATATAATTGTAGAACAGTCACAGGGGACAGTTTGCAGTCCTTTTCCTTTTTAGTTCTTGAAGTAGGTTTTCCTGCTTGAACTTTTACGTAACATTTTCAATGCACAAGTTTTACTTGTAAGAGAGTACTTTTACAGTGTGGTATTAGTACTTTTACTTAAGTAAAGGATCTGAGTGCTTCTTCAACCACTGAGCCAACCCCACACCACCATCCACACACACACACACACACACACACACACACACACACACACACACACACACACACACATGGAGATAAATTCAGTGATGAAATTGCTTACCTGCTGAATACTGACTGGCTTAAGTTTGACTACAACCCACAGTGGAAACACCACACTCTTTCCAGCCTTGTCCTCTCATGCTCAGTGGGCTTGGAGCTTGACCACAAAATCATTATGATTGGCTGCTCTGCTGGAACATGTATCACAATGATTTGTTGTAGGATGCTTTCAATTCAAACAGATTATAATTGGTGCGTTCATCAACAATCCATGAAAAGTACTGCCTTAACCATTACACTCTGGGCCTCAGCCTTTCAGAACTTGGAAAAAAAACCTACATTGGAGATGAAAAGTTAGTGTGAGAAAAGGCATGTGTAGTGTGAGAGTTGGCAGCCCAGTGTGGTTTTTACAGGCGAATTTTAAGCTAAAACCACAAATTGAGGTTTTTTCATTTCTATTTGTGTATGGATTAAATGAACAAGATATAATGTGTTAATTAGTAAAATGTAAAGGCACTGTTAAGTAGTTTTTTTTTACCCTTGGACAGAGTCAGGCTAGCCCCTGCTTCCAATCTTTATGATAAGCTAGTTAATCACCTCATGTCTGCACATAGCTTCAAATGCAGCGCAAGACATGGTATAAATCTTATCAGTTTAACTATTCCTGCTATACCTGTACTGCCTATCTCTGTAACACAGTGAGTGTGTGTATTATACTGATACATAAATGTCCCTGTTAGGTACCCATGCATTGACTTGTCCTTAGCAGTGAAGAACTTAAACTACATGGTGAATCAAACACTGATGTGTTCATGTTTGTGTTCAGGGGACCTGCTGCCAGCTGATGGTATCTTGGTCCAAGGCAATGACCTGAAGATAGATGAGAGCTCTCTTACAGGAGAGTCTGACCATGTACGCAAGTCTGTGGATAAGGACCCCATGCTGCTCTCAGGTTTGTTTTCACATTTTGGATTTTTGCGGCACGGTGGCGCATTGGTTAGCCGAACACTGTCACAAGGTTCTGGGTAAGAACCATCTGACTGGCTGGGGCCTTTCTGTCTGGAGCATGCTTTCTCTTCGCTTGTGCGGTTTTACCGCTGGGTACTCTGGCTTCCACCCACACTCCAAAAACATGCAAATTGGTTAATTGGTAACTCTGAACTGCCCATAAGCATGACTGTGGGAGTGAATGGTTGTCTGTCTCCATTTGCCAACCCTGTGATTCACTAGTGACCTGTCCACGGTGGACTCTGCCTCTCACCCAGTTTCAGCTGGGATCAGCTCCAGCCCTCAGTGACCCTGCGAAGTATTTATGGGTATTGCTAAAGGATGAATGGATTTTTGCTTTCTGCTACCCTGGTTCTTCTTGGATGACATATGCTAATCCATAGACACATTTTTGAGAACACAATAACTCAAGTCTAAAATATTCTAGAAACATAGACCACAGGCCATTCCTATAGAGATCATCTGATCATGCCCTGGAGTAACTTTATTTAGGTGAACAAAGTAACAGAAACACCTGTGCAATAAAAAGAAATACAGGTGCAGTGGAATAAATACTGCTTAAGTGAAGCTTAAATATTCTGTTGGGGCTGTTGCAAAGAGGTCTTGGTTCAAATCATTGGAAAATGTTTAGACTACATTTTATCCCATGTGTACAATGGTCAGATAAATAATGGGATATAATGCTACACCACAACATTACAAGCTACATTACTCTATCTGAGATATATTTTATTGTCAGGTGTTCATGTTAATATTGTCAGACTAATGCAATATGTATCTCAATTGGCATCATTATTAGCATAACTGCTCATTCCCTAAAAACATTTGCATTCATGACAACAGTTTTAACACCTTAATGCCATGAGAGTTTAAATTATTGAGATTTACAGAAAATGCATGCAGGTTAAGACAGAGAACTTTGTATTCTTCACAATAGAATATTTTTGTTATGCAAATTGGACCTTTTGAAATGGTCTCTTTTTAAATTTGTCATGGGATTATCTTCAATCAAATATAATTAAATGAATGACTAAAATGTGAAAATACATGATTTTTTTTTTAAATACTCAGAATGTTTTTGGTTGGTGACAAGTCAAAACTGTCTTAGGTGGATGTGGTATCGCTGGGGGAATATTTCTAAAATCGGCACTACTGTCCCATCGAGAGCTGCATTTAATGGTAATTAAAATCTTGGTTCAGTGATAATTTGTGCTGATGTTACTGTTCAGTGCATTAGTAGATGCCCATGAAGTATGGATAGAGATGGCAAGTATTATGTGTTGGGTAATTAGTTGAAAAACAAACTCTTTAATGGAGGAACCATTATGAACCAAAAGGTAGAGGAACACAAGCTTACTAAGAAGTGCCGGAGGAGTTCATGGAACAACTGCGAGGCACCAGCTGAGTCATCATTTTCCTATTGCTTTTGCGATTGCAATTTAGTTATTATTTTCCAACTTGCTAGTTTGTTCTTTGTTCAAACTATTTAAACTGAAACCCTGTTTGAAACTTAAATGTCCCTGTACTCTGATCTTATTGTTGACAGTGGATCAAATGACATGTGTAATGTGAAAGCGCCAAGTGACAAATCAGATAATTATTATCTGAATCAGCCATTTCCCTCAGCTGCACTGAGTTTTTAGCATGTTTCAGTTCACTGTGTTTGAAACTTTTCTGTTTTGGTTTTGGCACTGGTTTGGTTCAGTGTCACCCCTGCCTTCAGTCTCATTTCCAGCTGCAGCAAGCAGTTGTTTGCCATGAAAACCTCTGATAAACCTGCTTGTACCAGGCAGCAGGCGGAGAGTGGTAGTGACCTGCTACTTTTCTCAGGAGTTGCTAGGGACCACCAGACAGAGTAGAGATAGTGCATATTGGACTTAAATTCATAAGGTGGTAATGTTGCACTGTGTCTGTATAAGTAAGCAACTGTTAACTACTGGCAACCTTATGATGTGATGTTAGTATTGTGTATACTGCCATGCATTCAGTCAGTTTCAAAACAGAGGATTGACCTTTCAAAGTATGTTCAATAAAATAGCTTTGTGACACAATTAAGTAAAACACAAAGGGGAAAACCTACAGTAATTTAAAAACTCACCATGACTTCAGACAAAAAAGCTAGGGCTGACTCATTCTGATCGGTTTGTTGTTTGGTTGGTTGGTATGCTGGTATGTCCAACCAAGTTCTCACTGGTCAGACAATCACTGGTGTTACCTTCATAAGGAGAAAAGTGCATCTTAATCCAGTGGTTTAAGACACAGCTCCACTCATTCACCGGAGCAGCTCCACTCTGTGCATGGCTTCCTCTTCACCGTCTGTTGCACAGCAGCCTTCAGTGTTGATAGGCTATTACTTGTGACCTGCAACCAATAAAATACTGCTGTGGGCTTGACATTTAGCAAGAGTACAGAGTGGTGACTTCAGATAGTGTGAGGTGACTGCATCAAAGTGAAAGTAGCACATTTTTAATTTATTTATTTTATTGGCAGTCGATGAGAAAAGAAAACATCACTCATCTTCCATTTGATTGGTTGAAGAGTAGGTAGAATTTCAGTCAATCAAGATTTCCTTTGGTTGACTACAGCCCTACAAAAAGCATTGTTTGTGACTTAACAACTTTAAGACAACCAAATTTGGCTTCCTATTCTGTCAATGCCCAAATTACCCAGCTAGACTAGTCTTCTACGTAACTCTTGATCTAACTACTTATTGTCTGACCCACTTGCCAGAATTATGCTTTGCACTCCAGTGCCGGATTCCAAGGTTTCCTCTTTTTTGAAGTTTGCTTTTTCTTCTGCCTGCATGATGGATATTGTGTTGAGCTGAGCTCTGTCAGATCACAGTTTGCTATTTCATATCTGTAACCACTTGGGGGTGCCACTTTGAAAGCACCACTGGTCTCTTAATTGAATCTAAACAAGTAATCTTTTTGGATGCTAAGGTACCCATGTGATGGAGGGCTCAGGCAGGATGCTGGTCACAGCTGTAGGTGTCAACTCGCAGACGGGCATCATTTTCACCCTACTGGGTGCTGGAGAGATGGAGGAAGATGGGAAGGAGAAGAAAGGTAAGTTAAAGAGAGGACTCAGTGCAGAAACTCTTTATCTGTTCATATAGCAAGATGAACAGATGTAATCTTTAGTGATACATCCAAAGCACAAATGGTTTTGTTCTTGAAATGTGCAAACCAGTAGATGAAGTACGTACTCACACACATGGATGAAGGTTGGGGGCACCTGTGACAGAGCCTCTGTTTAAAGTGACACTAAATATTTCTTCCTGGAAAGTC
>JBBMOE010000052.1:70000-194885 GCA_037975065.1 Chaetodon trifasciatus
GAGCTGGCAGTTTTATTTGCATGTTTATCAGTTAGCTTCTTAACTTTTAGCAGCTGCTTGTGGCCATCAGATTACTAAATTGATTTTATGGTCTGACTATTTAGTAACTATTTTTATCCGATCTTAGATCTGCATTGATTGTATCAAACCGATGCCTCCAACTGCTCTCTCCTGGGAAGCTACAACCGTGTTGTGGAGGCACAGACACATTTAGTTATTTAGCAATATTGCATATTTTACACCTTTCATCAATGTCACCAATCACTTTGATTTCCTCTGGGCTGCTCTGGATGCCTTCCGTTCAGTAAAAAAATTGCCAAACTTAAAGATTGAAGATTGAATCTTTACTAGATTCAGGCAGAGGAGCAACTCATGGACTCGCTAGCCACAAGTTTGATGTGTTGGGGAAGCTGGAGCACCATCTGTCCACGGTTGGTCTGGAGGGCACAGCGAGTCCACTGCCTCATTCCACAAAGCCGCGCAGTACCAGTCCTGGTCCCGGTCCCAGTCCCGGTCCTGCAATAAAAAGAGGAACTCCTCAACTGGCAGCTTCAGGTCCTTGTGACTGGCACTCCGCCTCCAGGATGGCCAGCCTCAAGTCCACAAGACAACAACCACATCACATAAAAAAAACCCTGGTTATAGACTACTCCATCATCAGGATCTCCTTCGGACCAGTCCCACTACTACTGATGTCCCTGGGGTCCTAGCGCATGTCTCTCCATTGCTCATTTGGAGCCTGGACTCTCTATCAACTTTAATCCCTCTACAGCTGATACTTCTTTTTATAATAGGTCAACTATTAGTTTAGCATCCAATGTCTTTAGCCATTAGTCATACCTTAGACCTTGTTACTACACAGGGAATTTCTGTTGACAGTTCACCAGTCATGGATGTGGTTCTGCCTGACAACTATTTAATTGAATTCACTGTCTCTTCATATGCTGAATTGTAATTCTAGAGGCACTGTGAAACACTGATATTTTACATCCGAATTGGCAGAAAACTTTATTATTGCATAATAATACACGTCCAACTCTCCCATTATTTGTTGACAATCAAGTGGATAATCTAAATGCAAAAGTACAATCAGCTATTGACCATATTGCACCAGTTAGGTACAAGAAAATCCTCAAAAACAAAAACCACCGTGGCAAAAGCAGAACATCAACCAACTCAAAAGAAACTGTTGCAAGGTTGAATGGAGATGGAGAATGACAAAACTTCAGATCCACTGTGATATCTAAAAAAAAAAAAAAACTCCTTACAGAATACAGTGGAGCAGTCAAAAAAGCCAGACAATCATATTTCTCTGAACTGAATAAATAAAAATTATAACAATCCAAGAATTCTTTTTTCAGCTGTTGATAGTCTCATGCATCCTGCCTGTAATACTACTCAGATCACCTGAGCACTACAAAATACAATGAATTTTTCTTTTACAGATAAGATTGCGGCAATCAGAATCAGCATTACTCACAAAGGGATGGAAAATGAACCACACATTATTACTCCAAAATCCAAATGCACCATGCATTACTTTACTGTAGTGGACTTAAAATTATCAAGAAAGTTTTCTGTGACTTAAAATCCTCTACCTGTACTCTTGATCCCATTTTCACTACTTTTTTAAAGTGCTTTCTGGCAGAGGAGGTTTTAACAATAATTAATCACTATCTGTTCACAGGCACCTTTCCTACAGCTTTTAAAACTGCTGTAGGAGCGGCCTTTGTTCAAACCCGCTAGTGAAGTGAGATTTAAAGTGTGTGCAAAACATATTGTGTGGGTACAGTCTGGCTTTTCTCACAGCTACAACTGTAGTTCCTGCATTGTTGGTAATGATAGCAATACCATGATGATTTTTGTATTCTTCATGTCGAGCTCCCACTCCGAAAGAGCAGATTTCAAAACCTTAACTATGTTGAGTCCAGTGTGTGATTAGAAAAGAAGCATCAAAACTTTTCATTTCCCATTCGCTTGTCATAACATGTGCTGTGACTGTAATCTAGCTCTGAGTAGCTCCTGAAGTCCACTCATCTGTGGTTATTGAGATGCACTCTGCTTCTTCGAGGCACTGCATCACTTTTGCTTTTGTGTCTTGGTACAGAGCTGCTATCACTGCACAACTGAAGTGTGGCCTTGGTGGAACTGTATACTTTGGCTGCAGTGTGTTTACTAACTCAATTATGAACTAAATTCATTGATTAATTGTTGACCACAGAAAACAGCCTCAAGCCTTTGGCTATATATTCACTGTTGCATCTTGGTATTTCTTAAACTCTGGGACTGTTATGCAGAAGTGGGGCTCCAAATGCTACTTTCAGGCTCCTTTGGTCTGGCAGAAGCTTTGTTGTTGTGGTGACTTGAGCTTTTCTGCGTGGCAATGTGCCAAATGGCTTCTCATGTTTAATGTGTTTCCCATGGTGTAGCTGACCGTTGTCCGGCAGTATTTGTAAGTTGTTTTGCATTTGTTTCCTTTTCACCATTGTCAGGTCTTGAAACAGGAACACTGAAATGCTGCCAGATATCTGCTCTAATTGTCAAAATAGCCTCCTCGATCTCTTCTTCGTTATCAGCACTTTCATCCATAATTTTCTCGTTGGGATTATTTTTAGCAGCGCTTGGCTTGCATGCAAAGGATGTCGGGAGTCTGTCTTCTTTACTACTATGATTGTGCTCTCTGCTGTTCAAACAAAAACAATACAAAATTTGATAAGGAGCAATAATAAATAACCATATAAATTCACAGTAGCGTCACAGTCCCACAATGGCATCAAGCCATATTTCTATTGCGAGATTTGGTAAATTGTTACATCCCTAATAGGGACCGGATGGCTCATAACAACAGCCCCCATAGCCCATACTCCCGCAGTACCCATCACTAAACTTCCTGGGAGACTCGGTTGCAATCTCCCACAGTCCCCCCTCATCAGCCCTGCAAGTGTAAAGAGCTGGTTCACTGTTCCACAGCCAGGACAGAATCTGCATTGCTTCACCTGGATTTGAGTTTCGCCAATCGGTCAGAGCCTTCCTTATAGTACTCTGGAATAAACTTTCCTGGGGAGGCTGAGCAGTGTGATACTCCAATAATTGGACCAGGCTATTTTTTATAAATGGGAACCACCACCCCAGTCTACCACTCCACAGGCACTGTTCCCGACCTCCATTTGACACTGAAGAGGCATGTCAGCCACCAAGGAGCATCTTGACCTATCTCTGCCAGGGATATGGGTGCGCCGTCTTCTTGTCTTCAAATTCTGCCTCCTCCATAGAGGATGTGTTGCTCGGGTTCAGGAGTTCCTCAAAGAGCTCTTTCCGCATGTTTTCTCATTTATCCTGTCCTGGTTCCAAACCAAATGCTATGTGTAGAGGTGAGCCTAACTAAATCTAGTTGGTACCACCTCCTGCATTAGCTCTGGTTCCTTCGCCACCAGAGAGGTAACGTTCCACGCCCCTACAACCAGTCTACAATGCCAGGGGTCAGCATGCCTATGTCCCTGGTTCTTTCAGGTTGTGCCTGGCCAAGCGCCATGGGTAAAAGCCCAGTCATCAGATACTAGCTGGCAAGCTTACCTGTCCAGTATGGCTACAGTAGGTTTCCCTGGTAAGGTACTACTGCTCCTTCCAGCACCAGCTGTCGGCCAGATGACAGTTGTGTTACCACTTTTAGATCTGCAGCTCTCGTGATTTATTTTTGATAAATGATTCTGATTTTCAGAGCTCAGTGTGCTGTGTTTGCTACTCTTGCTGCTCTCACTTTCTTTCTGTCTCACATGACATGACAGAGTTTAGACTTTACTTGAGCTGGCCGCCCAGGTGCTTTAATGGCCACCAAAGTATATTTGGCTACCTCAGCAATCAAGCAATCAGTTAAGTTCTTGACAATTTCCCTTCACTCTACCCCTCCCATCTACTGACAATCAAGCATGCTCTACAGAGAAACAGAGAGAGAGAGAGAGAGAGAGAGAGAGAGAGAGAGATCTTCTTTGGTATGCTTATCATGTTCTTCCTGTAACTGCATTGCTTGTGGTACAACTTCTGTTTAATGCAGATCTACTTATGCTGTTGTTTTGTAAAAGCTTAGAAATGCACCTGGTTGGTGCTGATAGCATTCATTACTATGTTAGTTCATCAATCATTTCAATAGGCTACATCATAAACAACAAACCTCCTCCACATGTGGCTCACCTGCTGTGAAAATGGAATCGGGGATGAAACAGTCCAAAGCTTGAGTTGTGTTTTTGGATGCCTGTATAAAACATACTGCTGACAAAGAAAGTCAACAGAGCAGACAGGAAGAGAGAAACAGGAAGGGGAAGGGCAGCACAAGTCACTGTGTGTGCAGAGACCAGTGGTGTAGGTGTGTGTCTGTTGGGAAAAGGAACTAAAGTGAAAAGCAAGGTGAGCAGATTAAAGTAGTTTGTGAGTAAACACTAGAATAAGGTGGATATATGGATTTAAAATGGTGAAATAAGAAATAACCTACTAGAAACAGGGTGATGTATTATTTCAAATATTTTCCACAGACAAATATAACCCCCCCCTCCACCTCCCACCCAAAACTGGCTACTATTTTCACTCAGCTGAAGATTCATGATGATTCATGTAGGGTTATTACATGCAGTCTGAATCTGAGTCTTATTATATCTTAGAATGACCCTCCCCTGCTACCATTTGCATTGGGAGACCTTACCCTGAGCTATTGCCCCCAACAACACAGCTCCCAGGGTTGCAGGGATGCGCAAATCCCTCCATCACATTAAGGTGCCAATTCTTGGAGTGGAATTAAACACTCTAAACATAGCATAAAGACTGGAAACAGGGGTACATAAGGTTCAGTCAATGGCAGTGTAAGGCATAAAAGTTTTTAATATGGATTTATAGGTGTCTGTGGTGTGGTAAATGCCACCTTTCCATGGTTAATATAGTCTATAATGTAGTCTAATTAAATTACATTAAAGCATGTAAATGCCAAATATAAGAGGACCGAGTAATGAACCTTAGGGAACTCCGCACACAATGTTAGTCTACTCAAATGCATAATTATCAATTGAGACAAAATTATTCCTCATAGATAGGATTTGAATTGTTTTAGCACTTTGCCTGAGGTCCCAATCCAATTTTCAAGTCTTAGCCAGTCATTGAATGAATTTGCATCAGCGTGTTATATATCAAAAATAATTTTTCACATATTTGTACTGTATGGATTTGCCTTTCTGCACGATTTCTTAATCTTAAATAAAACAATGCTTTATCTGCCCCTGAATTTACATTAAGTGAACAGTGACTGATTTTTCCCTAACTCCCTCTCTCCTTCTTTCCATCAATTCATTTCTCTCTGCCTTTGTCCTTCTGCCCTTTGTCTACCCATCATCATTCACTCCCATCCCACCCTTCCATCCACCCCTCACACACCGCTCTGCTCTCCATCACTATCACATATGTAGAAAATGATGAAGGACAACAACCTTGTACGCCACCTGGATGCATGCGAGACCATGGGCAATGCCACAGCCATTTGCTCTGACAAGACTGGCACCCTCACCACCAACCGCATGACTGTGGTGCAGACTTTTTTAGGTGAGTCAAAACAAATAATAATAATAATAATAATAACAATAATAATAATAATAATAATAATGCAATTTACCAAGCATGTCTTTATTGGTTGTTTGAGTAGCCTGTAATCCACCATAATGAATCACAATGTTATACTAATATTGAAAAAAATGTTCATATTTGGAAGGGTCATACGGTGATCATGTTTTTTTTTTTGTTTTTTTTACGTTACTATGGTTAGAGGAGTAGTTCCCATTGTGGGTGCTGTGGTATCCTAGCGTACTTCAAGAATGGTGTAGAGGTGCCGCAAGTTTTGTTAATTTACTTTTGTTCACAGTATATTTTGAAAAATATCACCACACAAAAAATTGTGAGGTACATTTTTATATACATTTTTATATTAGGTTTTCAAACATGTCAGAATGGAAGACATAAGTAATTACCATTGAAATCGCCATGTTAAAAAAAAATTATAACACAAAAACTGTGGAAAGATTTGTTGCTGTATGTAAAGGTCAGAGCTGATACAGTACAATCCTTAACACAGTCTAATCAAACTGAACAAAACAGCTGGCCAGAAAAACTAACATCGTATCTATACACCGAAAATTATTTGGCTTATAGCTTTTTGTGGTTTTTAAAAATGTATATTAAGCTTCTTTCACATTGGACAAAAAAAACCTTTTGGTGGGAAAGGGAAAAGGAACATTCGCCATTCATTTTCAGCTCAAATGACTCCAGTTCTGCTTGGCAGTAATGGAAACATGAAACCCAGGCGGACACACTAAATTGTGTGTATGTATTGCCATGCATTGAAGTTCCTGACATTGGCGCATAAATACTGCCTAATATTAGACAGAATTGCCAACTCGTTACACTCACTTTCCATCTCATCATCATCATCTCATTAAACATACAGGAAACTAGCCACCATAATATTGTTACTGGCCTCCATGCTGCTTTCCCTTGATCCCTGTTGTGTGGCAACTCGTCCACTGGCAATAGGAAAGAAGTCAATTGCCTATTTTAAGTGGGTTTACCCACCTTAATGCATATACTGATTTTGGTGTAAAACATTTGTTTTTGGTAAATTTTAGGCCAATATAGAATTGTTAGCATACTTTTCATCTGTGTCATTTTAGCCTTATTGTTGTTAAGCATCTTAAATTTTTATGTCGTTTACGGCAAGTAAGATAATGCAGGATGACCACCAGTTTACCTGGCTAAATCTTTGCAAAGTCCAAACTGATAGAAGAGATTTCTGCACACTTACATCTATGTAGTATTTCAGTTTGTTTTGAACTTTTGGTCTATCAGACCTTCATCGGCACGTACATGGTTCAACAATTAACAGGTACAAATAACCAATCCCATTCTAATCATTGGCAGTATTAAATACACCTGTGCAGACCATGAGCCTAGACAGGCTACCTCCTCGGAACTGTAGTTTTTAAATGCTGAATGCTAAAAACATATACAACCAGAAAGAAAATGTTGTCATATCATACCATTTCATCATGTAATAAATGGGTCTTTGAAAGGGGTCAGGCTTGAGATCCCCAGATCAATAAGAAAAGCAAGTGTCTCCAAACAAAAGAATAAAAGTAAGAGCTATAGAGCAGCAGCTTTATCTATCGACATATTTAAAATATACACACATTTCTGATCATATTAAACTGAGAATTTATGAAGGAATCATGCTATTGAGGAGATTAACAAAATCAGCTCATAGCTAGTCTCTTGGAAAATGCCAAATGTATCATCTAGATATGGGGGGCCATTTGATGATTTTGTGAATGGAGGTGTTTCTGTTAACTCTTTACAGATATAACTGTGTTCAAAATGACACACACATAAATTAGCATATTTCAGGGCAAAAGTAGAGTCCATCGATGTTCTTTTGCAATGTAGGAAGAAATCTCCAATAAAGGAGAATTAGTTTAGTTCAAAGACAGAGCAGCCAGCTCACAAATAAATGCACAGTCAGGAAGTCCTACATCAGTGCAGTCTTTCAGATAATACTCAAGAGCCTCAAAGCCTCTGTCATTAGTAAAGATATTAGTGTACTGTAGAGACTTTCCACATCTAAGGTGGACAGACTCATATCATTCGGTAACTCTTTTAATGTTGATGTCTTGCTGATTAAACCAGTAGCCTTTATCAAATGATGGACGCTTCAGAGCATATAGTTTAAGAAAATAATCAGGATAATTAGATAATGGCTCAAGGAGAGAACCATTGCCGACTACAGCAAGTCTACCTTTGGGTGTAACCAAGCTTTAATGGATTTTAGGCAACGTATAGAATACAGGAGTAACAGGATGTTAACAGTTCAGAGAATTATCTTCATTCTTAGAGATCCAGTTCAGATCAAATGTCCAGCCTGTGACGTGAGATCTTTTTTCTGGATATCAGGGGTGGGGTTAGTCTTTAAAAAATATTAATCAGTTGCCCTCATCTTTTTAGTCTAACATGTTCGGGGCCATGTTCAGGGTCTTATATTGCCAAATGTTTATCTTGACTGAGGGTAGAGAAAGAATTGTAATTTTCTTTCAATAAGTCAAGTGCAAAAAGTTTGGTTAGCTGGATTTGAGGAATAATGCACAAATGTGCTCCTAGGCTTGACTACAAGTTTATCAGACCTTTGTATATCAGAGCTGCCACACATTTGTGTCAGTTTAATCTTTATCAAGAAATGGAACAAATCTGTCTTCATCTTGAAAGAGTTTGTCTGGCATGTAGGGACAAAGCTGAAGCCTTTGGAGACAGCACAAAGTTGATGGGCAGTGAGTACCCTATCAGAGAAGTTTATCACTGGATTCTGCCTTGCTGGCAGGTGAAGGGCTTGTTCTTGGAGTATGGGTTTCTTCTTGCCCTCCTCGTTTTCTTCTACACCAATGGCTGAATTGTGATTTCATCCTGCTGGGTGCTGGTAATAGCTCCTGTTAGAATCAGATTTGCTCTGGAAATCAATGTTGGTTATGATGGTATCTGACTGGTTAGTCTGGTGGCTTGTAGTGGAGATCTTCTCTGATCCACTTGTAGACTTTGCCATGAATGTAGTCCAGGGTGTCCCACATGTATTTCTTGATTTTGCCATCAGACCATCTTCACATGACTTGTGTATTTGTTTAATGGAATCACTGAAATGATCAGAATTGTTACCCAGCTTCTCTCTCATAAGTGCTTCATGATCAGTATTTAAAAACTACAGTTCCCAGAAGGTGGAGCTTCTACCCCCAGGGTGCGCACAGATCTGTTGCATAGTGCCAATGATTAGAATGGGATTGGTTATTTGTACCTGTCCGTTGTTGAACCATGTACGCACTGATGAAAGTCTCAAAATAAAGTGAGACACTGCATAGTGTACAGAAATCTCCTTTTGTCACTTTCTACAGCAAACAAGCATTTTGAGGCTCCAGCTGTCACAGTTTTTGTTATGTACAGTTACCATGGTTACACGTGTTGTTCTTGCCTATTGCTAGGTTAGGGAAAGCACTCATTACTTGTTAATGTGCAGTGCCCTGGTCACTCTGCTCCACAGTAATACAACAGACTCAGTAAATTAATTAATAATGTCATTTTCCAACTTAGTGTTGTTTGAATGGATCCACTCAGTCTATGTTGTTCTTGCTCACCTAGCATGATTGCAGCTAATCATTCAGAAGCTGGATTCACTCACTTGTTCAATAAGTACTGTTCATTGTCTGGGTTTAGTTTGAGAGGAGGAGCTAAAACCCCAGTGAACATAATGATATTTTTTGTGAACATCCAGAAGAAGATTTGGATGGTGGAGCGTTGTCATTAAACAGATATTTTGGGTAACAGAGGGAACAATTTTATATATCAGGAGTTAGGCAACGTCTCATGATGTATGCAGGTCATTGATTAAGACTTTGCATTAAAACAGTAATTAATTCATTTGTCCATTAATTTTTTCTTTCACATCTTTGTTTTTGTCATAGTTTTCACTGATGAAATTAACACTTGAATATCTTGGACAATGCCTTTATGTATGTCAGACAGTATGGTATTCTTCAAGGAACTATTCCCGGTCCAGTTCTATTTTTTTATACATGCCCACACTCAGTAATATTGCAATATTAATTGCTAAACCGCTGATCCTACATTTCCCCATAATGTAAACGAATAACAACTTTAATTAATATACATTTGTATCCGTCAAGCCTGAACTGAGATGGCCCTGATGACATCATCAGAGTTATTTTCTTAGACCTTTCGAGACATATACTTATACAACTGTTTTCACAGAACTTCATGTCTATTGCTAGCCATTTCCATTTTCAGGTCACAGATTACAGAACAAATATGCAGAAATGTGTCCACATATTCTGATCTTATCAATATCATGGGCTATTCATATTATCTGGTTTACAACAGAGCTAACAAAGAGCAGATGGAGATACCATGTAGGCTGAAAGTACAAAGATTATAATTGACGTGTATTAAAATTAGACTGTTGTTTCCCAGGTGATGTGCACCACCGTGTGGTCCCGGACCCTGGACAGATCAACCCCCGGATACTGGATCTATTAGTCAATGCTATTGCTATCAACAGCGCCTACACATCCAAGATTTTAGTGAGTCATGCACAGACGGAGATGCCACTGTTTTGCAGAAAGTCATTTTTGGCTTTATTCTGTTTTGTGCAGACTCTTCTTTAGTCCTGAGTTAATGTCAGTCAATGTTCATGCCTTTGTTTTAATGTCATCCTTTTTCATTTCCTCTGGCCTCATCTATTTTTCTCTCCTTCTCTCCTCTCTCTCCTTCTCTCCTTCTCCTTCCTCCTTGACTTTCTCACTGCCGTCTCTAATCTACCAACTTATTTCAATCTTACTCTCTATCAGCCACCTGATGTGGAGGGGGGTCTGGCTAAGCAGGTGGGCAACAAGACAGAGTGTGGCCTGCTGGGATTTGTATTAGACCTACAGCAGGAGTATGCCCCTGTAAGAGAGCAGATCCCTGAGGAAAGACTGTACAAGGTAGGGAACCGTGCACCACATCCACTCTCATGAGTTTTAGTTTATTTATTGCACTATAAAAGTTACCTTCTATAGCTTCAACAAAAGTTTCACTTTCAATTGGGTTGCCTTGTTTTTCATTCTTTTTTATGTAGTAAACCAAAAATCTCAAAGTGTGCCTTATAGATTAGATTTTCCAAAGTTGCCACCTTTTACTTTACTTAGTCAGCTTTGCAGACTGCAGTCTAGCTCATCCCAAACCGTCTCAACTTTGGGTGATTGTGGAGGCCAGGTCATCTGATGCAGCACTCCATCACTCTCCCTCTTGGTCAAATACCCAAAAAGATTAACCTAAAAACACTAAGCAATGAACAGACCACTGAAACTGGTCACTAAATTCAGCCAAAACTCTGCTCTGACACTTACAAAGTCCAGACATCTTGTTTTGTGCCCACGTCTTTTGTAGCCTAGAGGTGTGTTCAGATGACATAATATGTGGATTCAGTATGCTGTGGTAGCCATGCTGGTTCAGAGTGCTTTGAATTTTGTCACAGTGTCACCAGCAAAGTAGCCCCACACCATCACACCCCCACCTCTTTGCACATGCAGATACCATCCATTCATCTTCTCTACATCTCACAAAGAACCAGAAAACTAGAAATTGGACTCATCAGACCAAACTACAGATTTCCACTGGTCTAATGTCCACTCCTTGTGTTTCTTGGTCCAAGCAATTCTCTTCTTCTTGTTGGTCTCCCTCAGTAGTTTTTTGTTTTGCAGCAATTTGACCCTGAAGATCTGATTCAGTCTCCTCTGAACAGCTGATTGAGACGTGTCTGTTACTTGAACTCTGTGAAGCTGTTATACAGACTCTAATCTGAGATGCTGTTAATTGGTGATTCTGAGGACACTAATTGTAATAAACATATCCTCTGCAGCAGAGGTAACTCTTGGTCTTCCTTTCCTGGGCTGGTCCTCAGGAAAGCCAGTTTCATCATAGTGTTTGATGTTTTTTTGAGACTGCACTTGAGGACAAGCTCATCCTCCATACATATTTCAAAAAATAAATGTATAGATAGAAGTCAGTAGTAGAATGATATACCAAAACTCTACATATTTTGGTGATATGTTTTACCACATAGGCATGTTTGATATCACGGTTCAAAGACTGAATGGTACCATGGCACACTTGCAGACCCAGTAGGTCAGAATACCCAATTGCAGTCTGTTGCATTTAAGATGATGTAGTGTGGCTAACTCTGTTGTGTTGTATAGTGAACAAAGACCCCACACACTGACATATCTTTTAGCAATTTATTGCAAGGTAGTGCAGATGTTACCAGCATACCTTCCCTGCAATTTGCAGAAGCAAAAAATGCGCAGGGTCTCTTGTTCATAAATGCTCTCTGTACCCTCCCAGAGTAAAACACAGACCAAAGAGAGAAAGGACAACATCACAACAAAACGGGAGTCTACAGCTAGGTTCTGTGCATGAGTACAGATTCATTAGAATGCAAATCAATTTTCAATTAATTGCTTTACTTTGATTCTACATCTTGCAAGCGTGTCCAGTCAACATCATTGTTTATTACACTGATGCAGTTGTAAACCCACGGGTACACATCCGGCACACTCAGAGCTGGCTTTCTAGTCAGGGATATGTCTGCCTGCCTCTTATTATACTCTTCCTCTCTCCCTCTCTCTCTCTCTCTCTCTCTCTCTCTCTGTCTGTCTCCCTCTCTCTCTTTCTCTCTCTCTCACTCTCTCTCTCCCTTTTTCTCAGGTGTATACATTCAACTCGGTGCGTAAATCCATGAGTACAGTGATCAAGCTGCCTGATGGTTCCTTCCGCCTCTACAGCAAAGGAGCCTCTGAGATAATGCTGAAGAAGTGAGTGATGGAGGAGAATGAGAGAGGCAAGGTTGTCAGGGGTGACATTAGACCGTGAAAATGAATAGAGGCAAAAATAGTTCAGAGGGGACTGGGTTTGAATGTGAGAGAGAAAAGATGTTCTCCTCATCAGTCTTTTTCCTTCTCTTTTTCTGTCACTCTTTTCTGTCCATTTCTCTCCAGGTGTTCCTACATCTTAGATGCCAATGGAGAACCACGCAATTTCCGTCCACGTGATAGAGATGAGATGGTCAAACAGGTGAGACTTGATGACTTAAAACTCCAGTATGCATAATAGTATCTTCAATAAATCACTGTGGAATTTATTTTGGTGTATCAGTCTGGTAAAATAGGGGTTAAAGACACTGACCATGTCGTTGTAATATCCCCTGCGCCAGCAATCTGACATGTCTGGCTGAATTTGAAAACATATGGTGTGTAACAAGATCAATGGTGGAAGTAGGATTTAGAACATTTATTTAAGCAAAAGTACCAACACAACAATGTAAAAGTACAAGTAAAAGTACTGCATTCAATATCTCACTTAAGTAAAAGTACACACGTTTTAGTGGGAAACTGTACATGAAGTATCAACAGTAAAAGTTCTTGCTCTGCAGATACTGGCCGCTGTTAGTGATGTGTTACTTATATATGACATTATTGCATTTTTCATTCTGATACATCCATGCTTAAGTGGAATTTTAATGTTAGCTGGTTGAGGTTCAGAGGGTTCAAACAGTTTTCTTCACAGTTTGGTTTCTTGGTGCAAATGTTTCCAACCCAGAGGTTGTGAGATAGTTAATGAGGGAAAGGAAGAAGAAAAACAAAGCTCTGTTACACAAATTTGTATAAATTCTTTGGATGCTTATCTTGTTTTTGCGTTTTTGTGAAATAGTGGCTAACTTTACTTCTTTGAGCCTATATACTTTATTTAGTTTTAATCCAGTTAGTTATCCAAGTTAATCACTCTGTAGTGTGATGAATGGTGAGATGTGGTGGTCGTCCTCCTCACCATTGTTGTAATAATGTTTGATTAATAGGTGATTGAGCCAATGGCATGTGAGGGGCTGAGGACCATCTGCATTGCATACCGTGACCTACCGTCCAATCCAGAGCCAGAGTGGGACAACGAGGCAGAAATAGTCACAGAGCTGACCTGCATAACTGTGGTTGGGATAGAGGACCCTGTGCGGCCAGAGGTAGGGTACTGTGGAGTGTGTGTGTATGTGTGTGTGTGTATGTGTGTGTGCGTGTGTGTGTGTGTTTAGTTTTAGTTTCAGCTGGTATGGTACGATCCATAATATGTGATTCTAAACTGTATTTTAAAAGTAACTGGCATTGTGTTTTTTGGTGAACAAATTTCCCTGTTCCTCTAAGGTGCCTGAGGCCATCCGTAAGTGTCAGCGTGCAGGCATCACGGTGCGGATGGTGACTGGTGATAACATTAACACGGCCAGGGCTATTGCTGCTAAATGTGGCATCATCCACCCTGGGGATGACTTTATCTGTCTAGAGGGCAAAGACTTCAACCGACGAATCAGGAACGAGAAAGGAGAGGTGAGTTGGGGTCTCGTGAGCTAAGTACAGGGTAAACTCATTTAGCAATTTAAATGGTTCCTTGTGTTTTCATGTGAAGTTTTCCATTGCTGTACAAAATTAAAGTGAAATAAAAATGGATGCCAACAAGAATGCAAGAATGTCGTTGGTGAAAGTTTCTGTCACCAGTCAAGCAGAAGAACTCATCAGAAAAGTGAGAGCTTTAAACAAGCCTTTTTCTGTGGCGCTGATAATGTACCTGAACAAACTGTGACTTTTGGCTAATTTCTGCTTCACATTTGGCCATACACAGCGGTTGCCATGGCTTTTCATGACTACATATTTGTAATTAGGGCTCGAACTTGCAGTTATTTTCATCATCAATTAATCTGCAGATTTTTCTACTTATTATTGACTATGAAATGTTAAAAAGTTGTGAAGGTGATGCCTTCAAATTGCTTGTTTTGTCCAACCAGTAGTCTAAAACCCACAGATATTCATTGTACTATGATATATGACAGCTGCAAGTGGAAAATAGGTCATATTTAGCATTTTTCCTTATAAAATCACATAAAGCAAATCCTTTTTCTGTTGATCAACTAATGGATTACTCCACAAATCATTTCAGCTCTATGTGTAATTTCGGATTTGTACTAAATTTCAACATACCATAACAGTTTTAGCTGAATCTGTTCTCAGGCTTCAGACACATAAAAGTACCAATACAACAAGACTAAACATGCTACAGTACAAGTAAAAGACCTGCACTTAAAATTTGACTGAGGTAAAAGCACAGAAGTGTTAACAGCTAAATGTATCTACTGTATCGAAAGCAAAAGTATTCATTTAGCAAAAAAATAAGTCTTCTGTGACAGATAATTATTACACATGACATTATTGAATTATTAATACAAACAGTGAATCTAGAAGCGGGACCCCCTTCACTCTTTTGACCTCGCAGAGTCACAAGATTAATCTGAGTGGTTGTGCGATTGTTAGTGGTTCGGAAAGAAGAAATCTACATTCTAATACACAAATTGGCATTTTTTGGACTTTTCTCTAATCTTTTTTGTGAAATATTTTCTAAGGGATCACAAAACAAAAAAGGTTGGAAATCTTTGACTTAATCTGTAACAATGCCATATATTTTATAAATTTATCATTTTTTTTTTTAAATGTAAAGTCTTAATCTGAAAAACAAGCGGGAACATATAAATATAGTTTACAAAGTGCAATATTTAAAGTACCACATATGTACAAGTACTGCAAAATTATACTTAGGTATAGTACTTGAGTAAGTCTACTCAGTTATTTTCCACCAATGTTATACTGTAAGCTGTTTTGATAAAAGAAATAAATGAACAATACCAAAAAACAAACAAAGATTTCCCTTTAGTACTCGGGGGACATCAGTGCAACATGTCCCAGTTCTTCTGAAGTTGAATCCTGTCAGCTTTATGTCTGATGTTCAGAGGTTCCCATTCTAGATGGCCACTGATAAGACTCCTCTGTAGTCGCTGCACACTATTAAAGCCATCATTTGTACAGTCACTGCTTTCATCTAAATCATTTAATGCCAGAATGCTTAATGGGATGGATAGCTGCTGATTAGTGATGTCGCTGTGCTTTTCTCTGGAGTGTGAATTTAACTTTATGCTCTAAAATTTTGTGTGTAAAGTATCATTATGTAAGAGTGCAGAGAGATTAAACTGATTGCAAGAGAGCACTATGTAAGAGCTAATTTCAGAGTGCGCCTTTGATGCTTGTTCCTCCATCACACTTATATACAGTTAAACCTGGCTAACAAGAAAGAAGAGGATAGCTAAAAGGTTCACCACACACATCACACACTCTTTCTTCCTTTTTCTCTCCATGTGATGGACAGATTGAACAGGAACGTATTGACAAAATCTGGCCCAAACTCCGCGTGCTGGCTCGGTCCTCCCCAACCGACAAACACACACTGGTCAAAGGTGAGTTCTCAAGGATATTCACCCAAACACATGCACACATACTTCGTTCACACCCACTTATAACCTATTTTGTTGCCTATGCATTTGTATCCAGGCATCATTGACAGTACCATCGTGGAACAGAGGCAGGTTGTCGCAGTAACAGGAGATGGAACCAATGACGGGCCAGCTTTGAAGAAAGCTGATGTGGGCTTTGCCATGGTAACCTGACAAATTATTTACTCTTAATGTTTATTTAGTGTTAAAACCTTCAGTAGTTACATGTATTGGACTAATCACCCCACAGTATACAAATTCATTTTGGGCATCAAATGCTCCCTAATGCACAACCTTAAAGCAACACAAATATTCTAAATGTATTAATGACTGACAGTCAAGCATATTCATGAGGAATTTTAATCCTAAATATCTATATATATATAAAAACTATATATAGAACTATATTGTATTTTATGTAAAATAAAAATCATATTTTGAATAGCGTGCATATGATTTTGGCCATAGCTCTTACTCACACCAAGTGGTTGTGCTTGGAGGCAAGACAGCACAATACTGAGACAGGAGCACTCCAGAATAATTCAGATGCTTGAGTGCTTGCGTGAATCATGTCCTGAGTCTCTGTCTCCTCTTCACTCTGTCTCAATCTATGTCAGGGTATTGCAGGGACAGACGTGGCTAAAGAAGCATCTGACATCATCCTGACTGATGACAACTTCAGCAGCATTGTCAAGGCAGTGATGTGGGGACGAAATGTCTACGATAGCATCTCCAAGTTCCTGCAGTTCCAGCTCACGGTCAACGTAGTGGCTGTCATAGTGGCCTTCACCGGGGCCTGCATCACTCAGGTAGACAGATTTTTTAATAAACATACATGCTGACACATGAGCATTCCTACTCACAAACACACAACACATACACAGATGTTACTCCTGTAAATATCACACAGCCTATATCTTCTAAGATACAGCAAATGCTTTTTTTGCATTTTTACTTCAAGCCAATTTAAGCAGTCGTCCTGATACACAGAGACAACTATCTATGTTTGAAATGCAAGGAATATTAACTTACTTTATTAGAAATAATCTTGTTGCAATGTATTTTTAATGGAAGAGAGTTAAATGCATAAAGCTCTTCTTCCCACTGAGAACAACATCAGAAAAAACATAAAACTGACACAATTAGGCTCACATTTAAATCTAAGCCACCCTGACAGTATCCCTGTCCTGAGCTAACCGTCATGGTCACAAATCTGAATTAACAATGATTAATCTAATAGTCACTCAAGTTCTGTTCCTCAGTACTTGTTTTTAGGTACTTCCACTCAACTTTAGTGTTTCCATTTTCTGTTACTTTATACTTCTACACTTCTACATGTCAGATATAAGTATTGTACTTTTCACTGCACTATATTTAGCTGAGCATTATCGTGACTGATTACATTTTAGATTAAGATTTTACATAACAATCATAGGATAATCTTATGAAACACTGTGTGTTGTTTAGATTAGATTAAACCAGTGGCTTCCAGCCTTTCTTACTTATGGCCCCTAAAAACAATGTTTATTTGGGGCTTCAATGTCCAAATAACTAGTACTCTATATTTCACAAAAAGCAAAGATTACTGAAAAGTCTACAAAAAATGAAAAGACAAGTTTGTGTTGCTGAACTTTTTTTTTCTTTCCAGCCACATCAGTTATGTCACAGTATAAACAGTATAGTAAATATATTAAGTTAGAATTAACTCCATTTAAAGCTGCCGCAGCAGTAAAATGCTGCTTACACTCTAATGCATCAATACTACAATGTAATAATGTCAATAATGTATGATAATATATATACCACGATAATGATTTAATGTGATATATTTTATTTGAATTTCCAAATATAAATATAAAAATAAATATATATAAATATTTCCAAATTTCCAAACCTTCCTACTGTGGAATAACTAAGTAGTATTTTCTGTAATTCCACAATGCAATGTGTCACATTTTATGGATCGAAAATTACTACTGTCCAACTCCTGTCAGAGATGAAATAGAATGAAGATAATCATGCCATGTTCATGTTATATTGTTTAAACTGTAATTACGAGCTGCTGAGTGGGCAAATATGTTCATCTCAGCCTCTGACTTGTAATTCTGAGTCAGACAAGTTATGACACTGATTATTTCCCATTGATGAAAAAAACTACGGATATGTCAACAAACTGTTGGCAGAATAGCTGCAAAGGAACCATCTTCAGGTAGTTATATCAAAATGAAATCAACAACCATGACTTGATATAGACACATACATAACACACAAAAGAAGCTAATTTATGCTGTTTGTCTGGTGTGACGATCTGGTGTGACTAAGTTAGCACTGGTAACCCTGCCACGTCAGTATATGAGTTGTTTTTCCTGTTTTTCCCATTCTGCTGACATTGCGTGAATGCAGCATCAGCATCACCTATGTGGAACCGCGCATCTGCTCAGGTTACCATGGGGTGAGGTACCGAATTGTACCAAATGTAATTTTTTCACATTCAAAGCTTCTGTTCAGGTTTTCGAATTTAAATCTCCAAAAGAAGGTTGTCTCAATATGTCTGTCCTATTGTATAATCATTAGTCATTCACAGGCACAACCATTCACATGCACACACCAATGGCACAGTATTTGGAGCAATTTTGTGTTCAGTATCTTGTCCAAGGGTACTTCAGTGGTTCAGTGGCCCCTGCCAGGGATTGAACCACGACCTTCTGATAAGTTGACAGCTGCATTGCCCCACGCCCCAAGAGCTGCTCAATGTCTTCGGCATCAGCGTCCAGCACATTGCCAACGCCGTGTGCCTGACCTTTGCAAGAAATACATGCAGCACATCAGTAGTACTGACCCTTTTTAAAGGATCATAACCCTGTGAAACAGAAATACAACTACACAAATGAAACACACTTTGGTTCTGATAAATTAACACACTGACTGAAACGTCGGGAGTCAAGTTAATGGTTTAATACAAAAATAGCTGTCAATGTGGGGAATCTTGGCCTTGTGAAATGCAAATGACATGGATACGAAGGGACACAGCCTTTGACAATAATGACTTGGTGAATCCAGACTCATCTGAACATGGCTCATGACAGAGGTTGTAAATGTCTCTGCAGGACTCTCCTCTGAAGGCAGTGCAGATGCTGTGGGTGAATCTGATCATGGACACCTTTGCTTCTCTGGCCCTGGCCACTGAACCCCCCACTGAGGCCCTGTTGCTACGGAAACCCTACGGCCGGAACAACCCGCTCATCTCACTAACCATGATGAAGAACATCCTGGGCCATGGAGTGTATCAGCTGGTCATCATCTTCACCCTCCTCTTTATAGGTGCACACACACACACTTGTGCAATCCAGCATGCAATTTCACCTGCTATTGAAACAGCCTGAAATAGTTGGATTTAGTTAATAGATTTATTCTGGTTAGGATGGCCAGATTTGCTTCAGTGTGCTTATAACCAAAAGAACAAGAAAAGAAAAAAACAAAGGTCCATTGGTAGTGGACACACACACAAATACACAGCCACCCTAGCAGCTACAGCGTTTTACAGTTTATTTGTCCTGCAGCATATTCAACACACCTCCAAATAAGCAACACAGCAGATTATTTATCCTGTCCTCACACCTCATCTACTCCTTTCTTTACCCTCCAGGTGAGCGAATGTTTAACATCGACAGTGGCCGCAATGCTCCGCTCCACTCCCCTCCCTCTGAGCACTACACCATCATCTTCAACACTTTCGTCCTCATGCAGCTTTTTAATGAGATCAATGCTCGCAAGATTCACGGAGAAAGAAACGTCTTTGATGGAATATTTTCCAACCCCATCTTCTGCTCCATCGTTCTGGGGACTTTTGCTGTGCAGGTAAGGCTAACCCTTCAGTTCAACTTGGGGCTTGCTTTTATTCAATAGTGACAGTAGAGATGCAGAGTGGAAAAGGAGACACTGAAGGAGAGAGAGAGAGAGAGATGGGGGGTGGCATGTGACATGCAACAAAAGTTCTTGACTGGAATCGAAGCATAAACTTTGTGGTATCTTGCTGTAAATTAGTTGTTTTTAACCCAGCCTGACTGAGCTTCTCCAGCACTCAGCTGAAGGACGTTAGGCTCAAAAACTGGAGCAGATTTTATCAGGTGGTGACTTGTAGGGGTGACATGTGGTTAGTTTCAGCTGGCTGTCTGAACAGAATCATGTAAATGCATACCCCTGAAAAAGTCTGTAATAATCTTTGAAATAATAAAACACACTCTACTCTTTCGTGATGGCCTGTGCTGCCTTGGTCAATTTCATAGTTTGTAAAAGTACAGAAAATGAATGTGATCATCTTCAGGCCTTGGCAGCTGGTTAAATGTCACATTGTCTTTCACTGTGTAACCAGATTCTGCCCCAAATACAAGTCCAGCTATAAGATTTCAAGCTTATAAAATAGCACTGTTTGTTGAATTGGCTCACAGTCAATACAGAAGAAATGCACTGAGCAGAGAAATGTGAGCACACAAAAACACAGAGAAGCAAACAAAGACGGGGAGAGATTGAGAGAGAAGAACAGGGACATTTTCCAAAGCTCTTCAGTTCTCTGGGGGAAACCAAGAGAGCAAGCTGGAGGGGTTGGCAGTGATCTGGAGTGTGATAGTGACAAAGAGACAGTTAAGAAGAGATGAGAGATAGCTGAAGACTATAGAAAGCTTGAGAGAGGTGAAAGAGAGAAATGAGTATGAAAGATGGATCCCTTTACCCTGCAAAAAGTAATGATTACTGTCTGATACACACTGTATCATACTGCAGTGAGATTTATGACTGTGCAGTTTTGGTGTCAGGATGATAGTGTCACTCTGATAAGCCTTGTTCTGGGTGTAAATGATCATGTTGCTCTGTAAAACGCTGTTCTTATATCCACTGAGGCAAGTAGACCTACTGCAGATCTACAGTTGTTAGCCTGGTCCATGTTAACCCTGAGATTGGACACAAGTCCTGGGGCTGTGTTAATTATGTTGGAAATATTACTAATACAGAAATATTGCTATGATTGATGCAGCTCAGGCCATGTGTTCTCACATCAAACTGAATTTCAATTCACTTTCAGACATCACAGTAACACCACAGTATAACACAATTTGTGCTGTATTTCCTGTTGAATAGCTTAGATTGGTATGAGAAATATTCCTAAACTTTGACTTATGAGTCTAAAAATTCCCAATAAGACATAGAACTTCTTCATTTAAAGACTTACGGTGAACAAAAAAGATCAAAACTGATGCAGGAGAACCAGAGATCCAGTCATCTTTTTTTATTCCACACAATTTTCTTCCTACCTATATTACTCACATGTTACACTGACAGTTTGGTTGCAGTTTCAGGTGTGTTATATCCTTGTAGCCTTGAGCAGCAAGCCTCAGTCAGAGATAGGAGTGGGCGACAGAGGTCTGGTAAGCTCAGTTCTTTCGGAGGCTTATACTACTTTTTTCACATATTAAGTTGTACCCCCCAACACCAGGAAACACACTTTGATCCTACCAAATGAAAATGCCCGTGCTCAGTTCACTACACTCATGTTTTGCTGCTGCAGTCGCTGTAGGTCTGGAATGACCACTAGCTTATGGTGGCTAATGTTAGATAATGTAGCAAACTTTATGTAGATATTGCTGTGTTCCCGACATTGCTGAGAGAGTACACTGATACTGAAACTCTCTTGGTACTACTGTATACTGTGGTATATTGTAGCATGTCACAGATAACAAGGTATGATCACACCAACAAGAGACATGTTTGTAGTTTCCTTCTAGACAGAACTTTTTAAGATCACTAATTAACATGTTAAGTCAGTGTGCACAGAGAGAAATAGCATATAACTTCCCATAAAACCCCAACTTGGCATTTGTTTGGGCTTTTCAGAGTTTTGTATGGATGAAACAAATGAGACACAGGATAACGTCTCAATTAGTGAGCTTTAGAGGTGTTGGTTGGCAGTGGAATCAATCGTCTGAATAAGCTTATGTCCCAAATTTTGAACATGTAAACGTTTCACATTTGTGGCGCCCCCTAGGGGCACAGTATCCCGGACTGTGCAGTGATTGTGTTATAAAAAGGTTTTTTTGTGTGTATGAAAGCTTAAACCAATTTTGATCTATTTAAGTTTTTGTCCAGATCCTGATATATATGCTGATTTTGTGAAAATTTGTAGGAGGAGTGACAGAAAACAGATTTGGACAAAATTCTAAATGGCAGAAAATCTTCCTGGGCTCAAATGGGCATGCTAATAGAATGCTTCTCCTGGACCCACAGAAAGTACAAAATGAACTGCAAATGACCCTTAAAACTGTGGTGAATTTAAGACCAAAATTTGACCCACCAGATGTTTCTAGAAAAACAATTAGAAATTCCCCAATGTTTAATTTTTTGTAAGTTTAAAATGCTCTTCACATGTAGGATCCCTAATTATTAATTTTATGAAGACAAAAATTCATATTAGTTTCATAATGTGAGCATGACAGCCAGAGTGACACTTTGTGCTGGAAGTCAATCAACTTGGGATCCCAGTATCATTTTGCATCTGAACAAAACAATACAATGCAATAGGTGTGGGCCTTTGGCCTGTGGCCCACCGTCAAGTTCGGGTTTTGGCTCTGCAATGGTAAAAGTGTAAGCACCCCTGTCCTGCAGTGTTCCTAGTATACAGGGAAGTTTCAGTGACCTGATGTCATCCTACATAAAATTATGAAAGGACCATTCATAATCTTAATAGCCATTAAGGTTTAGTTATACTTCATGAATAAAATGACTACATGTGCTCTTGCTTAGAGTTTTTATTAGAGGCAGCAAGAGTTACAGTGACAATGCCACCTTGTATTTCCTACTTGAAATAGTGACAGACTTGAAGATTGACGTGTTGCCTGGTAAGACATCCTGGTGTTGTTGTTTTCTTTTGTTTTTGTTTTTACAGTATAGACTGTGGTTGGTGCAGCAGAAATGGATGGTGCAGTGTCAGTTTCTCCCTCAGCACTGTCTTTGTATGTGGGACAATAATGACGTCCCTCCTTGTGTTTCTGCTGCAGATCGTGATTGTGCAGTGGGGAGGGAAGCCCTTCAGCTGTGCCCCTCTCAATGTGGAGCAGTGGCTCTGGTGTCTGTTCGTGGGAGTTGGAGAGCTGCTCTGGGGGCAGGTAAGCAGCTCTTCAGCCTGCTGAGTCAAACCACACAGAGCAAGTGTAGGCTGGCAGACCTGGTTTACCTAGTGTTTTCTCTGAGGCGAGGCTAAGGAAACATTTTCACACTGACTTAGATAACACCTCTGATCTATTCTCTTCTGTGCTGAAATTAACAGTTGAAATAATCTGGTATTATCTGATGCATTGTGTATGTAGGGTGGTTGGAAAAGCTCACAGCTGTTCAGTATATTGTCATATGAGTGTCAGGTCAAATTATAATCTAACAAACCTGGTTTAGGTGATTGCCACGGTGCCGACAGAGCGTCTGCCCTGTCTGAAGGAGGCGGGGCTGGGCCTGGAGCCCGGGGAGGAGGAAGGGGAGGAGCTAGCAGAGGATGAGGAGGAAATTGACTGCGCTGAGAGAGAGCTGCGCCGTGGACAGATTCTCTGGTTCAGAGGCCTCAACCGCATCCAGACCCAGGTACTGTTTGGGCGGACCAACAGACCTTAACCAAACTTCTTTCACAGGAACACATACATGCAGAGATATCCAGGCACAGCAACAGAAGCTTCATGTGGTCATGACACACAAGCCGTTTATTAAGGTGAGCTACAGATAGATGGGAAATTTGCCAAAACTATGATGAAAAGAGGATACATGAAAACCAAGGGCAATATTATGTATCACAAAAAACATGAAAATGCCTAATGTTTCACTGTTTTACTCAAATCCTAAAATTCAAATCATTTTGGGGGGGCATTGCTCCTTAATGGTGTAGTAACACTGCCTAAATAAACTGCCGGTATCATGGCCTTTACGCACTAACAAAAGAGATTTGGAAAGAAAGAAAGAGATCTACTGTATTACTGACTCTTCTTTGACACACATACAATTTTAGTAAAGTTGTATCTGTATCTGACTTTCGCTCATTCTGTCTGTGCTGTTCTTCTGACTTGTGCCAAATGTAACCATTCCATTTTTTCTCTCCAACACAGCTAACTTTTCTCTTTTCTAATGCATTCTCTAACTTGGATGTGGTATTTTAGATGTTCACAAACATCATGAGAGAGGATAAATGCTGTCATTGTGTGCGTTTCGCTGCAGCGGCATTCGTGTGTCTGGGTGTTTACCTCATTGTGTACAGGCTAATACTTAGTAGACAGGCTGTTGACTTGCTTTATTACTTAAATCGGTTGATTCTTGCACTGCTTTGTGTGTGAATGAAGAATAAGACAGCAAAACAGCATCAACATGAACACAATCAGCTCATAGCCTCCTAAACAGTGTTAGAGAGCCAGTCCAGACTCTCTGCTTAAGTGCCTGTCTTTGCATAGAGTGGTCAGTTTTTCATTCAGAGGGTTTGGTCTGAGTCTCCAGACAATACATGCACACGCTACACACACACGCCTTACATACACCTACGGTCATCATTTATAATTCTCTTTGTCAGTGATATTGAGAAAGCAGTTGTGATGCGTGTCACTGATACACATTTGCCATCAAAGGTCATTAGAATGTTGTTTCTGTCATTTCTGCTGTGACAGGAAAAGTTTTAAATAGACCACCAGCACACACACACACACACACACACACACACACACACACACACACACACAGGCACACTCAGACCAGTCTTTCCTGCCCTCACTGAGTGCTGCTGTTTTGTCTCTGTCCTGCAGATGGAGGTAGTGAGCACGTTCAAGCGAAGCGGTTCGTTTCAGGGAGCGGTGAGACGGCGCTCCTCTGTGCTCAGTCAGCTCCACGACGTAAACACTATCTCTACCCCCTCTCACGTAGCTCTCTCCACTGCAACAGCCAATACCAGCCCAGCCCCCGGGAGTGAGTCTGCCGAACGCATGTACACACATGAACATAAACACATACACACACACACACCTGCAAACCCACTTGCAGTCACTTTCTCTCACACACACACTCATTCGTAGACACAAACATACACAATGCTGCACGGCACGTGGACTGCAGTATTTTTACTCTCTCTGGTTGTGTCCCCTCTGGCTCGCTCGCTGCTCGTGTGTGTGCAATGTCTCCTCTATTCTTTTCTCTTATTCTCCCTTTCAAACAGCACCCAGTCCTGACCGGCTGTATAGTTCTGGTCTGATCTGGTCTGGTCCAAATCCAGTTCAGGTCTCAGTCCAGAGTCTGTTTTGTTGTTGAGTGTTGGTCGGTGCAGGAGGCGGCTTGCTGTTCTCTCTCTGTCTGAGGCATCCTGACAGAAGTGGAGCAGTCATTGTTTATATAGACAGAAAGTGACTCACATTTGAATGAATGAAAAGAAGAAAAGAAAGTACAGAAAACACTTTGGTTTACTCCGACAAGACAAGAATGCATCCTAAAGTTCAGGGAGCAAATGGCAGCTCCTCCTGCACCATGTGTTACTTCCTGTCTGTGAATGAGGTCAAGCGTGGTTACTGTGGTTGATGCCTGCTGTAAACAATTCTTTTCTCTGTAGACTAAGAGAATATAGTGTAATTATTCTGTGACTCCTGTTATACTGTAGAAAATGCTAGGATTAGATTTCACTGCCATAGAATTCATACTCATGACCAAATGGCTTTCATATGGCTTCTGCAATTATCTAAACTGTAAACCTTCGAGTATAAAAGCCCTTGTAACACACTGCTGTTTCCAAGACTACAGTAAAAAATCCTTCCCTCTTCCTCTATCGCTCTTGCTTTCTTTCTCCTTCTTGTGCTCCTCTCACTTTTGTCCAGTTCTGCAATTGTTGTCAACTGGTTATTTTTGTAACAGTATTTCCAGCTCCGACGTCACAAGTTTGGCTCCCCCGATGTCTCCAAAAACTCCTGATTTTTCTCTCTGTCCAGTCTGTTTTTCCCCCTCTCTCCATCACAGTTCTCTCTTTCTTCTATATTCATGAGATATTACAGGTTCCCTGTTTGCAGAAATATTCTGTGAAATGTGTTCTTATTGTTCTTCATAAGTAGAGTTGTTCTTTTGTAGAGGTATTTAGATTTTACCAGATCTAAATACAGGCTCTTGTGTAGCATACTTATAAGATTTCTTTAGTAGGTGTCTCTTCATTTTTTCCCTTTTTTGTATCTTACTTTGTCCTTTACCTCATCCCTTTTGTCATCCTCCCATCTCCTTACTAGAGTAGCGTCCACCCCTCATTTTTTCTCTTAATTTCTTTGTATGTCAGTTCCGCGTGTGTCTGTTTGCGAGTGTGTTTATGTGTGTGCATTTGCTGACATATCCGAGAGCCCTAGTTTGACTTCTGTGTGTTTCTCTGTCAGTGTGTGAATGGGGTGTGCTGTATGCTGTATGTATGCTTGTGTATGAGTGCGTGTGCCTGCGTGTGTGTGTGCATGTGTGTGGTTGTGCTGTCTCCTCATTTGATTGTCTTCATCCGTCCTCTCAGTTCCCTCTCCTTACCTTCCTTGCTTCCTTCCCTCTTCCATTCCATGCTGCTTTCCTCCCCACGTTGCTCCATCACCTGAAAGTGTAGATACAGAGAGGCCCAAGTCTGCGCTGCTGACACCTCATTGTTGTGATCATCCTGCACAGACACAAGAAGTTAGATGGGCTTTGGTTAAGTACTTTGGAGACACATCCTTCTCTCCATCACTTTGCAACGTCAGTATAATATGCAATAAAATGTGTTATATCAATATTCAGCGCTGCACATTGCTGCTACATTGGCTACCTGATAGAGAAAACAGTTCATTTGACAAAGGTGTGGAAGAAGGGATGTACAGTCAAAGTATGGTACTAGGGTCAGGCCCCACCACTGCTAGCTCATTGCTTGCTATTTCAATTCTTTTCCTTTGAAGAGCTTGTTGTGTCGAAATCTGTTATTCAACAGCAGTATGACACATACTTTCATTGTGAAGTCATCCTTTGTGGTTCAGTTTCTGATCAGAAACCAGATGAATTTGGACAAACAAACAAAACAAGGGTGGAATGTGAAGGAGCAAGCATTAACGTTGAGTTATGTGACACAGGTTTGTTTCTCTGAATCACATCCTGCTGTATGGAGGCAGCCTGTGCTCAGATAAAATGTGTTCCCATTTGATTTAGCTTTCAGGATGGGGTTTAGGCAATAAGCAGTGTTCAGACTATGTCAAATCAACTTCCAGCCACAGAGAAGTATATCAGACTTGATTTTACTTACTGTAAAGGATATGGCTGGTAATATTCTTTTCTTATTGTCAACAAATCTCATGAAAAGACCAAAACCAACCTATATAAATGTACTGACAAGTATTTTGTTGTCTGTGTATTGAAACCCCAATATAGATTGACTTAGACACAGCTTTGAGCTAAATGCTAATATCAGCATGCTCACAATAACAATGCTAACAGGCTGATTGCAGGTGTAATATTTACCATGTTCACCATTTTAGTTTAGAGTGTTGGCATGCCAGCAATTGTTAATTAGCACAAAGTACAATTGTGCTTGATAGGAATGTCATTAGTTGTGCAGGTAATACACTTTTGCCCTGATGATGGCACTAGATGAAAAGTTAATGGTCTCAAAAGTTATTCAAGTTCACCCTGAGGGGAGCATGAATATCTGTACCAAAAGTCATCACAGTCCACCCGAATAGTTGTTGAGACATTCCACATAAAAGCACAAATGAATGAAGCATGAATGGGGTCCATAAATGTCTGTACACAACTATGTGCCAATCCACCTTGTAGATATTTAGATAGAGACATGTCACAGGAAAAGTCAAGGGACCACCAAAGTCAATATTTGTTGAGATATTGAGATTTTGGTTGTGGACTGACATGCTACAAGGCTAAAACACATCATTCAGCCACACTGCTCTTTTTATGGGATTTGGTGACAGTACCACAAATGTAGAATATGACTAGACTTGTCCTTTAAGCTCTTTCCTGAGGTCTGATGATATACTCTGATGTGTGAATCCCCAATCCCCAACAATAACAACACACTTCAAATGATTGTCTATGTGTTATCAGACAGACTGACTCCTCCCCCTGCACTGCTGCTCATCCACAGGTAACTTCAGGGTCATTACATTACCTACTACCCAGAGTCATGTGCAAAGCAGACCCAGCCCTCAGACTTGGCACTGTGCCCCGTTGCAATATGGAGTGCAAAAGTTCTGACGTTGACATCATCACTTCCCTCATTTTTACAGCCAAATCTATCATCATTGGTAAGAAATGAGCCCAGGCACATCTTAAGATGTTAAACAGAAATCTCAAAATGATATAAGTTTTCCCTTCATGCTTTCATTCACCTGAGCTGTGCTAGAACTGATCTATGGATCCAGTTTGTTTTCATTTCAGACTGGGCTAGTTTTAACTCCCTGAAACCCCATAAAAAATAAATTCAAAGAAAGCAGGTAAAGGTAAAAAGAACTGCAGAGAAAGCAAGCCATTTGACAGATCAACTAGTAATAGTTTAAAAGCATAATCAACTAGTACAAACGACATAAAAGGCACAAAAGGTCCCTCAAAAACCAGCATGTTTTTAAAGGACCTTTAAAGACATCCAAAAGGCATAATCAACTAATAAAAAGACTCTAAGATGCATAAAAGGTCATTCAGAAACAGCATGTGGGACAAAATGTTAAGCATGCACATTGTAGTTAGTAGTGCTAGAAAAAGGATAGCTTAAAGAGATGTTTTTAACTGCTGTTTAAGAATTCCAACAGAGCCTGGCTCTAAAATCTTTGGGGAGGCTCCTCCACAGTCTGGGAGCATAGCTGAAGAAAGCTATAATGGCATATGAGTAGGAGACATGAAGAAAATATGCACTGAATTCAGGAAGGGTTGCTGACATGTTGCCATGGATTAGAGCTCAGTCATATATCAAAGATTGGGTGCTGCTCAGAGTTGGGCCACACGGTGGGAAAATGAAGCCATTAACCAGTCATGTACCTCACAGCTTCCAACTGTATTTATGTTGCAGTTTCTTCTCATCAGCAGTTGTTTTGCACACAGCAGCCTCTCTACCTTCCAGCGCCTATTTCCTTCTCGTACTTTAACCACCATCGTTTTTCCATCAAGCACTGCTGAAAGAGCTGACAGGGAGAGAGAAAGAAAGTGGGTGAGAAAAATAAGCAACACAGCAGTGCCCTGACCTCCAGGCCTCTCTGGTCACACTGTGGGCGTTATATACTCGAAAGTTTACCTTTTCCATGGAGACAAAATGAAAACAAACCAAGCGCTGACGAAGTGAGAAAGTAACATTCTGAAACCTTCTCAGTCTGCATGAGGTGTTTTTCTACTGTCTGACAGGCTCTTTGGAAAAACAGATAAGCACTGAACCTACAGCTTGACCGTTTGTCTGTGTGTCTTTCTGTCTGTATGTCTGTCAGTCTATCATATATGCCAGAGTCATATATAGAGACTCCTCGTAGACTCCCTCCTAGTTTGACCAACTGCAGCACTGATCTCCATTCAGCTGCCTGACCATCCACCTCTCATAATCACAGTTTGGACTCCAGTGGGTGCTGCAGTCAACATAAAGCTTCTTCTCTGTGGATCTCATTTGACCAAACTGTCTCTATGTAGGGCTCTGCCTGCCTGTGCCTGTCAGTATATTTGCACTGAACTGTCTCTGTTTCTTTTGAGCTCATGCTGCTTCTTTTCCTCTGGGCTTGGGGGAAGGGTGCATGGACCAACTGCTATGGCAAAGGAATGTGTTTATGCACGCATACACCATTGACTACATAATCCACCTTGAAGTGCACTCATAGACCTCACTCTGATATGTGTTTGTGTGTGTGTGTGTGTGTGTGTGTGTGAGAGAGAGAGAGAGAGAGAGAGAGAGAGAGAGAGAGAGAGAGAGACAGAGACAGAAGGAGAGCATACGTGACAAAGATCTGATTCAGCATGACCTGGCTGCCTCTTTATGTGTGACAGGGCTGACGCCCTGAGTTTTGCTTTGGCCGTTGAACCAATCACCTTCTGTTTCTAGTAATCTAACCAATCACATACTGTTCTAACCTGCTGATTCTCCGTGATGTCACCTTTCTGTTTTGCAAGATTTGTTTTTTCTGTCCTGCAGCAACTTCATCATCAGCATCATCATCATTTCAATCACTCTGCTTTCCTCTGTCTCTCACGACTGCATGGCTGCAGCACATTCAATGTGCATCTATGTGTGTGTGTGTGTGTGTGTGTGTGTGTGTGTGCGTGGATGTGTGTGTGTGAGTGCATATATGTGTGCGCATGTGTGTGTGTGTGTGTGTGTGTGGGTATGTGTGTGCGCATTTGTCAGAGTGTATGTGTGTGCGCACACAGAGAAGCTGACAGACAAGGTCACTGTCTGGCTGTTGATGTGTGTGTGTGTGTGTGTGTGTGTGTGTGTGTGTGTGTGCATGAACCAGATCTCTTTAACAAACCCATGATTGACAGCTGTGCAGTGCATGTTGATGTCAGCCTTCAAGCTGCACAATGTGGAAACAAGTAAACTGTTGGTTCACTCAGTTACGCTGCTGCTGCATGCACGTGTGTGTGTGTGTGTGTGTGTGTGTGTGTGTGTGTGTGTGGTCACTACTATATGTTTTTGCCAATTTTTTATTTTATTATACATTAATACACCCACCATTCCCGCTTCTTTTCCATCTGTGCCTAACAACCACCCTCATCTGTGTGTGTGTGCATGCACATGATCCAGTGTGCTGATGTGTGAGTGTTTTCCCCACACACTGCATAACCCCTCCCCCACCACCACCACACACAAACACGTGTGTATGATGTAAAGCGTCAGCAGCTTCTGTGGTCTTTGTGATGGTGGCTACTGAATGCTCTCGTCGTGTGAGGTCTGATTGGTGTGTGAGAACTGACAATAACGTGTCATAAGCCAAATCATTTTGAAACACTTTGTTTTTTTAACCTTTGTCTGTTGGAGACACACAGGATCAGGTGGACGTTCTGTTGATACTGAATTCCTCAAGATGTTCTCTTCTCAAGGTTAAAGTAATACAAATAGAAATTACCTCGATATCTTTAAATGAAATCATGCGCTCATGTAGTGCAATGGATACACCTGCATTTAAATTTGCTTAGTTACAAACTCATGCCAAGATGTGTCCTGCCTGAACAAATCCAAAAATGTTGTTATTTATATATTTTTGATGTTTTTTCTGTTCATCCATTACCAGATGAATTTAACTGAAAACTTGTCTTGCCTAAACATGACTTGCCTGAGTCAAATACATTTTGATATATATTTTTTAATGTCTATCTTTTTATTTTAGATGATTTTTTTGTATAACGTGTGACTAATAGATGTTATCGTAGACAAAGTTTGACTGAAGCCACCTGGCCCTGAGTGCCTGTCTGTCTGTCTGTCACTCGGTTTGTCTGCTGGAGGACAAAAGTCTGTCTGTCTCTGGGTTTCCCATTGTCCTTTTTTTTCCCTTTTTTATGTCTGACTTTCTCCTGTCTTTCTTGTTGTCCCTCCCTTGCCTTTTTCTTTTCGGCAGATGCGAGTGGTGAAAGCATTCCGTAGTTCACTGTACGAGGGCCGGGAGAAACCGGAATCCCGCAACTCCATCCACAACTTCATGGCCCACCCGGAGTTCCTCATCAACGACCTCATCCACAACATCCCGCTGATCGACGACACTGACGTGGACGACGAATCGGAGCTCAGCAGATACCAGCACCTGCACCCGGCCCTCCGCAAGCCACCACCCCCTCCCACCCAGCCCCAGCCCCCAGCCCGCAACCGCCCCACCCGCCCCTACCGCCAGTACAGCCTTCCTGTGACCCCGTGCAACCGAAACAACAACAACAACAGCAGCAGCAGCAGCAGCAGCAGCAGCAGCATTAGTTCAACAATCACCCACAGCAACAAAAACAGCACCAACGCGGTTACCCCCAGCCACCGGAGCCCCCATCACCACCACCATCACCAACACCACCATAACCATCATGGCAGAGACAGGCCGGTGAAACCCTCCGCTCCTCACCTGGCCCATCTCTACTGTGTGGAGACCTCCTTATAACTGAGCTGAACGTGGGTCGGGGGGAGGAAGGGGGAGTGGAAGAGAGGGCTGAGGACTCACACATGACATTTTCATCCAGTCTCCCTTACAACAAGCTAACAGGAGGGAGTGAAGGACGAGGGAGGTACAGGAGGGAGTGGACAATGGCTGGAGACTTCTGCTCGCAACTCCCTGAGAACATTGCGACTTTCCCTCCCTTTGCCCTTGCTCCAGCCCTCTGAGTCTGACCCTCTGACAGCACCACCCCCGCCCCCCTCCACCCTTGAACCCACCGCCCCGTCTGTCCCCCTCCCTCAAGAACCAAACCACCCCACCCTGCCTGACCTCACACACACTCGTCACACACACACACAGATCTGCTCTCGCTGCTTTGTCCTGAGTGACGGTGGGTTGGGGAGGGAGGGGGACGGACATCCAAAAAAACAGCACATCCCTCAATGCTTCAGTAGAACAGGGCTACATCAGGGCCAGAGGCCGACTCACTCTGTTTCTATTGGTGTTCATTGGTGTTGTTGTCATTACCCACTTACCTACCTACCTACCTGTCATGGCACCATAGTCACCACCATCATTTATCTGGCTAGAATCTACAGCCACTTTTAAGTCATCACTTTGCTTGCGATAAGTAAAACGCTTTGTTAAAGCTTTAACTAGACTTCAATCAGTTCCATCCTCTGATTCATTTATTTCTCAACATAATGGTGCTCATTGATTTCTTTCTTTTACGTTGGTTTATTCTTTTCTCTCTCTATGAAATTTTACATTTGACATTTTTTCTTTCATTCTCCTCTCTCTTACAATGTGTGTATGTGTATTGTCTTGTCTCTTCTGAAAAAAAAACAAAAAACAAAAATATAACAAAAATAGAAATTGCAAACAAAGATACTGTTCATTTAAACCTAATAGTAAACAAAATGGCTGCAAAAAACAACTAAAGGAGGAGGAAATACATATATAATATATATATATATATATACACATAGTATATGTATATATCATTTGAATGTTTGGGAAGCGACAACACAGAACTCTTTATGTTCATCACTGTTCTTTCTCAGCCCAACCTGCCCAATCCTTGAATGCCGCCCCATTAGATCACATGACCTGTTATCTGTAATACTGTCCACCCTGCTTTGAGATGATACAGCGTTTCGGATCTCACATTAATTGAGATGTATACATGTATGCATACATTCGCCCCATACAGGACGTACTTCATTTACTGCCTCCTGCCATGTTGATGAATTGATGAGGATGTATGGGTAATATCTATGGGCATCGCCCGGGGCGAGCTCATGGGTGATGTCCTCTTCCAGTCTCTTCATTTCTGTTACATGTTCCATCACCTCTCTTGCTGTTCCTCGGTCCATTTTGTAATTTCCTTTGTTCACTTTGTGTTGCCTCATCCCTTCTGGTCTTTCGTCTGCGTGTGTGTGTGTGTCTGTCAGCTTTTTTTTGGGAGAAAAAAAGCTGAATGCTTGTGAAGCATTAACCCTTTAAATGCCATCAAACACACAATGCACAGGCGATGGCCCTTTAAATCTTACGTACACTCACTTCAAAGTCGCTCCTGTTCACGTGCCATTGGGTCATCTCCATCATGTACCAGTTCCCTCTCCATGAGTATTGTGGACAAAGTGATTGTTTCATTTGATCTGTTGGATGTTCGTTCCAGTAATTTTTACAGAGAAGAAGAAATAATTCACTGTTTGATGTTGAAAAGCAACCAATCAATCCATCGATCAGGTCCATGTTGAATATCAGTGTTCAGTCTTACAGTAGCTTTAGGCCCAAAGCCCACTCAGATCTATCAGGTATGACCAATGAGAGCTTATGTGTCATGTCCTTGTGTCAAATACTGTGCATTCCCCATCATCATGATGTACAATTAGTTGATTATAATACCTTAAAGGAACAGTTTGACATTTTGGAAAATACACTTATTCACTTTTTTGTCACTTTTCATGTCTGTACACTAAATATGTGGCTACAGCCAGCAACACATTAGCTTAGTTAAGCATGAATACTGGAAACAAGAGCAAACAGTCAGCCTGGCTGACTCAAATATTAAGGAAAGCTGCCTACAGCACCTCTATAGCTCATTAATTAATATGTTATATTTTGTTCAAAATATCTGTACAACAACAGGGTCTCTGCAGGTCTTGAAAAGCCTTAAAAAGCACTGGATTCAGTTTCCTCAGTAAAAGGCCTTAGAAGGTATTAAAAAGTCTTAAGTTCCATTGACAGAAGTCAAATGTTTTCTCTTGGCTGTCAGGAGACATGTATGCTTAGATATAAGTGCATTGACAGTGCGTTGTGCTGCAGGAGGTTGTTCAGTCCTTTTTGTGGACGTTCAGTCAGCACCATCAGACCTGCAGCAAACACTGTCACTACTGTGAACTGCAGCAGCTAGCAAGCTCATCTTATTGTTGATTTAGCAAAAACTTAAATGAATTAATTATTTTTAATTGGTTAATCCATCCAACCATTTTATGTCGCTTATCTACATCCATGTCTCTTTCATCAAATAAATCATTTGGAATTACTGTTATATGCGACTGGCAGTGCTGAAAAAATGTGATCTAATAATAAATCATTCTGGGCCATATTGTCCCTACACGTTTTCATCATACTTTCATATTTGGCTGGATGATGTTGAAACATCATAATCTGTATTCTGTGGTATAAAAGGGGTCTTAAAAAGTCTGAAATTTAACTTGGTGAACCCTGCAGTAATCCTGCAAAACGAAAGTGTAAAAACAATGTGGTTTTATTAAGAGTTATGTGCTGGATGATTTCTTGGCTGGGCTCAATAACTTCCTTCCTTCCCAGTCTTCTTGTCATAATAGTTTAGCAGATAACCCTACATAAATCCATGTTTCTGCTCTTGGGTTCTTGTGTGAATTCATGAAGGAGATATAATGTGTTAATCAGTGAGCTTTAGAGGTGCAGGAAGAAGGAGTTAGTTACTTTCAGACATAGCCAGGCGAGCTCTCTCCCTGTTTCCGGGCTATATGCTAAGCTAACTGGCTACTGGCTTCAGCTTCCCAGTGAATGGATAGATCTGAGAGTGATCAGTCTTCTCATTAAACTCTCTGCAAGAAAGCAATTAAGCACATTTGCCAAAATGTTTAACTCTTGCTTTCAGACACATCATGTTGAAGCTGTCCAGTGTAAACTGCATAACACACTGCATGAGCACACCCCATCAAAAAAAAAAAAAAGGGAAAAAAAAGAGAGAGAAAACATTTGGAAACATTTGGACAGCCACCCATGTGACGACGGGTACAGTGCCCTCTACATTGCATTCCACCATCACCTTGTCGAACTCCACCTCAACATTCCATGGAACATACATTCCAAACAACTGCATCACATTCCAGACTGGGTGTGAGAGTGCCCTCCTGTATCCCATGTTGCACTAGGTGTGGGTGAACCGCTGACTTCATGTTGCCTCGGAGCGTGACTGCAATGCAAACCTGGAACCGCCCTCCCCTCGGTTATCCCATTGACTTCCCTGAGTTATCAACTGGTCCCACTGCCAGAGAAAGGCAAGGGCAGACAATATGCAACAGACTGCCATGTTAACACCTGTACCCATGTACGATTAGAAATAGAGATGATAACACATGCAAACACAGCGCGAGAACATGTCTGTCCTGCTAGTTCTGTTTCAGGATGCACGCAGGGCTCTCTGGGAACACCCTTACCTGTACAGAACTCTGTCTTCTTGAATGCTCATCATCATCGCCACCACTCTGACCCGACCTGACCTGAAGCGGGCGGGTGGTGACATTGTATTGGTCTGTCTGTTTCAAAGCATGCATTTGGTATCATTAATGTCACTCTTTATGTGTTGGTAAATCATTTAAGCTACTGTCACTACTGTGTGCTATGATCTCTCCACATCTGCTCTCCTCTCTCTCTCTCTCTCTCTCTCTCGCTCTCTCTCTCACATACACACACACACACACAAACTCTTATCCTGTTCAAGTCTAACCTATTCTATTTCAGCACCTCTTAGCACAGCTCTAAATGCTTTCTGCGGTGTACAAAAACACACAGACACACGCATACACAGCAAACAACAGGTGAATAATCTACAGTGGTGTAAATTTGACTGTCCAGTTCCAGCCATCTCTGTCCATCCGTCCAGCCACGTTACATCATGATGTTGTGAGACAGTTTCACAGAAGGCAAAACACGATGTGAAAAAGAATACATTATATTTATCAAAATTATAAATTGTACAACTGCACCACTACTGTACAGACCGCCCAATTGTGCACATGTGCATCTTTAATTTACAGGTACTATGTTCCTGTTACACTTTTTATTTTATTTTTTGTTTTTTGTTCCTTCTAATCCTATAGCTTTTTGTAAAGAGAGGAACAACAAAATGGAAGCGCTTGTATATTATTATTATTATTATTATTATTATTATTATTATTATTATTAATTTATTGATTTTCTCCACCAGTGCTCCCACTGATGGAAAAAGACAGTTGCACATTCTCCTGAGCATATTCTGAGGGCTGTGTTTTCTGTCCACTGAACAGCCCCTTAAGTGTGCAGAGGTGTGGAGATGCTTATAGTCTCTTAAGACCAGAGACACCACTCTGTAAATAAAGAACAGGAGATACAAATGTACCTCATTATGATCTAAAGGACTGGACAAAGTGGGGACCCAGGGAGGATGGAGAACTGGAGGGTGATGCAGAGCTAGAGACTGCAGAAGTGCAATGCATCCATGCATTGTTTAGACTGCTCTTTTAGATCTGTTACATGTATTTACTGCCATGTTACGATGAGAAGAACCTAAGGTTTTACATTATTCATTATACATACTGTTGTAAATATTCTGTGTGGAATGGTCCCCCTTCTTGCACAATGCAGTGCTGTTCTGCAGACAGAAAATGCAGCCTTAACTGTGCTGAAATGAAAAAGACCAAAAAAAGGAAAAAAAAAAACATAAAGACTATTGAATATATTAAAGAGTTACCTGCCTGTTATTTAAGCGAATAAATATCTATATATGAGAAAGAACACACCTGTATACTGTAGACTAAATCTGTATGGAAATCTAAGAGAATTTAATGAGAATTAAGTCCAACACCTTTTGTCTGTACGAAAGAAAAAAATACATCAAAGTATTCTACAATAATAACTTTGACAAAGTCTGTGTGGTCCTGTGTTGTTTGTTCACAGTGATGCAAGACTGTACATGTTAAACCTCTGAAGAAGCGATGGTCTTGAAAAAGATGCAGCATTTGTTCTCATCAAATACCTCACAGGTACATGACACTGATTAAACCTGCCCATATGAAGTCCACTTGAGATTGTGATCTCAAACAGAACTTGAAGAATGTACAGTATTCATTGTTTGCTCATTCAGTGAGCTTTTACTCAAAGTCACTCTCCCTCAAATAAGCCTTTATGAACCAAACCTGTACACCTGTTATGGGAAAGGTGCAGGGCCAAATGTCTTTCTCCATTTGACAGTTTCACAGCAGACGTTTGGACTTGACAACACAGATGTAATGAACAGTAATAGAGGCTGCATTCCATTGTGGTGTGCCACTTCCAGGCAAGATACCCACGACATGATATTGTGCTGCCAATAACTGTTAGCAAAGTTAATGATGATGTGTTGCCCACAGGGAGTAGCAGCTTTCATTTACAAATGGCTTTTTATTTTGGAGTTCTCCTCAGACTGATTTTTGAGAAACTAAATGTTATTTTCCCCTGGCCTTACTTTCCTGGGTTTTAGGGATCTTTTTGCTTTGACAAAAGTATACACAGGAATAGATTTTGGAGATGGAATTTGGAGACCTTCATTGGTTTGGAACCAAATATATAAGAATTTGTTTTACAGAATTTATAAAAAAAAAAAAAAAAAAAAAAAGAGAGAAAAAATCTTTTGGGGAGCGAGACACCTCCACTGGTTTGGTGCAAAATTTGCTAGTGTGCAAAATTGACTTATGGTGGCAAAAACAAGAATGATGGTATATTCAACTGTCCCAATAAACCAGTGAACCAGCATTTACAATCCCAGGATCCTGAAACTGAAACAGCTAAATGGAATTCAGCTATCATTCGTTTTATTAAACCCGCTCTTTTCCTACTCTGACATGACAAAATGCCACAGTGGCTAGGCAGGAGCTGGAATGTTAACAAATGCAGCTTTTTCCATTCATTTGTCACATTATCTGTGACAGCTTGATGTATCTGCAATAAGAAATGTCTACTGGTTTTCAAATAGTGACTAATGTGAGCCACAATGTCTGTGAATTTACTTCATTAGATACCATAATACATGTGATCAGGTATGCCTTTAGTTCTTTTTTTGGCACAAACTGTGAATGAGGACATCTTTTTTGTATCTCAGATACATTCTGTAACTACACTTTGTCAGCTACTTAAGTCTCATTATACATCTTAAGCATTTGTTTTTGTGAGGTAGTCCCGAAACCTTCAGCATTTGAAGATGATGCAGATCTCTTTATCTGTACCCGGTGTCTTGAAGAATTTCTACACCAAGTTCTGTGTATCCAGTGATAGACTTCCTTGAAAGCTTACGTCTGCCTTGCTGTCATCGTAACTACTCTCTTAATTACGTTAAATCAGTAACAAAAGTATGAACATCATATAAACAGTGGTGTTAACGTCTTCCAAACATCAGAAGTGACAAACACCTGAGTCTGAAACAGTGCTGACAGACTGCACAGCTGTATAATATGCCGCTGCAGTCAGACGCCTTCAGCGTGGCCTAACAAACACTGGAATCAGGACATGAGCTTCGTCCTCAGCCGGTGGTTCTCCACCTTAACGGGCACCATCACACTACTCATTCTCCTGCTTCCTTACCACCCACCATCAAATAAAATGCAGGCTAATTATCATCCCCGAGTGTTAATGCTGATTATCATTGCTAAAAACATCATGCTATTGAATGCCAAATTACAGATTTAATTGGACAGTTGTAATATCATGGAGTTTCCCAGAAAGCAAAAAAGCCATGTGAATAGAAACTTTTAGGTGTTTAACAAAAGCAAGTTAGAAATCAGACATTTAAACTTTTATTACGTGTCATCATTGATCACCAACAGCAGCCAATCAGAAATGCCAAAATAAGCACTTATTGTTCTCACTGAAGACAACACCTACCAAGATAAAAGGTCTCAGCTGGAGTCAAGGTGTTGTGACTCAGATGCTGTTCTAGTGTCTGGATGCTACATGACGAGCTGCCTTCACACAAGTCGGATGGTGGAATGCCTATCTACATGAGAGACCAGGCGCTAACATGGGGATCGCAGATAGATGCTTCCTGATTAATCATTCTGAATGTGCATCGTTCTCATTTGTCTGGCGCCTGCTTTTGGAGGTACAATTTCTTTCTTAGGTTAACAAATAGTGTAAGATTTATATTTGTATGGTGCCACTCTGCTGCATTGTCATTTGTATGACTATTTGTTCTTTTAATCACTTAAACACAGGAATGTAAGACGGTAACTGTGCAATTAGATACAGGAAATGGCAAGTTACTGGTATTCCAACATGTGCGCGTGCACTTCATGCCAACCCCGCATCAAGTCACCACCTGGTTCAGTTTCTTTAGGAGAAACAAGAAGAAGAAACTCGTGACTTCCAAGTCGGTCCACGTCCCTGCGTTGACACAGTAATCGTCATGTGGTCAATTGTTATGGTATTCTGATGTCCTATTGCATGAAGGCAGCATGCGGCAGCGCACACACTCATTGTTATGAAAACGACACACTGTATCATACACACTGCTGTGAACCTGCAGGTTAACTACGAACACCTTTCAAAAGTATTGCTTCCACTGACCCCCAATGTTCTCCAAACACCCCCGTTGAGAAACACTATCCGCAGCTTAAAAATATGCCTCTCAGTGCCAAAGCAGTGGTTAACGCAATATTTTGCTTTATCTGTTTCGTAGGTGAAAATGAGTTGAGGGGGCTGTTCCTGTTTGTACTCCATCAAGCAATATCTGACACTGTCCTGCTGACTACACAGTGCAGAGTATGTCCATTAGTATCTACTTCATTAGACCCGTTCTCACTGGAGAAATGGCACTGCTGATGAAGCTCATAACTTCACAATAAAAGCACCCCACTACTTTGGAAGTGGAAAATTTTTATTGTGAAGCAGCAATAGCATCAGCAGTATGTAAACACAGCGAACACTGAAATAAGGCAGACATCCTGAAGCCTGAACAGAATGTGAGTGTGAAGATGAACTTTTACTCTGTCACTGGGGGTTGAGACCATCATACAGTGATGGGCGGAAGTATTGGCACCCCTCTGGAAGTGTTGGTTTTTGATAAAATAACAATTGGTTTCTCCAAATTCAACACCAAATACCACCAAAATACTGCAGGAAATGAAAACTGCATGGTCAAAAGTGTTGGCACCCCTTCACAACAAGTGTCTTTTGTACTGATAAAAGCACATTTCTCATTGTTAGACTCTTGTGTTAAGGTTATGGGTAGTCAGACTTCAGCTCTGGTAGCATTCCTGACAAATATCAGTCCATTTCTAAAGGACTAACATTACAGTTCAATTGATTTCTATGGAAGGCTTGATGTTTTCTCCAGGGATTTCCAAATATTTCAATAAATCAATCTTCTCCCTCGCCTTTTAGTGATTTACAACGCCAGAGGAAGCAAAATAGCCCTGCAGTATCACCTAGTTTTTGCCATGCACTTTTCAGTGTATGCTTCATTTTTCCTCACCCATACATACTGCTGTTCCATAGACATGAACAGAACAGAAACTATATAAATGAGTGACAATAGATTTGGCAGTTAATTCTATAGAGCAAAGGGAAAAAAAACTAGAACTTTTTGGGCCTCCTGACCATTGGTTGTCTAGAGGATGAAGAATGAAGAATACCCTGAAAGGTGCACCATGAAAACTGAAGCATGGCTATGGTCAGGTGATGCTCTAGGGCTATTTTGCTTCCTCTGGCGTTGTAAATCACTAAAAGGCGAGGGAGAAGATTGATTTATTGAAATATTTGGAAATCCCTGGAGAAAACATCAAGCCTTCCATAGAAATCAATTGAACTGTAATGTTAGTCCTTTAGAAATGGACTGATATTTGTCAGGAATGCTACCAGAGCTGAAGTCTGACTACCCATAACCTTAACACAAGATTCTAACAATGAGAAACGTGCTTTTATCAGTACAAAAGACACTTGTTGTGAAGGGGTGCCAACACTTTTGACCATGCAGTTTTCATTTTCCGCAGCATTTTGGTGGTATTTGGTGTTGAATTTGGGGAAACCAATTGCTGTTTTAGTTGTGTTAAGTTATTGAAATGATCCTGATTTGGTTATTTTATCAAAAAAAAAAATCCAGAAGTTGACTTTTACTGGAAAACCAACACTTCCAAAGGGGTGCCAATACTTTCATCCATGACTGTAGGTTGGCACTTGTCAGTCCACCTACCATGCCAAACCACAGCAGCAGGCTATTTCTGCTGTGGGTTTGTCGTAGAAACGCATGTCATCGAGGCTTGGCACAGCAGATTGACCAAGGCCAACGAAAGAACACCCCATTTGATTTAAACTGTCATTTGAAATGTAATGATAATAATAATAGTAATAAAACACTGATAAATAACTGGTTATATGGAGTCCCTGTATGACCTCTAATACTGCATACTTTGTATTTCCATCAAATGAGGCCTCTGTCATTTTTTTGGACAACCTTTACCAGACTTGACCCAAATGTTCAGGAAAAGTAAGACCTTTATCGGCAGAGAGAATGCTGTTTAGAAAGAGAAAAAGAGATGCATTAATATCAAAAGTATAGAACAAGACACAGTAGATATCTTTAACTCAAATATAAGCAAAATACAATTTATTTGTCCAACATTTCTTTAAGGTCATTTACCTCAAACAATACATATTCATAGTTATATACACATTTACATTTTGTTACACTTGATCAAAACTGGCAATTTCACCACTTAAAGCAGATCATTCTGGATGTATTTAATGAATACATTCCAATATGTCAATATATACAAGACACAATTATGAGACTATTAAGCCTCAAGTGGCATTTCTCCAAGTGCCAGCCTCCCCAAAAATGCTGCTGAGCTACGCTGACAAGATCAACAGCTACAAATGTTGTGGAGTATTGGTAAAATATAATTTAACGTATACCATTTATTACCGATACTACCTTTAAAAAAAAATACCAGGCCGTGTTGGCAGCTGCTTGTCCAGCCTCTTCACCTCCCACCAGCAGAATCCACTTTAGCATAAAGAAAAATAGGTGGCGCTAAATTAAAGTATTCTTTTGTACAATGGTGCTGGTTCACAAAGAGTTGAACTCTTAGCCAAAGAAAAGTATATAGACACTTAAATTTTGCCATGAATTACTGCATTTCCAATTTGACAGCTGATTCAAGATCACTCCCTTTGTGGACCTTCACCTTCATCTTAACATCTTTGCATTCAGGATACGTTGGATTTAATTCTTAGTTACATGTTAAGTAAAATCAAATAATGTCCTGTTGCAACAAACAATAAGCAAAACAAATTATTTAAGTACTCAAAATCCACTCATTGGAAACAGGAACTGTATGGTGCCTGCTGAACGCCTCAAGACAGTGAAAAACAACAAAAAAGAATTTTCTTGTCTGATCCTTACCATGGAGTCAAGCAGGTAAAGATGTTCAGAAAGCCACTCATCCCGCATGGTGGACCAACCATTACCTAGAAGAAACTGTCAACAAGGTTTAGCAGTAACGTGTACTCAATCCATCATCATACAAAAACACATGACATTGAGCAGTTCTTAGGTAATTTTAACTAATGCAACAGTGTTCATCCACCCTCAAGAAGTTCAGTACACTGAGCCATATCAAGTTCAGTCTCAATATCTGAAAAGAGATAGGTACTTGACCCTACATTTTGAATGATGTGCTTGCACGCTCTGCACACTTTGTGCAGAACTCCACCGAGACATGGTTCTTGTCTACATGCAGACACACGCCACCAGATGTCTCTTTCTCCTCCACTTTCACACGCTTCCTGGGTAGGGCGTAGTCGTGGTCGTGGTCATTTGAGTCAGGGCCCTGGAAAAGTGAGGAAGATAATTTCATCCCATTCACACCGCTCAGCCTGGACAAGAGCTGGGCTAACATGCTCTCATTGGCCAGCACAGCCCTCAGGTACCTGGTCTCATCTTCCAACTCTTTCACTCTCTTCGTCAGCTGGGAATTTTCCTGTTTGAGCACGTTATTTTCTGATGACAGGAAGCCAACTTTCTTCTCCAAGCCGTTGACATATTCTTTCTTCTTAAGACGATTCAATCTGGCAGCAATGGCATTTTTGTTGATCATGTGGATTGACTGGCTTTCTCTATTCTTGGTCTTAAAGGCAGATGACATTCTTCCTGGAGATGAGGCCAATGAATCTTCAATCCCACAATCTTGATCCTTGGCACTGCACACATCAAGATCTGCTAAGTCAATGTCGAAGAGTGGGGAGGTGACCTCTCTTTCAAGTGTCCATTTTAAATCGTCGATTGCAAACAGGTCCTCTAGGTCTATTCCAGTGCTGTCAATATTGTCAGCAGGGAACCCCTGAGATGGACTTGGGAGATCTTGATCAGTTCCCACTGAATCTCCCACTTCAACCTCCAGGGACTGCACCTCTGTGTTGTTCATGGAGCGGCTTCTTCTTCTAGTGATCATTGTGGTTTGACAGCAGGACACCAAGGACACTGTCCTAAAGATACCTTGTGATTCCTTGCCTGTGGAAACAAAGACAATTTACAGTTAATGTGAAATCCTGCAACAGTTTCATTTATTAAGGAAACGTATGATTTTGATACAAATTTTAATCAGACAACAACAAGTTCAGTCTAGACTGAATGGTAAATTATAATGAGCACGAGTCAATCTTGATACTTAATGGACTAAATGATTGTTGTCACGTGATGTTATCAACGTTTAAGCCATCAAATTGGCTTGGCACAGTTAAAGTTAGTCGTGCAGGCATATAGATGTCAATGAATAGAGATGTCTAACTACTACACATACAAAATTGCGCAGAATTCCTTTGAGTTACTGACAAATCCTTCAGACAGTGAGCGTTTCTTCTAAAAAGCGGATAAATGGCTGTCGACTAAACGTATTACAAATGTAACAGACGGCGAAAGACAGGCCCAATGGCATTAGCATTAAGTTTGCAAAGCTTTCCAATGAACGCTCTTTGCTTCATCCTGTCACACCAAACTTCAATATACATACTTTCCCCACCGTTATATGTCTTTGCAGTTCGCTAGTTGATGCGACAAAGAAAGACACACTGTGCGTTGCGTTACGTTACGCTAACGTTAACTAGCCAACAAGGCCTTGATTATCCAAGCAGCGCACCTTTAGCATCCAGCTAACGTTAACGTCTATCAAATGTGGCTATAACAAAGTTAGTTTGGATGTTCTTGTCCATTAAAACAAGTCAACAACTACCCAAAGTGACACTGTCTATCCCATTAACTTTTTTACACCTTAACCATTTAACCGACAGGCGCCCGCGCAGTATTTGTTAGCTGCAGCTACCTCAGCTAGCTAACGTTAAAGCCATGAGGCGTTAACCAACAGAGCTAAGGAATGACGCAGCATTTTCAAACGGCACTTCTTCAACCTACAACTTACCGTCCTGTTTGACAAATATATGCAATGATAAACTTCTCGAACTGACTCCTTCAACGAATCTGTGCCAGCTACTGCAAGCTTTCTCAACCACTCACACTCCGAAAACAATAACGCAGTTCAACGACTGAAGACGAAACCAACGCCAACCAGAAGGACTACTTCCGGACAATTTATTCAAAATAAAAGTCTTACTGAAATTTCCTCAACGGACAAGATCTACATTTCAATATGGCGGAGTCATACTCTCTGACAGTGTCACAAGAAATGACAAATTATAAGCTATTATATTATGCTATTTTTACAATGGTACACTGTCATGAAGCTGCTATGTTGGCTGTGGATCCATTATACAATTTGGCAAAGCAGACTGTTTCTGAACAAACATAACAGGTCCCTTCATGGGGTAAATAAGCTAGCACTTCAGTCTGAACCCCTCATAAACAGAGTGCCTGTTCATGCTGCAATTAGCTGAAGACATCCTTCAAACCAATATGCTGCAATTCAGCACCATACATCTTACACTCTGAAAGAATACAATAATATATTCCTTTAGCAGAATAAGGTTTTATTGAACATGAGTATACAAAAGATGATGTATTACAAAACCACTGTGTGCTTACAACAATAACCACCTTGCCAGGGTTTTCACTTCATCTTCTCCAAAACCATTTGTAGGGACCATCAACTGTAATAACATTACATGTTAACTTGTATGACAGATGCTTAAGAGAAAAAAGAAAAAAGAAAAAAAAAACACTCATTGCAGTACAAATACACCATCATGACTTCTACACTAGTTCCACTTTTGTCTTCACCACACATTGAAAATATCACAGAGACAACATGCTACTTGACAAGTGCTTTATATTAGGGCAGCCACTAAAAATCATTTTCAATATCAATGAACTGGCTGATTACTTTTTGGATTAAATGATTGATTGTTTTCTCTATAAAATGTCAGAAACTTGAAAATCTTGATTTGGACTGTTCATTGGACGAAGCAAGTCATTTGAAGACGTCACCTTGGATTGTGGCATTTTTCCCTCCATTTTGGCATTTTATGAAGCGAGAAAATGATCAGCATTATTTGTAATACAAATAATCATTCGTTGCAATCCCACGATACAAAACAGGGAAAATCAGTAAATCCTCACATTTAACAAGCTGGAAGCGGTGAATATTTGGCATTCTATTTGATAAATGACTTTTATGTCAATCATCTAATCCACTACTTTACATTTTTGTTTTTTTTAACTGACAAAAAACTATTTAGTAAGTGTCAAAACAAGAGAGAGCACAAGTTCAATAATGTGTCAGCAGCTACAGGTCTAGATTTCACAGTATTACAACATGACTCAAAAAAGTTGCAGTCCAGATTTCAGCTTGTTAGTGTCACTGTGGTTCCAAAGAAGGCCATCAGCTGTTCTCACTGCTACCGAGACTCCTGGGGCATTGTGTGTTGTGTTGCTCTCGAACTCCACTGGCTGGTCAAAGACAGTCATTGTTGAGTAGTTTTCCACCATGAGGCATGAAGGGTCATCTGATTGTCCAGGGACTTTACCAAGAGGGTAGTTCTTCCACAAAACTTTATCAGTGCACACCTGCCATGGAGAACCTCTGAGCAATTTTGCTTTTTCAGCCTGAACGTCTGCCCCTTTGTACTCCTGGGAGGACTCGCTCCTCTCTGAGTCAGCTGTGGAACGCCAAGGATGGCTGTGGCGCCATGAATGCTGGAGTTTCTCATGCAAACTCTCCAGTGTGTATATTGGCTGCTGTTTGTGCTCCAGAGAAGTATCAGATTCTGAGTGTGCAGACTGTGTGTAGATGGAGCAGAGCTGGAGGAGCCTCTGTCGCGTTTCCAGAGGAAGAGGATGTTCCATGTCATCCAGGATTAACTGGAGCAAGTGAGGCGTGCTGGCACAGGGAGCATCCAGGCATGCTGAGAGCAGCTGCTGCCACCTCAGCTGGATGCGGTTTACAAAAATCCTGTCCTTCATTCTGGCCTTCTTCTGTACCTTTGTCTCAAAATGGTATTCAAATTTATTGCTGTTACAGAGGAAGATTTCTGAAATCCAAGCAGAAATATAGAAAGCCCTGTTATTATTCTGCTCTTTGGCAAGCAGCTTCAGTTCAACAAAGAGCTTCTCCAGAAGGAGGTGAATAAAGGATGGCGAGTTGAGTATCTTGAGGAGTGGCAGCCAAAAGCGCAGGAAGGTTGGAGGGACTCTGGGTTCAGTGTGATTGTCACTGTCACAAGTGTCACAGCCTAATGTTTGTAGTTGTTCAACCGTGGGAACTAGAAATCCATCTTCCAACAACACATCCATCAGCAAGTCACTTGAGTCCACAGCAAACTGCTTGATCTCACCCAGTAACCAGCTCATGTCTGCAAAGGGGGCTGGCCACAAGCTCTTCGTGTTGTCTTCAGACGGGCCGTCGAAAGCCTGGTACTGCTCCTTTTCAAAGGATATCAGAAGCTCCCGTGCATTCTTGTAGGCTTCCATTTCTTTTTGCCTTGCAATGAGCTCGTCCTCTTGTTGTTTTACGTCAATTTCTTCATCCTCCGCATCCAGCTGTGATTCCCAGGCCTCGTTAGGCCCTCCTCCCAACTGCCTGGACCAGTACTCCTGCTGGAGCCACTCAAGAACCACCTTGCATCCCTTTCGACACCATTTCAAGGTAGGGAGCTTCCTGTGTGTGATATCATGCCTCAGGTCTACAACCCACTCTGGGATGTTTAGGCTCCCAGCCAGCCGCCGGAGTGGACGGGCTATTCTCCCCTGCTGGCGCTCAGTGATCAAATTGACAAACCTCACCAGGGCCGCTCCATAAAGCAGGACCAGATCGTCTCCGTCCAGCTGTCCTGACCTGTCCAGCACCTGACACCTCACCAGGTCCGCCGTGCACTCCACTGCGACCGGAGTGTTGTTGGCATACCTGCCTTTCCAAGCTGATATCCTCTGCAGTGCATACCTTTGTAAGGCGGGATCCTTTGAGTACAGATACTCCAGAACTTGATCCCACTCAGCTTTGTTGACCCATGCCACCACATGGCGTTTCTTGTCTGAGCTCGTTTTCTTCATTCTAATGGTGGTAGCGGGCTGCGGTAGACTCACGTTAACACCTTACACTCATAACGCTCTTAAACGCCGATTAATTGCTGACCTCTGACAGACAGTGTCACAAAAATGGCTTTATACTGCAGCGAAAGATTGTTCCGACCTACCGATTGTTTTGCATCCCGGAAGTGAATGGTGTACTTCTTCTTCTTTGAGGTTTAAGGGCAGCTGCTATCCGCGGTGCCGCATTACTGCCATCTTGTGGAGCTAGTTAACTGTTGTCCCATTGGTCAGACTGAGGAGGCCAAACATCTTATGCCTTGACTACTTCCTCCGCTCGCCAGTTTCTCTTTAATCCTGCTCCCATTACCCCATATCTTTTTTCTTTCTTTCACCATGTCCTTCTCTCAGATTTATCTTTTCTGCAATTTGCAAGCACATGTTTTGCTGTTTCTGGTACCTGACAATCTTCACTACCACGTCAACATCAACCACGTTGATGCTCCTCTATAAACTAATCCCTTTTTTTATTCTCACTGTACCCACTCTATTGTGAATTGACTGTAAATGTCCTCCCCATATCCCCTGAGCACAGTGCTGTTGCCACTCTTTATTGTTTGTCTGTGTTTAATTTTTTAACAGCCTGTTTTGTTTGTCCATCCTGTCATTACTCAGAACGCCCATGTGAGCAGGAACCAAATGAACGTGACCTCAGTGCATGCTTTATTACTCTTGAATGTGATGTCATTATTTTGAATAGTAAGTCCTGATTAGTGTATGCACCTGATTTGAAACTGCACAGAGCAGCAAAACTACAGACTAACTGTAGTCTGATTTGTTCAACCCATCTCAACCTTGGAGCTAGGAATTGCAACTGCATAACCTGTATTATCTGTTGGTGTATCCTTCGATCCATCAGTAAAAAGGTGTGCTGGCCACGTGGCAAAATCATAGATAAACTAGAAGATCAATCTAAAAATGTCTTGAATATTACAAGAGGCCTGGTGGGCATTGCTTGAGGAGCATATATTTGCTATTGCGGCTTTCCAGTACCTTAAAAAAGTCGCTTGTGAGGCAGAGAATAGGTCCTGTATATTTGTATGGCACGCTGCTGCTGTTCCAGAGAAGCACACTGAGTCCGGAGAAGTTTTGGAGTTTTATTAACACATCAGCGACTACAGCGGCAAAACACGCGCACGTGATGTCGACTGTGTATCGAAGCAAACAAAAGAACAAACGCGATAACAAAAGCAGTCAACAAAAATTACGGCTACCCAAACTCGCCATATTACATAGAAGAAAAAGCAAAGACAGACGCGCACAATGGTTCTCACAGCACCGTCTCAAATACAATCAATCCGAAATGCAATCTAATATCTACCTGTGGGAGGCAACAATATGCCAGAAGGTATCATTTCTGCCGAAAATCCCATAAGAAGAAGACAGTGCTCTGCCCAGTTGCAATTTTGCTTTCGTAGAAGAAGAGGAGGAAGCGGAAGAAGAAGAAGCATTTATTTGGAAAATGGCGGGTGCTTTGAACGAAGAGCTTGTGCGACGTGTTTATGCTGCGTTGCAGGTAAAAGGGGACACAATTTTAAGTAACAAATAATACGCTTTTTTCGGAATATTGTTTCGTATTCTCATAAGTATTGCTAGATAACATCTCTCTTAGCCACAAGTGGTTAATGTCGCGCTCCATACGTTGCGGCGCTAAACTGACATTTACATCCAACATTTCAACCGACTGCGCTGCTCCTCTTCCTCTCCTCCTCCGGCAGTGAGCAGCACAGTCTCCAGATAACAGAAAACTAGATCGCTCTTTCAGAGATATTGTCACCTTCCCACAAGACATTCATCATTGTGCAAAATTAGTTTCAAAGAACCAGTGATCAGATGATATGTCTGTTTCGGATTACTGCAGACCACTTAAACATAGCTGCAAAATTTAAAAAACAGATAATACTTTTGTTGATTTAATTCATCACAATACAGAGATGATACTGTTTGGGGTGTGTTGTTTCAAATTAAGAACTATATTTCCATATGGATATTTTTGGGTCGTTTTACATTCTGTGAAGTTTACATTTCTAAAAAAATATAATGCATCAGTGCATCCAAACCATTAAGCTCTCTACCTTCGCCAGAACCTTAAGAACTCTTAATATATGAATTGAATAGCATAAGGTCTGAACTGCTGCACCTGTTTTAGTTTTTCACATGAACCCCTGGCACATATTCATAAAGAAGAATATGAGCGTGTATAGAGTCACCTTAAAATCATCATTGTTTTGTCTCTGTTGAGGCTGTGTCCTGTCCTTTGGTGGAAGGTCTGGACCTAAAGGAGGCGGACAGTATGCTGGAGCTGCTGTGTGTTCCCTCTCAGCACCGCACCAACATACTAGCATGGATCTGCAGCAGGTAGAAAAAGCTACATAGATCATCACTCCTGTTCTCCTCTATCAGAAAGAATGTGGACATGTATAGAAACTAAACTCTCTGCCCTGTCCTCACCTCACTTTACAGTGTCAACCCAAACTTTGGCAATTCCAAAGCAACATCAGTGAGATCCAGTGACCCAGATGTTTTGGCTAAAGGTAACATGCTGTCTTTTAAAGGCTAACTTTTCTACACAGTATGTGGTTAACAGTCTTGCATGTCTTTTGAGAGGCACATTGTGGAGCAAAATAGTCTCAATGAGTGTAAATGCAGAGTAATTTATATTCATTGCTTAGTTTTTTTTGCTTAGTCCAGCCAATGCACAGAGACATGTTTTTGGGTTGTCCGTCTGCACGTCCATACACAATTTCTCAACACCGTTCTTCTTTGGCACAAATGTTGGCTTGGACTCTAGGATTAACTGATTTGATTTTGATGACCACACACACAACACATTTTTGGCCATAACGCAAGAAATCATACAAAAGTTCACACACCTGCCTCATAGAATAAAATAATGAAGTGATGACATTTTTGTATCCAAAAGGTCAAAGGTCAGCATCACTGTGACATCATAATGTTCTGCAAAAACATTTTTCTGGCCATTATTCAACACCACAACGCAGGAACAGAAGGGCAGATCCTCAACTGGTGACACTAATCTTGGTGTCCACCTTGAAACTGTGCTGATTGTATAGATCTTCTGTGCTGCAGGGTTGAACATGTGTATGAAGCATTCACATTTTGCAGTTTGTATCTTCTTTGCAGCAACAGCCATATCTGAAGCATTGCGGTTCACCATGAGCTCACTGGTTGTGCTGATATTGAGCTTCAGGTGATTGTTGCTGCGCCATATGATGAAGCTCTCTATCAGTCCTCTGTGCTCCTGGAATAAAACATGTCAATATAGTGAGAACTTGTATTTTGCCCAAAAAATACACTTTACATTTTATTCAATTCCTTCAAAGTCTTCATTACATACATTATGAGTCTGGGCAGATGTGGAGGGACTTGACTGGTTAGTGGAGGCAAAAAACCAAGAGGTGATAATTCTAGATTTTTTCTTCAGATTAAAATAGCTTCTTATACTGCCATGATGTGTTTTTGTACAAACAGAAATGGCTGTTCTTGGGCAGGAGCTGATGCTGTGCAGAGCAGATGACCTGGACCTGATCAGAGAGGTTGAATAAAACGAGCGTAGATGTAATTGCTTTACAGATATAGATGTGCGCTGTCACAATAAACTGAAAATATCCTGTTTTGCATGTGTAATTTGTCAAACCCTTTATCCAGGGTGATGCCAGTATTCACAGGCAGCTCCAGTTCCTGGAGCAGCTTTTAACTCTAGTCCCTGGCTGCAAGAAGTCTCCTGGACCCAGAATGGATGCAGAGATGCTGCTGAATGAGCTCTATGCTGCTGAGAATCTGCCTCACCTTTCACAAATGCTCAAACCCACACTCGACCCCTGGCCTGCACACATCACGTATGTATGATGTCTTTGACAATCTTGTTTTACACACATTACATCCCTCTCTTGTATCAGCATGTTGTCTTTCTCTCTAACTGTACTTCCAATGAGTCGTGGACGTTTGGTGGATCTTCATGTGTTGCATTGGTTCCTGTTGTCAGCCAGCAGCATCTGTGTCTTTATATTGATCCCCTCTCTGACCTCTTTTCCTGACCTCACAGGGCTCTACGAAAGGGCATCAAGTCAGCTTCTAAGACAAGTCAAGAAGAGGCAACTGATGTTGCCACTCTTCTTCAGATGACTCAGTCAGCACTGGAGCAGCTACAGTCAGAGGTGTGGCGTTCATGCGGCTGGTGACCCCTGTGGTATTATCCAGCTTTCAAAAGAAACAGGGTGTCCATGATAAATTACTACCACATGAATTAAAAGTATTTGTCACATAATCCAAGCTATTTTTCTAATGTTCTTCGGATAAGTAATGTTTTTTAAATATCAGAATGCACCAGCACAGAGCCCATAGCTTTGGCTTGACATGCCTGCAGGTCATGGTAGTAATGACTGCTATCTGTTTGCTGTCTTCTTTTCTCTCTACCCTCTGTTCTCCTCAGTGTGAGTTCCTGAACAGCGAGGCTCAGAGCTGTGACGTCTTCTCTCCAAGCTCACTGCGCGTGGCAGCGTGTGACCTCCAGCAGCTGATGGCTACTTTCAGCCATGTTTTCGAAACAGACTTGAGAGCTTACTGCAGCAGAGACCCCCCCAGCTTCAGCACAGAGACTGACATCTTCCAGAGAGTACACCAGCTACTGCTGGCCTTCATCACGGTACTCACACATGTAGAAAATGGCTCTGTCTCAAGCCTGACCTGTAAAAATCATACAAGAAGTCATACCTACACTTTTAATCTTGTCTTTGTTCTCAGGAGTTGGAAATGTTGAAGGCGTTATCAGAAGCTTCTGTGTCCATGAATGAGGATGTAAATCAGCTACAAACACAGCCTTGCTACCAGAGTGGAGGAGAGAAGCTCACATTACGTAAATGAAAATTTGCTTTCACCTGCACACTCACACAGTTGTTGCACTTTGTGAAAATATTTATTTCCTGTATTTGTTTTTGTCCAGAGAACCAACTGGAGGAACTTGCCAGGCGAATTAGAAGCTTTTTCTCCCTGCTTCATTCCTGACGGCATCCCTTAACATACCTTTGACCTGACAGCGCCACTGGGTGAATGTTCATTGACTGCTGATGCAAGCAAAGCATTCAAAATAATGCAGTAACAATGGGAGCAGGGCCTGATCTATGGTTGTGTTAAAGCTTCAAACTAAATTGGGAGTAAAAATGAGTGTTTGGTTTGACAGAAGAGCAGCCAGTGCTGCTCAGACATTTCAGCAGAACTGCACTCCTCCTGTACTGAAAGAAACAAGTCTTTGATGGAGTCGCACGCCCAGTTGATGCTAACTCAAGCATTTCCATCAAAATAGTGGATTGCTGTACAGTAATGAGCAGAAGATGTCTGTTTTGTTGGGATAATAACAATTGTATAAGAATTTAGCGTTCTTCCTTTCCTTTTGTCTCTCACCCTAACTTGTATTGTCCTTTGGTGCGCTTCATATAAATGTGCATATGGTTTTACTGAATCAATAAAAATGTTTATACTTCAGTTGTAATAGTCAGATGTCATTTGTTCTTTGTTTCTTTCTCTTTTATTCTGTGATCTTTTTGGACTGCAATGATTATATCCTTTGTATAAACTGTTTTTGACCATTGCACATCCGTTTGTATATACTGTTTATTTTTTCTCAGTATATATATTTTGTTTTATATTGTTTTATACTTTGTGGTATATTTTGTTTTACATATATATTCTCGACATAAATATTTTGTTTTTTAAACTTGCTTTATATATTTTTTTGTTCTTTGTCTTTTCTTTCTTTTCTAATTTTATTCTAATTGTATCCTTGTGAGGAGCACTGCGACAAAAACAACTTCCCCTCAGGGATCAATAGAGGAATTCTGATTCTGATTAGTTGATCAACAACTTTGATCAATTGTCTTTATACAGAAAAATGGCTTTAGACAACAGGTGAAGGTATAATATCTCACACATAGGTTGTATTTCTCTGCCTCTCTGAGAGGTTCACAGGAGTAATAACAATAACAGACAGTGAGCTATGCTTACTTTAATGTTTCATTCATTACATACAAGTATGTACACCGTTTTAACACTCTGTGATCCCATTGCTTCAACATCTCTCTGGTGTATATATAAAAGAGCTGTCCTTCCATCTGGATAGAAAGACGTTTTACAGTCCTGTTGAAGTGTGTCAAGGTGTTGACCTGCCAGTCCTCTCCATCTGCCCCCGAGCATGATGGGACAGTCGTGGAGGCTCATTGCTGTCTCATCACCTCAGAAGCCTTTGCTGACCAGCCATTCCTTCAGCTCCTTATCGAAGTGACCTTTGACCTTCAGTGTCATGGTGACCTCATTGACCTGTGTCGGCAGCTCTTTCCCCGTCACCTCCTTGAGATGCTGCTTCACGTCCTTCTCCAGAGCCCAAATGTCCCCCTCCACTTTTCGTACGAGCGTTGTCTTCCGGCAGCCGTGGCTCAGGTCGGTGTAGACCGGGATGTTGTGCATGCGGGAGCGGCGGATCATGTAAGGCAGAGGCGGCGGTGAATGTGCCGGAGGGATCCAGCCAGACGGTGTGACACCGGCGTGTTTGGGCGGAGCGGGGACCCGTGACGGCGGGATGAGCCGCTCTACGAACTTGTATTCCTCCGTAGACTCCAGTATCACTGTCCGTTTTTCTTCTGGACCAGCGTTACTAACAAACCTGAGCCCGACAGCGGCGACAGGAGGTGCTGGTGTCCGGCTGCGCAGGCTGAAACCTAGCAGCGTCCGGCGGACGGCAATGCACTGACGAGTGAAGCAAACCGCCATGTTGTGAAGTGGAGTAAACCAGCTGACCCGGAAGTAGTCAAGAGCTTCCTGTAGCTTTATTATTATTTTTTTAATTAAAATAATAATTTCACATTTAGAGCAGTTGTCAATTTCGTCTTTTTTATTTTCTTATTTTCATTAATTTATATACAGTATAAGGGCATTCAATGTTTGCTGCTTCATTTAATCGAAGGTCACTGTTTTGTTCCTGTATTACAAAGTCTTTTCATCTGTAATAGACCTTTTGGCTCATCATCGCAGAAAAGCTGAAACAAACAAATAAACAAAAAACAAACAAGCAATTCTCCTTATTGATGGCTCACATACTTATCTCGGTATTTAAAATTAATGTCGAATTCTGTAAAACCCCTTGTGGCATGCAGTACAGTGACCTCTACTGGACAATGTCAGTGATAAAAGAAATGTATAAAGCAAATGTTGAAGGTAATATATACATTTTAAGTTTTTTGTCTTTTGCCTTTGTTTCTTACATGTTAAAACAGGGCTTTACTTTAGTAAATGTACTCCTATAAACATAGAAGTTTGTCATGATAAGTACTATCTTAATAATAGTAAAGTGCTTGGACTTGTTCATGGCATAGACCAAACACAAAACATTTCAAGAATTCTGCAGTTTGTAGATCTACATGGGATGAAACAGCCCAAACCCTCTGCCTTATGAATGCCATAGGTAATGAAAGTATCAAGTCACTGCTGTGGACTGTATTCTTCTTGAAATATTGAATATTTAGGCACACATGGAGGAGACAGAATTATAAACCTTTCTGCGTAGGAAGAAACAGAAACTCTACCAATGTGATCATATGTTGAAATGAAGTAAAAAGTGATCATTTGCATTGTGAGGAGCAGCATCCCTCAACAGACTGACACGCAGTGGGAGGGATCTTTGTCAAGTCCCTGAAACTGGACAAGCTGTCTGACTTGTTCTTCCTGCCACCTCCCTCACCTGTGATGTCAGAGAAACAGCGAGCTGTGACTACACCTCTGCGTGTCACTTATCAGTTATCACAGAGGGGAGAATGAACACAGAAAGCATGGCTCTGAATAAACTGGGCGACATAGAGGTAAGCAGCTAAAAAAATGTTCATTTATTCAGATTTACAGCATTAGTCAATTCTGTGTTTTTATTTTCTTTATCTTCTGTATTCATTTATAAAAGCGGTCATTCAGTCTCAGGTGCTTCATTTGATTACTGTCCCTGCTCTTTTGTTTTCAAGTTCCAGTTTTAAAGTCTTTCCTTCTATAAAAGACCTTTTCCTCTATGCTGTTCTGCTTTGTTCTCTTTCTGTTCTGCTCTGTGTTGCTCTGTTCAATTCTACAGCAGGAGGGCCAACCAATCCACCAAACCTAGACTTCACTGAGGACTATGCATAGGTCAATGGCAAAAATTTGGCACTGTATTGTATCCAGATGCAAATTATAAAACCCCAGCTCCTTCAATATAATCTTTAATAACTAACAAATTGATTTCATTTACATTTATTAAGAGTTTAACTGCATATTATTGACTGTTAGATAATGATAAAAAGCTGACACATTATGCAGTAGGTAGAGATACATGTTTATTTTGTCCTATCTTCAAACAGAAGTGAAATCACAGGTCATCTTTGGCTGCTGGCGCTCACACTGGCTCCCAGTGGTTCACAAGCATTTGGCTTGAGATCTCTTAAAACAAAGTGGCAGTGATTTTTCATCCTTGTGTTGAATAATTGATAAAGTTTAGAACCGCCTTGAATTATCCAGTGACTCCCAATAAAAAGAGTAAAGATTAGAGAAAAGTCTGAAAAAGAGGTAAGTCTCACAACCCCTCTGATTTAACTTAATTCATGGGGGTTCCAACTCGCAGGTTGGGAACCACTGCTCACGTGTCTGTTCACGGGAATATCATTGGTGACATAACCCCATGTGAAATCAGCATTTCTTTCCATAGCTGTTAGCTGTGTGTAGGGATGAAAGAAAGCTTTGTGACTCAGAGAGAGTAGCACCCAGGTGTGACATCTCATCTACCTGTGCTACAGGACAGGGCAAAGCCCAAAGAAAAACCTTTGCCTCTGATGTGGTTCAAACAGACAGAATGGCTTCTCTCTCTCAGTTGAGCAGGAGATGAAGGCAGGGACATTGTGACCAGGATGATTTTTGTTCACAGAGCATCAGTTTACCTGTCCTCAGGTTTCGTTATCTGACACTGTAGTAAGTAAGTAAGTCCTACCCAGTTACAGTCACCCTCTCTGCACATGCATGCATCAGCTGATGTGGCAAATTGTCAAGTTTCTTGAGTAGTAGAAAGAATGGCCCACAGCGTGCTGTGTCTTGTTGCGTCTGTCTCTCTCTTGCCGAGGTGAGTCATCACCTGCCACTCTGACACTCCCACTTCTCCTCTTTCAGCCACACCTGGGAACATAGAGTACATAGTAACAAAATACATAACACCTGTCTGTGATTGAATAAGGCATGGTGATGCATGGACATGCATGGAGAGGAATGAGACCTGTGAAAGAGAAAAAAAGAATAACAGTGTTCCTTTGGGGAACCCACATTTACAATTACAATTAGTCATTTGGCAGACGCTTTTATCCAAAGCGACATATATACACATGAATTCACACCGATGCCACAGCATTGGGGGCAGTTTTGGGGTTCAGTATCTTGCTTTAGGATACTTTGGCATGTGGACTGCCAAGGCCAGGGATCGAACCACTGACAGCTCTACCTCCTGAGCCACAGCCGCCCCCAGATCATTTAAGCCTTTACTGTGTAAGGTGGATCTATATGTATGCAACTGTGGCTGTCATATAGCATCTGTGCGACTTTGTTCTTCATCTAGACCAGAAACATCACTTTTTCTTAGACCTAACCAATCCTCTACCCTTGCAGGCACTGACAGCCTCCTCTGGAAAAGCACATCGCCCTATCAACATAAACCACTATGCCACTAAGAAGAGTGCGGCTCAGAGTATGCTGGACGTTGCCTTGCTGATGGCCAACTCATCCCAGCTGAAGACCGTCCTCTATGTAGGGCCTCATTACCGCTTCTACATCCCCCTCATTGTCCTGCTGTCTCTGTCCATCACGTTACAGGTTGTAGTGGGGCTGCTGCTCGTCTTTATTGGCAAGTGATTCAATTTTTATTGGCATTTTCAGTCAATAAGTAGTTTGGATCATTGCTTAATAGTTTGACACTTAATACTTTAACATCAAATATGCTTATTAGAGTTAGATAAGCTTGATACCATTGTTATACTTGAGAGTGCTATCAATCTTCTCATCAAGTCAGCAATAAAGTAAATATGTTTCTCCCAAAATGTCAAATGTCCTTAAACTCTTTCTAACACTTTAGGTGACCAATATATGAGCTGATTGTTTTTGCTGTTGTGATTCTGTGCCAGCAGTAAAGTATGATCTGAATGATGTGAAGAAACAAGCCAAGTTGAACAGAATGAATAATGCAGCGACAGTCTTTGTCTTCTTCACCGTCCTCATCAACATCTTCATCACAGCTCTTGGATTTGAGGGACATGCAGTCAGGTAGGCCATTGCAGAACACACACGTACGGTGTGCTCTTACTGTTGTAATTTCCTGTGACCTTGTTTGTTTTTCTTCCAGGTCATTAGCGTCATCTGAGGCGTTAATACCTGAACCTCACCTTTCCCCTCTACCCACTGACCTTAACATGACTGGTGGCATTTAGATCAGCCTTTGGACTTCACCTGTTATCTCAAAACCCTGGAAATCAAAAGTACTGTGGTGAGACAAGTTCTGTATCAGCAGCCTGTTGAAACTCTAAATCACCTGGGCAAATATTCACCAGCAGGACCACACTGGATTTACCATCACATTAGTGCTGAGACACAACCTCAACTCAACCTCAACTTGAATAAATCAACACTGCCTCCTCTTCCTTCAAGTATAGATGCAGACTCCACTGCAGCGTACTGACCTCTGACCTTTGCTGTGTTGAGTTAATGTTACATTTGTTACCAAATGCACAGAATTTCTTTTGTTTTTCTTTGTTCAAACTATTTAAAGCCTTTATCTTGTAAATATATAATGTGCTTTACATTGTTTGTTAAAACCTTAGATTGGTGGAATTTACAGTTTTGTAACAAAATAAATCAATTACTTTTATCAGTAGTGAACTTGACAGTGTTTTATTCTGTTAATATTTCATTCTTACTTTCACCCACTAATAATTTGGGCATTTTTTAGGAATTCTCTCACATTCAAAGTGTTTTACAGAAAGTTGACAGTTCACTGTCTTTAAGAGCTGGAGACCTGGTTTCACTTTTTCACTTTTTTTATTAACACATATAGACAACAGCCTTTGGTTTTTGATTGAACATTGTGTGTAGGGCAGCTTGGAAATATAAAGACAGCCTGAGTTCACAAGTCTGTTGTGCTACATGACATCATCATGAAGGTCTCAATGATAAGAAATCACATGTTAGAGAACAGCTGCATAAAGAAATCAAAGACACAAAACAGTGGCTGGAAAACACAGTGCAACATTTATTCTAGATAGCCACCAAAATAAAGGAGAGGGCTAGTGTTACTCTTAATTTGTCTTACTGTTAATCCCATGAAAAGACCAAAACCATGACCAGACAAGCCATGTTAGTTGTGTCTCAGTACTGTCTAACTTTCCTGTTCTGCCTGTGGCTCTCAGCCCTACACCCTACTGAGGATGAAAATCTTTAATGGCTCAAAAACATATAGTTTTACTCAAACAAGAGGAAATAGCGCATTTGTATAGGACAATTTTCAGTGGTGCATTAATACACAGAGTGTTCTGGCTGCACACTTGAACAGACAGGATTGCTGACTCTTGTCTTCCGTTTGACAACTTTATTCTCTCTGGTGCTGTTTTCTTATTATGTTTCACTTTTCCAGCCAGCAGCCAGTACTCATGTACCATACATATGCACAACACAGACTCAACTCTATAATATGATATAATCACAGGCACACGCAGACTTATGATGACAACAATGGAGCTCTGTAGCACAGAGGAATCCCATGTATCATACTATAATTCATCTGGTTTTGGTCATTTCATAGGATTTGGTGACACTAAGATATCTAGAGTACTGCCAGCCTTTAAAGTTTATGGAATGTGGCCACACTGTGTATTAGAATGAGGAGGAAAAACAGTTCTCTCCACTAATAACATTATATGCAGAAATACCTTTAAAGGAATGGAAAGTAACCCTGACATCCTAACAACAAATCAGATCATTGAGTCCCAAAAGGATTCTCTTCATTGTTAATCACACGGCAGTAGGCGTAGTAGAAAACAGCTGCTAACACAGCTAACAGCAGCAGCAGACGCATCACCTTCCACACGCTGCCTCCAGACTTTCTCACTGGCTTTGTGGATCGCACTGCGCTGTGATTGGCTGTTCTGTTAGTGATCTGGACAGGGGCCCTGCAGCAGAGGAGGCAAGATGATATTTAGACCAGGTGATGAACTCTTTTCCTCAAACACAACACTAGTTCACGCTATAAGACTCACTCTGTATCTTGGTCCGATTCCTCATCTTCATCTGACTCAATGTTGGCTCTTTGTCTTAACCTGGATGGAGGAACACTTTGCACTTCAGTGTCAGTTTATTCATGCTGCTGCATATTTCTTTACTTTTCCCTCAACTACTTGGGCATAGTCATTAGTTTTTAGATTTTGTCGGTTATTTTACAGCAATACCCCAAATTCACACTCATATGTCGTACAAGGATATCAATGTATGGTAACAACCACAGTAATAAGACTGATGTGATCAAGACGTTCAATGAGGCAAATGACTAGCAGACATGCCTGGCAAGAATGATATACAGCAATAAATACCAATAAAATGAAGAAGTTAAAATGAAATAGTGTTACCTAAATAACAAATAAGTCTGCCAAGAAGAGAGGTTATACAACAACAACAACAACAACAACAACAACAACAACAACAACAGCAAAAGCAATGAAAACAATAAAATGTAGGAATGTTAAATAAAAAGAATAAATAACAACTATATTATCTGACATACATTTAAAAGGGTGCATCAACACATTCCTGTCTAATTCTAATACCTCTTTAGATTTGTTCCATCTATTTGGTGAGAGAAAACTAAAAGCTAATTTACCAAACTCATCTGAGGAGTTTCAGGGGATAAAACTGCCCGTGAGTGTGTCAGATGAAAAAATTGAGTTTTTAATGTGAAGTGAGGTAGAAGAGTAACTTGCTTAGCAATGCCTTCTAAACAAAAAGGAGGCAGTGTCCTTCTGGGTCTCTGTGTACACTGTGCTGAACTGGAAGTTGGAGGTGACAGGTTTCATATATAAAGCACAAAGGGTGGGACATGAGTGGGTGGTGGGTTAATACAGGCCCAACAACACATTAATTTTACATCAACGCAGTTTATGCCGTGTGTTTTTTCTGTGTGTGTGTGTTTGGGTGTGCGTATTAAAACTGTACTCACTTGTCCCCATACGCCTCATGTCTAACCTGTAAAAATGAAAGCCAGGTCGTTTGTGAGATTATTCCCAGTCACAGAGCAGAAGAATCTGCACAAACACAGAGGGATAAGCAGGCGATCTGGACTCACCGGACTCTGGTATGTGATGTAGGTAATTTCCTCCTCTACAAAGAAAAAAACACATGCTTCCAACATTAACTTACATTTATTGACTCTACAGTTATTAATGTTCAAGAACATGAGGAGATGATGAGAACAGAAGGAATAAAACGTTCACAGAGAATGAACACCAGATGGCAGGTCTGACAGGGAAAGCTGAAGTCTGTGGCTCACATTTACACACAGCCTGTAATTAGGGTTGGTCTGATTTACAACAGCATTACGTAAGATCAGCTCCTCCTCTATTATTTGAGATGTTTGATGCCTCAGAGCAGACAGGCTGAGATTTCAACATTCATACATATGGGCGACACAGTTAGGAAGATTCAGGGCTCAACACCAATTCAGGGATCAAATCAAAGACCATGTTATTCTGTGCGGCTTACTGGGTATCATCTGCCATTCACAGAAAGGCTTCTATGCACCCTCTGCAAGTTCAACACAGAGCCTTCATTATTGTTTTCAGGAATCAACACAAAATGGCCTGATCCATTGCTGGAAAACCTATGATCCGAATAATTTTCTGCATGTCTTTCAGTCTGTGCATTGAAGGGAGGTCCAACAGACAGCAGAGCTGGAACACTCTGACATGATGAGCCTTTGACATGTGATGTTGGACACTGTTGGACAGCCAGTCACCCTTGTCTATTTCAGCTCTGTTTTTTTTGTTTCTTTACATGATCACATTTTCTGTTTGTGGGTTGTTTTTGTGTGTGAATGAATCATTTGTAAACTTGTTTGCCTCATGTTGCTCCTTGGAGGGACATATGAAGAATTTGAATTTAACTGAACCATTTTGATAACTGATGTATTGTTGAAGTCATTTTTTGAAAGGAAAACAATGCCTGACACTCACTAGTTACAGCTTCTCAGTCGTGAGGATTTCCTACTATTGTTTATCTTATGTCACTGTAAATTCATGTTCTTGGCTTGTGGATTGTTGGGTGGACAAAACAAGCAATTTAAAGAAAGAATATGACATTGATATCTTTGCCACTGGTGAAACACTGAAAGCTTGGGGCTTGAAATGAAAAATGAAAAATATACTGCCACTTGTAAAAACACTATGTCACATTAATAGAGCCACAGATGAAGCCACACAGGCTCTGAAGGCCAGCGGGCTGAGCAGCGTCCTACCCTCCTCTCTGTAGTAGGTCTTATCGGACAAGGGTTTCACTGGAGCGTCCTCCATGGCCTTTTCAAGCTTCTTCTCATACAGCTCTCGAGTCGAGTCTACAAAAAATAGAAGGAATATGATGTGTCTGCATCATCTGAGGGTTGGAGGGAATCTGGGTTTGTGAAATGTGAAATATTAAAATGATCAGTCTTTACAGTGAATTGTATACTGTCTCTTAGAATAAAGGATGAAGCTGAATACTCAGAATCCAGCCCACTGTGGAAAAATACAAAGAAGCAGCAGGGCACCTTCAAACACGGTGAACATAACTTTTATAATATGGAGTGCTCTAAGCAGTGATCCTCCTGCTCTCTATCACAATCATCTTACTTCTATGATTCCAGTTGTCAGTGACTACAGCTGCTAAAAGCAGATAAAGCGGGTGTGAGGCCAGTAATGACTGACTGAATGTGGACGTTTTTCTCACCGACTATGGGTCCATGTTTGATGCCATACTCTGCGAGCAATTTGCTGATGTCCTCATCACTTTTGTCTCTCAGAGACATCTGCAGACAGATGAAAAGACAGCAGATAAACGCTGGGTAAGACAGTAGGCGAACAGCCCGAGGAGGACCCGGGAGGAGAGGGGGACAGCTGCCGCCAGGAAGAGACTGGCAGGAAGACGTCCAGAAAAGAGCTCAGAGCGCCAAGTCATGGTGAAGGTTTACAGGAGAGGAAACATTTTAAAGTCAGAGTAATCAAGTCTAAGACATGTGGAACACATGAAAACATCTTTGGACCACCTTTGGTGTTTGGTGCATGTTGGACACTTCTGTAGATCTGTCCATCTTGTTCAAATGAAATGAAACGGACGTCGCGTTTTTTTTTTAATCTCTCACAAACGGCGGTAAAGTTAGAAATATATTCACAGATTCGAACTTCCGGGATCAATAACTCCCAAGCAAAGGGTAGATTGACTGAAAGCAGAAATGAAAAGATTCACTTACCTTTGAAAAGTCTAAAGAGTTCGAGAATGTGGCTAAACGCGAACAGACGGCAGCAGCAAAGTGGGTGTAACTTCTGGCAATGTAGACGACATAACTTGGCACATGTACACCAGGCTCTCAAGTCTTAAACTGAGTTCAGAGTGAGATTTTGGCGGCGACGGTGGGGGTTGGGATGGGGATGGGGTCTGATCTGATAAATGACACATAAATTCATATAAATGAAAATATTTATTTAATTCAGCATTTCTTCACGTTTTAGTATCTCGCGCGCACGATATAGTTTTTTTTCTTCGTGGCACTTAAGGGGCTCCAGCAGATACATTTACGCACAACCCATGGAGAAGATTTGTCCCTAGTGCGAAGCTACTTAGCTGGAGGAAGCTTTGATGGAGGTTTACTGATCAAGACCCTACTTCAGGTGTGCGTAATGGGATTAATTCAGGTATGATGATTGTGTGTCAATGTGGTCACACATGAATTATTGCCGGTGGCAGACGAAGTATTTAGATCATTTATTTCAGTAAATGTAGACTAATACCACACAGTGAAAATACTCCAGTGCAAGTAAAAGTCCTGCATACAAAGCCTTACTGAAGTAAAAGTGTACTCGTTTACATGCACAAAATATTCTGAGTTTTGTCCTTATTCTGAAAAAGACAATATTCCTACTAAGCTTTTACATGGCTAATGAAAATGAATATTCCACTAATATTCCTGCTTACATGCGGCCGTGCATACTCTCATTAAAACGCTTGTTGGTTTGTTCACATAGCTGACCATAAACAGTACCATTCGCAATTAATCCACGGATCGGGCGGGGCAAATATTATAAATAAACATTCTGATTAATTGCGGGTGAATGAAGTAATATCCCCACTCCACCTCCACGGCCCGCAAAAAGGATGAATGGGTTTCCCCATTGAGAAATACGCAGCGCACTTTTACGCACAAGGCACAGCCGCGTACTTCATTAATCATTTAAATCTCCAGACACACCGACAGGATCGGTCAGGATGTAGGGATAATTAATGTTCTTCTGCACATCCAAAAAGTCAAGTGTTCCCATACACAGTCCAGGTTCATATAGTGAAATAGTTGAAGTAATTCAGCCATCCTCCTGATAAATCCCGAACTCCACCAGAGCTGTCTACAAATATTTCAGAGGCTAAAAGTTTAATTCTGTTTTTCCTGGAGAGTTTCCTCCGTCCTGTCAGCTTTATAAATACAGTTTTTAGTGTTGCTGCTTAATTGTCCCACAATATATACTGCAGTGACTTTTACCGTTACTGAAAGCAGCCTCACTAATTCTTTAGTAAACCCTGGAAGAAAACGTCACCCATTCATCAACACAACTCACAATAAAGAAATCATCTAGAAAGAAAACTTAGACCCGAGTGCACCAGCTGGACGTAAAAAAGAAGGTCTTAACTCTACTCCTGACTTAACTACGTCCGACGTTGGGACTGGAATTTACACGAGCGCACCAAGCCTGACATAGAAAAGAGAGCGAGCCGACAGACAGGCACTAAGTTGTCTTCACGGTGAAGTAGAGAGCGGGTGCGCCACCCTCTGGCGGGCATGGAACTACACCTCTAAACTACATAGATGGGTTTAGTAACTATATTTTGTATGTGGGTTACAATAATGATGGAGATCCCATTTGAAATCTCTAATTATTGCAGACACTCTTTTTCAAATGTCTTTGTTACCGCGTACGCTTTCTTCCTGAGGCTGTTTGAGCAGCATGTAGACTGAACTACAGTCTTAGTAACATCAAATTCAATAATAATATTTAAATAAATGACTTTGCTGTTCTTAGAGCTCTCCATAACAATGCTATGAGGTTAGGAAACCTTTCAGTCAGACTCCCTCTCCTGCAGCTCCCTCTGGAGGTACAAAGTCAATCAGGCCTAATAAGGAGTTGGAGCTTTCCAGGAAGGGTGTTGGCTGCACACTCCACTAACGTACACATTTTCCACTTAATGGAAACGTCCGTGGATACACACTTAACATGACTTCCTCAAGTTACAAGTAGAAAATTAACCTTCCCTTTTAGATAAAAATTCTGACTTTGGTTTTTAAGGCTTCTTATAAATTCTACTCTATAAGGGCACACTATGAGTCAACTTTAGAATATTGATGAATTTCGATTAAGTCTATGTATCATGATTTATAATCTTATTTTTCCGTTCACTCACTTTTCACAGTCATTCACTTTTCTGTTCACAGTGTGAACCAGAAAAAGTTTTCTCTTCAGAATGTAAAGACACAAACCAAACAGCTATTAGATTGACAGAAAAATACTTAGACAACTTTATTGTGTATCAAAATACTGTCTTACAAACACTTTTAAAGCATTTTTATTTAGGACAAGATTCTTTTTTTTGTTCAGAAAGATAGATTACGCACAAAGCGAACTGGAAGGATAAAGGAGGGGTGGCGGCTGGAGGTGGTGAAATACAAACACTGAGCAGAACACAAAGCAACATCTGTTCTCTTTTGTTTTTGGTCATCGTGTTTTCAGGACGTGACAAACCACATCATCTTCAGCCCTTCTGTCCAGCACATCTTTAGAAACATCCCTTTTTAAACCTTTTAATTTCTTTGAAAAAGATCCATACTGAAAGGTGAACGACCACAAGCACACGGCGTCATGTTGATGTTATTCTGACTCAGAGGCTGTCTGTATCCTAACAGTTCTACAACCTAATGAACATGCAGAGCACATGTTGGTATCACACATTAAAACACACAAAAAGCATTGTTTCCCAGCAGTGGTGTTGAAAGAGCATGTGTGAGACAAACGATGAGTAAGCTCCTGTGAAATGTGCCTTTCTCCTCTCTGTTCACCTATTTCATCACACCTTTAATCCTCTGCAATTATTCTCTACTCTACTAAATGCATGACGGCTTGAAGAACAGCAGTGTCTAAAACTGGATCACAGTAGCAGCAGGTAAAACAACTGCATTAGATAAAGAGCATCATGAACACCACATGCTGGAGTGGACTGGGCCAGTGCTGAGCATTTGCTGTTCTAAGTAAAGGACAAACTGTTCATCTTTTATACGGACAATTAAAGGTCTTCCATCGAAATGTGCCATAGTGTGTGTCAATCTTCTATATAAACCCATAGGTCAGGAAGGCACATTAGGTATGATGCTATTTGGTTCAAGTCCTGTGATTGTTCATAAAAAACTGAATCCATTATTTATGTATGTAAAGAGTAGCTCCTCCAGTGTAAACATTAACCTTCCACCCGATGCTGGGCTCAGTGAGGCCAAAATCGACTGCTGCTACACTACACTAAGCCATCCTATTATTCTGCACTAGTTCAGACAAATCTACTCATGTCCACTGCTGGCTTACAGTAATAAAAAAGGTGCATCTTTTTCCTCCCTAAATTTACTGAATGATGTGATTAGCAGAATGAAGCAAGATGTGGAGCGACTGATCATAAAGAGGAATACTCTGTGTCTATGCATTCGTCTTTGGGAGATTCTGGACTGGGTTACAGGGGAGATGTTGGTTTTAAAATCTTCACTTGAGGAAAAACACAGACTGAGGGTAAACACTGACGTGAGAGTTTGTTTTCTGGTTGGTTAAATAGTAATAAAATAAGATGCAAAAAAGACAAATCTTAATTTGTAACATGGGAGGGACATGGAGCTGTAAACAATGATCGGTTAGATGCAAGACAGAATTTCAGTTGTTTAAACAGTGGTATAAGTTTCTGATTGTGGAGCTTGGTTTTAGACAGTGATGTGGTAGGGGCTGCCAGGGATGTGTTCATCTCCCCACTTGACCACCAGGATGTACTCTCCCTTCTCTTTGAGCTGGTAGCTGACGTTGTACAAGCGGTTGCCCAAATGTTTCACTAGGATCTCCTCACAGGGGACCTTGGGACCATCCACACCAACCAGGAGCATGTTACGACCTGTGGATGGAAACAGAACGGACAATTATCTACATCAATATATTATTATTAGCCAAGTATATTGACCATGATTGAGACCACTGAGACACCTTAAAATTATGTGCTAGTATTATAATGTACACATATATGGTGCTGTATTTGTGCAGCAAATCTTGTATGATGGGACACATGCTCATGCAAAGAGTAATTCAATATGAGCCAGCAGAATTCTATTCTACTACTTTCTAGTTTCCTAGAAACAGATAATCCTGCCAGCAATCAGCCAATCAGAATTACCTAAAATTTGCACAGATTTAATCCACTAGAGGAATTTATTGTGTTACTAAAGTTTATTGTTTGAAATGCTGGTGTGTTCAAATCTAAATGGTCTGGCAAGTTGAGTGAGTGAGAAGCAGACTTTAGAATGCACATGGCAGGTGGAAAACGACTAAAAACTGCTCATTAACAACATAATCACACACACCCGCTTTGCTGCAGTCAACACTGAAGCTGTTTTTCTGACCGATGAAGCCCTTGGTCAAGCCCAGACCCTTGGCCACAACCTTGCTGGCATCTGACTGGGTGGGAACGCCCTGCTGAGAACAGCTGATGGCACGGGTCACAGGGTCAACCATGACAGAAGAGGTTTCGTGCATGCTATGGCTGGCCACGAGCTTAGAACCTGGAAGATGGAGAGGGGAGCGCAAGGTAACCTCTGAGGTATTTTCATTCAGTTTTTAATCTTTTACCTTTTTAAAATCAAATCCTTTCATTTTGTTTCCCTGAATAACAAAGATTTTCCTCACCAGTGATTTTGGCCTTGAAGGGGCTTCCGACAATGTGGTAAGGACCGCCATATTTGATGGAAATGAGATAATTGCCAGGCGCCATTGGGGTGTATGTGACCCTGTAGCCCTCGGGGCACTCCACACAGTCCATCTTCACCTTGGAGGGACCGTCGATAGTCACAGCTAAAGCGCCAGGGCCTGCATTACTCGTGTTCACCACAAATTCACATGCAGTCCCTGGTGGAGATAAATGAGGTTTAGTAGGACAGGGAAAAAGACTGGAATTCACTCTTTCATTTTGTTCTCTTCTGTTGTTTACAGGGGCAGAGTTTTACCTGTGGTGCCTCCCTCCAGTCCTGGTCCATAGGCAGACACCATCCCAGGGTCTCCAGCCTGGCCCGTCTCTCCAACTCGGATCTTAAACGGACTACCAGGGATGTGACTTCCGTTGAACTTCACATCAATTAGATAGAGACCATTCTCTCTGGGGATGAACCGGACTGCGTACTTATCTAACAGTGAGGAGGGGAAAGGTAAAGCACGCCTCATTTTTAGCGACACTATCAAAATTCTCCCCAAAGTGTGACATCGTGTGAGCAGTTTGAATGTTCTAGATGTCATCCCCACCTTGATCAATCTCAGTAACACAGCACTCCTCCAGAGCTCCAGATGGGCTGTGGACCTTTGCATCAATGACACCCTTTGCCCCGTTCAGGCTGACGGCAAATGATGCCGGCTGGTTCACCTTCAAACCCGACTCCTGCTCGACAACACATACTCACACACTCAACACTATGTCACCAAACACAAACTAAATAACTATGCAAATTTCCCCCTGCTGACCACGACCATCAGCAAACTGTTACTTAATGCTGTCTAGTTAATAGCATCATGATCACCAAAGTGTCATATTCAGATAACATATGCTACTATGTACCTTACCTGGAGGCCGCTAACAAGGCTAAAGAGGAGGGCTGTGCAGTGAGAAGGAAGAGAAAGCAGCTCTTTGTATGAATAGTTAAACAGAAATGGAAGAGAACAGAAAAAAGTGAAATACTTCAAGAACAAGCTCATGTGCAAGTTCTGCAGTTTATCTGTGAGTATATGTGTTGGTTTATATATATGTGTGAGATATCTGTGTTTGTGTGAGGGTGGGTCTGCATGCAAGTGAGGAGTCATGTTAATGATAGTCAGTGTTGTATGGAGGCCCGTTTCCACCACAAACGAAAAAACAAAAACAAAAAACAAAAAAATAGGTGAAAGGTTCTGCATGATAAAAGTAATAATACTCAGGTAATTCAACATCATGAGACAGTCAAATTACAAGATAACGATCTCATAAATTTGACTTAGTGAGTCATAATGTTTATTGAGTATCTCATAATTTTGACTTATTTGATTTTTCATTTTAATTCAGCATAACTTTTCATCTATTTTTTCCTTCATCAGAAATGGGCTTCCACAGAACTGTACGTACTTGTGTGTGTAGAAAGGAAAAACAGCCCATGTCAGACCTCTTTAACCCTTTAGCGCCCCATGTCACTTTGAGAGGTGGGAGGCTGTTGGGAGCCTTTAGAATGAGGCACGAGAAACACACACAGTCCTCTAGTATTCCAGGAGCCCTTGCACTGCCTTACAATGGAGTAGCAGATGCTGATCCTATGCCTGTATATCTGAACTCTTATGCTTAAACTCTAACCATGTTGGCCTGCTGAAACATTCACTAATCTGCTATATACTTAAAACAAGCTAGTACACTTAACATGTAAAACTGAAGAATAAGACATTGTCAACTGTCATTGTTACTCCACACTATAAAGGTCCTCATGAGCTCAACTTCAAAACTTTCCTAATAAGGTAGAACTTATTCCAAGTCTTTTGCATTGCATTGCATAAGTCTTCATGACATTCTGTCCACACCTGGACTCCCTCAATTTGATATAGCACCAAAAGTGAAACTATGATCTGCTGCTGCTGCTCCACTGTAGGCAGTGCACTACGGCCTGGTGTGTGTGTGTCTCAGAGCCTCACCTGAAGACTGGCAACAGTGAGGCGACGGGCGTCATCCGATGGCGAGGCAACGGGGACGATGAAGGGGCTGTCAGGGATGTGTTCGTCGTTGAAACGGATTGACACCTCATAGTCTCCTACAGGAGAACAGATTTCAAGTCAGAAAGTCACACCAGCCACATAACTACAAACCCAGTGACATATAAAGATCAAATTTCTTCAAAAAACAAACAAACAAACAAACAAACATTTATGCCAAAGAGGGACAAGAATCTAAGTATATGTAGAGGAACAAAACAAAAACCAGCATTAAAGAACGTACATTTACTGGACGTATAAACATTTAATCTGTTCTCGTCTCTTCTCTCACCAGGTTCCTGCACGATGTAGGACACTCCACTGGAGCCGTCCTTGCGGTCCTCAAAGGCGATTTCAGCCTTGCTTGGCCCCTCAACGGCAATGCTGAGACCCCCAGCTCCAGCCTCTCTTGTCCAGATACTGAACTCAGCTACACACAACACACGGGCCAAAACAGAGTCAAGCACACTGTAAATAACACATTCCCCCGACACACACACATACACACTCACTTATAATTTGACCATACTAACCTGGTACTCCAGCCTCTGCTCTCTCCAAGCCCGGCCCTCCAGCACGAACCTTATGAGACCCGCCCTCTCCCAGGGGGCCCACTGTGAACTGGAACGGGCTGCCAGGCACATGCATGCCGTTGTATTTCACACATACGGTATGCACCCCCGTCTCGGTGGGGACAAAACGAATGCAGTAGGTGTTGTTCTCTCCCTCCATAATGTCAGCCTTGTGAATCTGGCCAGACGGGCTGGTCACCTGAGCTGTCATGTCCGCTATGCTGATCTCTGAAGAGACAGGCAGACAGATATTTGAATCATTCCAAACACATGTATGAAGTGAGACGATGTAACTTTTCTGTATGGGAACACTGACTGGAGTCAATTATTTTAAAGAAACAGATCAACATTTTGAGAAACAGGCTTCACTTTCTTGAGTTAGTTAAGATTGATTCCACTCTCATGTGTGTACAGTTAAGATGAAGGTGGATCCATCAGGCAGTTAGTCCAAAGGTGACAAAACCCACTTACCAGCACCTCAAAAACTATTTAAAGCAAACTGTAATTTAGTTATTATTTCTCTGACAGCTACACACCTAATGAAGCACACCAGCTGTGTCATAATGTGGAGCTTGAATTCTACCATGACAAAAGAGAGATGCATTGTAATGTCATTATTTCCTGTCACCTGGGATCTTGAGGCTGAGGTCGCACTGGCTGCCCACATTGGCAACTGATGCTGCTCTCCTCTTCCTGGTGATGCTCTCCTTCATCCTGCCCTCCCCTGTTACCTTCACTGTGAATGCACTCCCTGAGCACACACAAGGACCGATTCAGTTTAGTCATTCAAAACAACATTGCTGTTCTCTGTAATCCCTGGCTGGTTGAAGATATGCACCTGGCACATGTTGGTCAGCAAACTTGATGTTGATGATGTAATTTCCTGGCTCAGTGGGGCAGTAGGTGACCTTACAGGTGCCGTCCTCCTGGTCCTCAGTATTGATGTCCACTTTACTGGGCCCCTCAATGGACAGGCTCAGGCCGCCATAGCCTGTATGGAAGAAACACAAGAATGGTTAGAAATATTACATCTGGATGACTGAAAATGAAATGTAAAAAACTACCACATGTATCTACCTGCATCACGAGTGTCAATGATGAACTCAGCAGGCTCAAAGGTCCTGGCCTCGCTCAGGCCCTGGCCACTCACACGTACACGGCTGGCATCACCAATCTCTGATTGGCTGATCATAACAGAAATGGGGCTGTTTGGAATATGGCGACCGTTCTTTGTGATGTTCACCAGGTGCTCTCCAATCTCCTTAGGAACAAATGAGATGCCTGTGACAGACACGTGGATAAAAACAGGAGAGGAGGGTTAAAACAAGGAGGAAGAAGATGACAACAGCTGAGACTTTTCTTTTCACACACACTCACCAACATGTCCGTTACGCAGCATCTTCAGCAGGCAGGGCTCCTCGCGGCCCGAGGGCGTGGTGAGGGAGGCGGTCAGTTGGCTGACGTCCAGCTCTCCGATGTCCAGTGGGATATCTGCGGCTGAGCCCACCTTCAGATGGGACATCCTCATGGAGTCATCACCTGTAGATGCAGCAGTGACAGGCCAGTTAAACACTGACAACATGAACACACTCTGAGGACAGAGGGAAGGATAGGGGAGTGGTTCCCTAAACTTTTCTCTCATGACCACCCTGACATGTAAACTGACTGCATTTTTATCAATTGGTAACGATATTTGGAGACCTGAATAATCTTGCTAACCTGAATCCCACAGGCTAATATCAGAGCACTGTTGTTTGAATCAGATTATCATAGAACCTTTTTCACAGCAGACATTTTGACTTGACTGAGAGGAAAAGCACAGGTGGAACGGAGGGCTCTGTTCCAGCTGTGATTGCAATGCAATGCAGCAGTGTGAACCACTAGGAAAGGGAGTTCTTCTAGGTTGAGAGACAAGGCATTAGTTTTAAGTTATATTTATTTTCAAGTTGATCCAGCCAATGTGAAAGTTTCAGTGAGGGATGGTGGGCTACATATTTCTTTTCAAGAATTAAGGACCTGAGAACAGATGATATTACCTGTAATTCTTGCAGAGAAGGGGCTGCCAGGGATGTGCTTGTCATTGTATTTGACCAGAATGCTGTAGTCTCCCGGCAGGACAGGCAGGTAGGACACAGTGCAGGTCCCATCCTGGTTGTCCACACAGCTGATGTCTGCCTTGGATGGACCCTCAATAGCCAGAGACAGACCACCTACACGACCATGATATGAACAGTGTGAGTAAGCTGGTGGGTGTGCTTTTGTTGCAAAACTAAGTACTGCGCAAAATGAATAAAAACTGTACCTATGTACAGCTTGACAAATAAGATGACAGCTACATACCCTCTCCAGCATCTTTAGTGTTAACAGTGAAGACAGCAGGCTTGTTGACAGTCCCATGGATGAGGCCAGGGCCATAGGCACTTACGTTACCACTGTTCATGTAGTCCACATAGAACTGTAAGGGACTTCCTGTAAATGACAGCAGAGAGGAAGAAGAGAATGAGAGAATGGTGGTTTGCGATGGCATTTTCTCCAACATTGTTTTTCATGCACGTTCAATGTTCCAAAAGTCTCTTGTATTTCTGCAAACACTTCAGAGGTAAGCTGTACCAGGGATGTGGATGCCATCATATTTGATGTCCATCTCGTGCAGGCCAGCCTCAGTGGGAGCATACTTGACAGTAACAGTGCCGTCCTTGTTGTCTGTGATGTCAGGCTTCGCCACCTTGCCTGATGGCATTCGGACCTCACCTTCAACAGAGGACAGAGACATACAGTCAGCTTTCACAAAGACACACAGACACCATCGCTGCAGAGTGGGGTTCAGTCGGTCTGAGCTCATCATACTGCACACTTGCTTTTGTTACCTGTGATCTCTCCCTTCTGGATGGTGAATGGGATGACCAGGTCAAACGGTCTCAGTCCTGCCACGTCTAGACCATTCATTCCCATTGGTCTGTCTGTTGCCTGGGAGACACAGGGCAGAGGTCAGACACACTGTCTGAAGAGGTTGTGGTGATGGGTGTGGTGACTAACAGTATGTGTCACAGATACAATCAACAGCGTAGGACAGAGGAGTAAAGGCTTCCAAACACCAGCAAACAAAACAGGATGAGACAATCATGACATGAAATGATTGACAGTGGAGATGACAATCATGGTCAGGATGATGACACCGACATAACTGCGAGAGAGAATGAGATGAGGACAAAAACACCGGCAGGTCAAGGGAGAATAAAGAAGTTAGCCATTTTGTAAAATGTGGAGCATGCCCACATTGATGATTCTCAAAATGGCTGCTTCAGTTGACATGGAGCACTGCTGAACATAGACTGCAAAATCATTTGTGGAGAATATTTAAGTCCCAAATTGAAGGGAAGTATTTCCTTGTGCTTCTAAATAAAACTGGATGTGTGCACACTTGGAGTACTCAAGGGAAGAATATTAATGTGCCTTGTTTCTATCATGCAGCCTGTTGCACTGTCCATGTATTTATGGAATCCTGTTTATGAGGTGGTGGGAGTGAAATGAGAGAAAAAAAACCCTCAGAGATGAAACACCTGCAATGAGAGAGAGCAGACACTGATGCAGGCTGATGAAGTGAGGCCATGTACGATGACGTGAAAGGGGAAGAGAAGGAGCTAATAGAGAGGGTTAAAACAAAAATTTGGTTGAGAGGGGTGAGAGAGGCTGGAGGCAGAGGTTTTAGGTACCCAGGGCTGTTGAGCGTAGTACTGGGGCATTTGGCTCTGCTGCATGAGCTGGTCAGATGGCGCTCCTTCCAGTGCCTGAAGGGGTGGGAGGTGTTGAGGGGGTGGGTAGGGGTGGTGTAGGGAATGGAGAGGGTAAGAAAGATGGAAGGGATTGGAGGGGAATAAAACAGCAGTCAGAGAGATGTAGAAATGTCTGACGACAGCAGGACCCACTCATGGAGCTTCTGTAGGGAGAAAAAGTCCATGCAGCATCTCTCACTCACATTTTTACACCAAACACAAAGAGAGCTGAGAGTGTGTTGGTTGCTCTGTGCATTATCCCAGTGACATCTGAGTTGTCTGCCTGTCAAAAATCCTGGAATTCCTGTTACTATCCAGTTAAAAGCATTCCTCATAAAGACATCAGTCTGGTTTTAAAGCAAACCATACCTCACCTCTGCTGTTACTCTCATCTTGTGTGATGGAATCATTTTAAATTACGTTGAGTAAGAAGAAACACAGTGTCTCCCATTTCACATATTTCTATTATATTTATTTATTTATGTTTGATACAGTAGATCTTTTTTTCACTCTTTACTCCAAACATTATCATTTGCTGACCCGACGTCTGTAACTGTTAATCTGACCGATATCAGTGAGTAAAAAATCTGAATTCCTGCTGGTTACAAAGGGTGTGCAGCACCAAGATCCAAAACACTTAAAATTGGCTCCTCTGTTCCTTATTTATGTAAGTGAGATTGTCTGCTCTTTGTCTGAGAGTAAAATCCCTCTTTATGCAGATGATTCTGTCATGATTGTGCCAACTGTGCTACTGAGAAATTACAACTTTCCCTTAGTGCAAACATACTTAAATTAGAACTAGTATTAGTGCTCTGACTGAGGCTACACCTTGTTTATTATCAGTTTTGTTCTTTTATTCCTTGACTCCATCTGTTATTATTATTTTTTTTTCTGTTGTTCCACTAATGTGTCAGTTGATGTTTTTTGCTATCTTTATGCTATAAAGAGCATGAATGCTCAGCTAAACTACCCTGGGTAAATAGAAATGAAGGCTGAAATGCACATCACTCACCGTGACTTGGAAGGGACTGTTAGGGATGTGCTCCCCTCCGAAACGGACGCAGATGACATACTCGCCAGGCTGCGGGGCCGTGTAGAAGATGTCAAACGTGCCGTCCTCGTTTTCAACGACATCCACGTCAAGCTCTGCCCCTTCAGGTGTGCACACGCTGCATGTCACCTTGCCTTTCCCAGCAGCCTTGGCGTCCACTGTGATGACTGTCTGTTCACCAATCTGGATCGTTGGGCCAACACCAGCACCTTACATTTTGGGAAGAAAGGGTCAATGATGAGATGTAAGTTGTTACTGTTATCTTACAGAGACACAAAGAGCCACACACAAAATATTCAGCATGCACATTCCACAACCATGAGACCAGGTTAAAGTTGGATGAGATCTAGTCATGTTATTTCCATTGACTGTGCGTTGTTACCAATGGTTCATATGTTATAATTACACAGTTTCCATGTAGAACTGAAAGCTAAATTAGCCATTTCCACCATGCCATCCTACCTACTCTGTTAGTCCATTAGTTTGTCCAATAAATAATATGACAAGGAAAAAGAGACAGTTGTGAGGGAGAAAGGGAAAATAAGATGGGAGGAAAGAGATATGGGAGAGAGAACCATGACAGAGGAAAGAAGGAGAGAGAGAGGGAGAGAGGGAGAGAGAGAGAGAGAGACAGAGAGAGAATGGGATATCCTATTGAAAGCTGGTGCAACTATCCTCCATGCTGACAGAGAGAAAGAAGAGTTCCTCTGCATTCTGAAGTTGTTCAGTAGGCTTACCTAAACCGTGACCGCCGATTGAGACTGATAATAGGAACGGTGAGAAGCAGGGGAGCGAGAGAAAAAAGTGACAAATAAAAGACAGTCAGGTGGGGGTGCGGGTGGGGGGAGGCTTTATTTGTGCTCCAAACACTGGGATGAAAACAAATGGTGACGGTGGAGTGTGAAGCAGGGGGGTGTCTGTGTGTGTGTACAGCGGGGACTTGGGTCAGGGGGAGTGTAACTGAGGAGCACAGCGTGAGGAACACAACACAACAATGCATGAAACATTAGACATGAGCAGCAGGTATGCTCAGAGAAATCATCTTCAATGGCTGAGCTGATGTTTTTCACAACCTCACAGTTTGCTGTTTTAAATCTTTTCTGAGGACATCTTACTAGAACTAAATCAAGCCAAGTTACAACCAGAGATTATGGTTTGTAATCATTGTAACTGTCACACATCACAGCTTTGAATAAAATGTATTTTTCTTAAAAGACAAAAAAAACACCAGTATAAAATGGCTTTATTTTGGAGGAATAGTTTGACATTTTAAGAAACAGGCTTATTCATTTTATTGCTGGGAGCAAGATGAGAAGTCTCATGTCTAATATTAAATATGAAGCTCGAGCAAAGACTGGAAGTGGAAATAAGTCAAAGGTAACTAAATCCACCTACAAGCACCTCTAAAGCTAGCTAATTAGCATGTCGTATCGTTTGTTTAACTGAAATGTAAATACAAGTTATGGTTTTTGTATGGATTAGCTGTTTCCCCCTGCATCCAGTCTAAAGTTATGCCAAGTTAACCATCTCTTGGCTACAGCTTCATATTTAATGGACAGGTATGTGAATACGATCAGTCTTTTCATGGAGCTCTCTGCATGAAAGTGAGTTGGTGTATTTCCTTAAATGTCAAACTATTCCTTTAAACATTAAAAATGACTGAAAATTAGATGAAACATATCTAACAAAACACTCTGTAATAAAACAATTTCTTGTTTTGTTAATTACTTTAGATAACCAGCAGCTCAATTGTATTTTCTATTCAAAATACGAATGCTCCTCCACATAAAAGACAGACATTGCTGCCTCCTTAAGGTGAAAGTAAAATGTCTGAGTAAGATTTGTGTGTAAATCTACTTTTCAAATATCCGCACTATATGACAACAAATGTATGTCCAGTGGTCTAACTGGCCGTTACATACCTGTGACAGTGCACTTGCTGGCATCCCCGGTGGGCAGGGCCCTGATACGGTAGGGTGAGTATGGGATCTCATCCCCTCCGTACTTAATGAGGATGGTGTATCTGCCAGTCATGTCTGGCACATAGGACACCAGGTAGGTCCCATCGTGGTTGTCACGGATGTTGGCCTTCTTGGGCTTTCCCTCTGGGTCCTGAAAGGGGCAAATTACCAAATTTGAAAACAGTTACAAAAATAAGCATGTTTCATTGTCACCACGTGAGCACTCACAGTGATCTGCACTGCCAGCAGTCCCTCGCCTGCGTCTTTGGCGTCAATGGTGAACTCGACGGGCAGAGAGGCAGGTACACCAGTGGTGTTGAGGCCAGGTCCGCTGGCACGCACTTTACTGGCATCGTGGGTGGGGAGCACCTTCACCTTGTAGGGGCTGACAGAGGGAAAGAGAGGGGCTGCATAAACACCAGTGGCAACTGAAGAGGAACAAATATTCAGATACTACCAGATGCTGATGTGTGTTTCTGTGCGTTACCTGCGCGGGATCTCCTCATCAGCATACAACACATTAATGGAATATGGTCCCTCTCTGGTGGGAACATAGTTGACTGTGTGAGTCTGGTCACCGTTATCCACCACTTCCACTGGCTCCACCACACCTGCACACACACGCAGAGAAACAGGAAGTTAAATACTAAATGTTAAAATTGTTGCTTGGGATTGTTTTTGTATGTGACTGTTGAAAAATACACACATTGATCACGAATAGTGACATGTTAGAAACATTAGAACACACACTTACCTTTGGGCCCTTGTACACGGACCTGCAGTGGGGCCACACCAGCTTTGGAGGCGTCCACTGTGAATGCCTGAGGAATGTTGGCCCTGACATTGTTGCCCAGGCCTGGACCCTGGCACTTCACCTTGGTACTGTCCACTGTGTCACTGACTGGCACTGAGAATGGACTACCTGCACAGACAAAACACCAGAAAATGCTTTTTTAACTATTCCAAAATTCTCTAGCAGTTCAGCATGCAGAGATAGTTTTATGACCTTTATCACATGGAAATCCTCCATGTTTTCCTCACGTTTCTAATTCTCTCGTTGATCCTGTGTTTATGGTCTCAAAAATCTATAATCTAACTGAAGTATATTCACAGTATTCCTGTCCACTCAGGAAAAGAAACCATTTCATTTCATTCATTTTGTCCAGCTGTACCTTTGATGGGCTGTCCTCCGTAGGTGATGTTGAGGTTGTATGTGCCAGGCTCGTATGGGATATACTCCACACTGCAGCTGCCATCCTTGTTGTCAGTGCAGGACATTTTGGCCTCTGATGGACCCTCCATTGCCAGACCAAGACCACCAGTACCCGCTCCTCTGCACAGGTAATGATGAACATTAAAAATACAAGCTGGAAACATTCAGTGACATTTGTGCTTTTAAACCTTGGACTATACAAAATAATGTTTCGTCTCACGTACCGGGTTTCCACTGTGAACTTGTTGGGCTTGTTGGTGATGCCACCTTTCAGGCCAGGACCGTGCACGCGAACACGAGCTGGATCACAGCCTTCAGTGACGGCAACACGGAATGGACTTTTAGGCACCGGAGAGCCATCATAGCAAACCTCCACACTGTGTGGGCCTGAAGTATACAGACAATATGAGGACCGCTTCAAACTCATGTACTGGAGAAATACAAATTCTGCACACACAGCTACTTTTGAACTCACCCTCCTCATATGGAGTGTACTCTACATTGTAGGTTCCATCACCACGGTCAGTGATCAGGGAGTCTGTACGGCTGCCAGATGGGTTGCTGATAAGGGTTTTGATGTGATCGCCTCCGGCCTGTGTGAGAGCACGAGCGTCAACAGTGAAGTCTGTGGTCGCCTCGCGGAAAACACCTACAAACACAGGACAGGGAACATACAGCATGTTGGTGAAATGTTTGCAAGCTCATACAGGCTTGGATTACATTTAGGAATACACCAATCAGATACCAGCGCAGTCTGTATACCACACCATGTGGAATTCATTGGAATAATTTTATATATAGGGTAACATGAGGTCAGGAATTGTTCTGCAGTATTCCAATGACACTGACAAAGAAATTCCACTTAAACATGGACAAAACACATAAAACATGGTGACCAAAAAGCATATTAAGCAATGTGTGTTATTGCACCTTTGCCCTCCACTCCTGGTCCGAACACACGGACTCCACTGGCGTCCACTGCAGGCTCCACGTTAAGCCGAGCAGGGAAGTTGGGCACATCCTGGCCACCGTAGCGGATGGTGAGAGTGTACGAGCCAGGGTAGAGAGGGATGTAGGTGATGGTGTAGGTCCCGTCTCCGTTGTCCTGGATGTGAACCTCGGCCTCAGTGCCGCTGTCTGAGATGATCTCGATGGTCAGGTCAGCTGGGCCAGCGTTGGTACAGTCAACAATGAACTCCCCTTTCTCCCCGACCTTAGCACGCTCCAACCCTGGACCAGAGCAGCGTACCTGAGAGGAGAGGGGAGAAGATACAGAGGTAAATGACCACAATTGTGTCAGCAACAGTGATACTTTCAATTCAATTTAGATGTTATACATTTGAATCACATCCTATTCATTGGATGGATAATACTGTCTGTCAGTAACTGAGGCTAACCTTGGATGGATCTGAGGCAGGATAAGCTGTGGGGGTGAAGGGTGATCCAGGAATTGGCACGCCATCATAGGTCAGTTCAACCTGGTATGGCCCTGTCTCCCGGGGGATGAACTTCACCTGACTGGTCTCTGCACTCAGCCCTGGCTCAACCTGGAACAAGAAATATGAAAACACAGACAGGATCTTACTGATTAATAAAAAAAAATACATCTTTACAGCACATATGCATCAGATGTTAGAGATACAAGTTTTGTTCAAAATTTGAGACATAACTTAAATACATTACAAAAAACAAGGCAGTTCTGAGCATCCCAATCATCTGCCATACCTTGCTGGTCACTGGCTTCCCTGATGGTGCGGTCACCTTGGCAGCAACCTTGCCCTGACCACCAGCACCCTTTGATTTGACAGTCACTTCCTGGTCTTTGCCAACAGTCATCTCTACAATAACAATTACACACAGAGAAAAGACAGGGCTGTACATCTGAACAGCAACTGACACTCCTGGTCCACTTAGAGAAAGACTTTGCCAGATATTCCATTATACATTATGCATTACTTTTCAGCTGTTTTTATTTTCTTGGCAGCAATAGGCTTCCATATAACGAGAGAAAAGATAGGTCACAAGCAACAGATCATTTTCACACTTTGTATCCCAGACAGAATGAAACACCGACTGAGCAACAGAAACACCATGCAACTCTGGTTACGTACTGTATGTTCAACAGACAACTGTGCTACATATGAGGGTGGGAATCAAAAGGTGCAGAGGTACAAGAATAGTAGAGAGTACAAGTACATACTGTCTCCCAGGCCTGTAATGTTGATCTTGCTGAGGTCCAGTGTGGGTGCCACACCAACGTTGAAGGGGCTCTTGGGAATGTGATCTCCACCGTAGGTCACAGCAACTCCAAGAGGACCCTGGGTCAGGAAACAGAGGAGTGTCATAGATGGGAACACACAAATGATTTTGTAGGAAAGAGTGACCAGATTAATGCTGATGTGACTTTATAATATAACATAATAATTATAACATAAGAGCCAATGTAAAAAACAAAGTAATATCTGGCAGATCCAAAAGTTTCAGAGAGAGCAAGCAAATTACAGTTCTGAAATTTCTGAAGATCCAGAAAATTGTTACTACTGTCATGTCTGTTCATTATCTATGGAGGCAGAGCCAGGAGGTGATTAGCTTAGGTAAGCATGAATCCTCAATAAGTAACACATTATCCAATTTGTTTAAACTGTACACAGACAAAAATGAAAAAACTAAACGTTAGGACTGTAAAAGCAAACAGTAGAGGCTCCACAACCAATTTTTAATTACATTTCTGTTTGTGAACGAGACCTAACATGTAAATTAGTGAGCATTAGTCTTGCAGGGACTATTTGAGTCAGATCCTCCATCCTCCCTCTTTACCATGTCCAACAATGACATACAGACATGTCATAACACATGATGAGGTGCTGGCTGGAGGTGTTACCTTACCTTTGGATAGAGAACTAGCTGTTCCCCCGGCTTCTGCACCCGTTTTCATGCTAAGCTTAGCTAACTGTCTGCTGGCTTTAGCTTCATACTTGGCACACAGACGTGGATTGGTTTTGAGTATTGATTTTTGAGTATTGATATTCTTATCTAACTCTGGACAAGAAAGCAACGTTTGATTCCCAAAATCAAGTTTGCAGTCTTCTGTAGCGTAAAACATTCTCAGATGAGTATGTTTGATTGAAAATGAAAGTTTATGCAAGATAGGTGTAAACATGTTAGCCTACAAATCGACTACTGTACATATCATCACTGTTAATGTTTTTAGCTGAACATGGTCGAAACACATCTGCCTAAAAACGTCAGTTCTTCTGGCTGATACAGGCTGTGGGTGGGTTATGTCACAGGGTGATCATTTGTTTTGCATGTGCGAATGACTCTTTCATCTTACCTGCTGCACAGGTGTGTATTTCACAGTATGTGTGTTGTCATGGTTGTTGATGATTTCAAAGTCCTTGACAGCCTCTCCTTTGGTTGGGCCACTGAAGTTGCAGTCCACATTGGCCTTTCCTGCTCCTTTAGTGCTCACAGTGAAGTGAGTGGGCTTGTTTAATTCAACACCTGAGAGAGGACGAGCATTCATCAGAGTCCATGTGAGTTTAGATCAAGTTTTAANACACACACACACACACACACACACACACACACACACACACACACACACAAAATAATAGTAAATAGAATCCCAAACAAAAGATAGAAGATAAATACTTTTATATAATATGGAGATGAATAAAACAAATGGAAATACTTCACAGTGAACCACCTGATGAATAGGCGGTCTGTCTTACCACTGCGGCTGAGTCCTGGTCCCTCGGCCTTAACTTTGCTGGCATCATGAGAAGGATCCACTTTGATCCTGATGGGCGTCATTGGAATAGCCTGAACAACAAACATAAGCAATACCATGTTCAAAGGCACATTTTAACACACACAACACACTCAATCCTACAGATCCACACTCTGCTCTCATTCATGCTACAAACTCACCTGGTCAGCAAACAGGACCATGATGGTGTAGCTGCCTGCTCCAGGAGGAGTGTATTTAACAGTGAATGTGTCATTGTCATTCCTAATGATATCAAAGTCGATGTCGGCCTCTGCAGGTCCCACCACTCCAGGGGCACACTTGATCCCTATACTGATGTCACCTGAGGACAGGAGGCATAATCAGGACACACTAATCCTTTCTGGTGATGCTTCACAGCCATTCAATGCAGCCATTTTTCCTCTTTTCCTTCCTTGCTAAATTTGTCTGTCATTTGGATTGGCAGGCAGCAAACACACTGATTTACTTTGTGAAAGGATGATCAGTTTTACATAGTTTTACCTTGACCAGCCTCTGCGCAGTCAACTGTGAAGTATGTTGGCTCGAAGGCCTTGAGGCCAGTCTTGGCCACACCGGGTCCTGACACCTTCACCTTGTTTGGATGACAGCCTGCTCCAATATTCATCTGTGGTCAAAAACACAACAGCTAAAGAGACATTTTTGTGACAAAGCGTCCTTAATGTAAACTCCTGGAAAACCTTTGTGTTCTCACCCTGAATGGGCTGTCAGGGATGTTGACTCCACCCCAGGAGACCATGGCTGTGTGTTTTACAGGTTTACGTGGGGTATAAGTACAGCTGTAGGTTCCATTGCCATTATCCTTAACCTGAACATCCACAGGAGTACCTTCACCATCCTGTGCAGATGTGGAAAACCAATAATTTAAGGGTTAGCTAAAACAACACTTCATGAAGACAGAGGTGTTGAGTGGCTGAAACAGGACCAGACAAATTTCTGGTCATATACAGAAACACACGCAGCCCTACCTGAGCCACAATCTTCAGAGGAGCTTTTCCTCCTTGCTTGGCATCGACTGTAAACTCGGTGGGCTTTCCAACAGCCAAACCACTGCTTTGGAGGCCTGGACCATACGCCTTCACCTGGAAAAAACACATTGATGGAGCTTCAGGAATTTGAAGGGCTATCACTTAAATAATTTCAACATTAAAAGAAATAACTGTTATTAGTTTTAAATCTTATGCGTGTTTTGCAGTTGCACAACATGTAAGTACATGTATCCCTGGGTGGGTGCGCACCTTGTCAGGGTAGAAGTCTTTGCCCGGTGGGTTGACAATCTCAGCCATAAAGGGGGAGTGCTGGATGTCTTCGTTGTTGCAGAGCACGTGCACAGCATACTCGCCAGGCTCTGTGGGCCAGTAGCGCACGTCACAGGATCCATCGCCCTTGTCATCACATTCAATCTTGGCCTGAGATGGACCCTCCACAGAAAAACCTGAGCAGGGAAAATCACAATCAGAGCAGGTTTAGAAACTGTTGGATACTTACAACACATACTTTCAGGAATCTTGTACTGTGTGTGTTATCTCTGTTGTCTCACTACTTTACTTACCCAGTGTACCGACGTTGTCTCCAACAGCCTCCACCACAAAGTCAGCAGATTTTCCAACAACGCCACCCTCCAGCCCTGGACCCCAAGCCCTCACCTTCTGCTGGCCAGCCTCCGCACCAATCTTGACCTCAATCGGACTAAACGGAGCAGAGATGTATTAGTCACAGTGAAAATGTAGTTCAGTTGCAGGATTTGTGTCCATGTGAGTGTGTGTACCTGCGGGGGATGTGCTGTCCGCCCCAGGTGATGGTGATGCTATATGTTCCAGGTGCGGTGGGGTAATACTCAAATCCATACACACCATCTCCAAGATCTTTCCTTTTACATGGCTCCTCCAGACCCTCTGTAAACACACATGCATGTTATTTCTACCAATTTTTCTTAACTGCTAATTTAAGAAGCAAGATAAAAACAAACAAATATGGGCCTTGTTTGCAAGGCCCATGGAACAAGCTTTAACCACAACATATTATAAACAACATATTACCATTGTGATTTTATTATTATGGTCAATGTGCTCCTGACAACATAACTGAGGACTGAGCTGAAACAAAACCCAGTTAAGCCGTACCATGCAGTGGAAGAGTGGTCTAGTACTATTCCAGTATTCATTCTTTACACTGTAGCTCAACTTTTGTTTTCACCAACTCCTGAAAAACATATCTGGCTCCTCAGTTGCGAAATGCTTAACTATGTTTATCGGCTACAAGCAAACTTTGTCTACAGCCTGGTGCAGTGCAGGTAGTGTGCAGCGTACAGATTTTTAGAGTTTCACTGAAAAGAGCTGCTGCTGCAAACAAAGCTGATGACATCAGTGAGAATTAACAGTAAGGTTGAGCTGGAGAGGCTAAATGCTCTGTGGAGCTGAGGGAAACTGCTGACGCGGTTGATCATTCTCTTTGGATTCCTCACTAAGAAACATTACTTTCACATCACAAAAGGTGACTTGAGCCAATGTCAATAGTCATTATACTCACAATAGTGCAGCATTATGTGGGACAGTATTAAATCTATTTTCATTTTCTGATCTATCTATCCGGTATATCTCTTGCATTCACAAGATAATCACTGCTTCAAATGGGTTTACAGTGGACTTGCCGCATTTCAGACCTTGCCTAAATTGATGTGTTACAATTGATGGATAGAGAAATCAACAGACAGTAGTAAAAACAAGTGTAGTGCCTGCAGTGCAACTCACTGGGTCCCTTGATGGACACTTTGAGGTCTCCAGTGCCAGCTCCTTTGGTGTAAACCTTAAAGTCTGCAGTCTCCTTCACCCTAAGGCCCTTTGGCTGCAGACCACGACCCTTAGCTCTGCAGAGGCTGGGGTTACATGCTGCGGGGAGACACAATAAAAGAGTGAGAGAGGAACAGGCAGCTCTCAGTATCTTGACTCCAACATTATGACTGTATGTGAGTTCTGCAGTGGTTTCAGTGGGGAGAAGAAGAATGAGGTGCAGCGTAAATGATATGAATCCAAAACAGTTCATATCCGAACAGTACATCCATCATTTTCAAGAAGGATGAAGGGTTACTGGAAAGCTTTCAGTACTTTTCAGTTGTCCTTTCCCGCCTTCCTCCTACCCTGCACATCCCTCCTTTGCCTCTTATCCATCTATCTTATTCCACAGAGGGTTTTCAGAGACCACAGTGAAGGAAGTGAGCCTTTATCCTCACACAGAAGTGGAGTATCCTTCATATCTCTTGATTACAAGTGTTTAAAATTGGAGCTGCTGAGTCACAGTTGGATGGCCTGCAGGAAGCAAAGGAAACCCCACAGGAACAGAAGCACAAGATATCTTCTAGGGAGTAGACTATTTGGACCTCTAGGAAAAAGAATAAATCGATATTTCATTATATTAAAATCTACGTTGATGTCAGCAGGTGATGTGTGCAGGTCTGCATGCCTTTTTTATCTTTTCCCCCAGATAAATGGAAAAAGCTGAAAAGCTGAATCCAAATAACCTGAAAAACTTTCTGTCATAAGCCCCTATACAATATGATAATATATGATGATAGCTTGTACCTAACAACTTTATCAATGGTTAACAAATAATTCACTTATTCCTTATAAATCAGCTACAAGCCAATTTAAAAGAACAACTTCTGAGTTGCCAAATTGTGAAGAGTCCTCAGATTAATTAGAACCTTTGACCACTTATGTCAAGAAAAGAGCTGCATACAGTGAAGACCAAAATCCTTTTATTAACAGCTTATTAACACTCTTTAGATTGGTTGATTAAACTCTCAAACTATGAATTATTAACATTTGTACCTGCATTTTTTTATTTATAACTGCAAACTTGCTTGTAAAGCCAATTGAGACAAACTGTGATGTGTGATACTGACACTGTGATACTGCTTTTCCCAGGAGCCATGATCATTTATTAAAGATAGTTACATACACTTTTGAATAAGATATAACATTCTTAAAATTACAAACTAAAAGTTGATTTTCTAAACAATAAAACACACACTTGGTCTGGTATGTCCAGTAGCTGATGGTGGCAAACTTTAGAGAGACATTCCTGCATGTCTGACATTAAGTCAGTTCTGTGACTTTATGACTTTCTTTACTTGTGATACTGCTGAACTAAATCTTAACATTTAGCAGTATCCCATTGCTGCCACTGTTGAGCAAAAGTTCCATGGGATTGTTTTAATAAATTACCACCATTTAGAACCGCATTATTACTAAAGAGAAAGGATGACTTATTTGTCATGTATGAAGCATTTTTAAATAATTTATTAACCATTAACAAAGCCATAAGTGGTATCAAAATGTTTTCATATCTCCAGTAGTTTGTTATTTAAGCATCCTGTGCTTTCAACACAAGTGATCAGGAAGGGACACACCCAGTGCAATTTAAAGGTTGTATTATCTCTCGGAGAGGCAAAGCTAATTACAATCCTACCATATGTCTGCTATTTTAATCACTAGAATACATGAATCATTGTGCTAAACGGTGCATTTTAAACAATGCGGGTCATGCAATGCAAATACAGTTCTTTGTGAATTGTGCCACTGTGTAAAAGATAGGAGGCGTCGGTTTCCTGGGCAAAAAGAAACTAGAGCTTTAAGGTGGTATTCTTCTTCCATTGACATCTGAGAATATGTTTGTGAGTGGATATGTTGATGGAGTCATTTTGAGTTAGAACCCAACAGGCAGATGACACAGACCACACATATAAAGCAAGTCTACAGTGGGAAGTTAGTCACAAGTAGAAACATGCAATTCCACCAAAACACACATACAGAGTGAAGGACAACGCAGTCCAATATCACACACTGCTCACCCACTCATGCATGCAATCACACGCACACAACACAGCGGGTACCCAAGAGAGATCCTAGGAAACAGGAAATGACAGCAGAAGGAAGAGGCCGTTCCAGAGAGAGGACAGATACCATCAGGTCTCTATCAAAGAGAAGAAGGGAAGGAGGGAGGGGAAGAGAGGAGAAAGAGGACACAGCATCCAGAACAATGACAGGACAAGACAGCAAAACATTTAACACAAATAAAGAAAAAACAGCAAAGAGTGAGCAAGGATTGAAGGTTTAAAATAGTTTTGTCTTGTAAACATTGATACACAGTGGATGTTGTTTTAGCTATAATATAACATAATAACACTGAGATCTAGGGTTGGGCGGTAATCCAGTAATAAGGTATCCTGCGGTATCTAAAAATAGCAACAGTATCAATTTCATTACCATCATTAAAAAAATGCTAGGTCTATAGGGGCCTAACATAATTGTAGCATCGTCATAACAAAAATGAAGTCCACTCTGTTCAATGTATCTGGTTGAATTTTTACTCGAGAAAAAGGTGACTGCAAAAGTACATGCTAAAAAAATGAACCTGAGCAGTTTTACAGATGTTTTAACACAGGTATGTCCAGGCACTCATCTGGGCAGAGTACCGTTATCTCGTCCAAGCACATGGAGAAACTCCTCTGTTGAAAGCACTTTTTCAGCCTTTTTTCTGCTTGTTATTGTTCTTAGCTCTCATAAAAGGACGAAATGCAAATAAAACAGTAAAATAACACTTCGGGCTGCTCAGCAGAGTCCTCTATGAGCGCTCTGCTCATTCATGAGACAGAGCACTGAAACTAACTGCGTGGTTACGCCGGTCTATAGTTCAGTGACAGACCCAAATTCACCATAGAAACACCAATGATGATCCAGAAGGAAGTAAGCCCAGAGATAGGTTATTGCATGAAGAGTGCTCCCTCCATTCTAGAAACCCCCTCCTCTTTATGTAAACAACCAGGACCTTCGTGATTGGTCTCAAACTAACACAGAGTCACAGGAGGAGACATTAGCAGCCTTTTTTTCGAGCTGGAATATAACTTTTGACGACAAAACAGCAAAGTTAAGACATACTTTATGATTTAGCAAAGTTTTTTTCTGCTACTCTTTGGCTGCTAGCTTGCCGAGTTTTCGTCACACAGTGAGGAGGCAGACATCATCGTGATCATTAGACTCTCTACTTTCATATGATACCGGGCTTTTGTGGTTTGCGTGAAGTGGTGAAATGAGCAGATGCAGTACCTTTGACATGCGCTATTTTCGTGTTGTCGTTACATGCGCATATAATTTCTGGGGTATGAATTATGTTTCGTTTGGGTGGCAATGCTCGGTAGAGGCTTTTAGCTGAGTTTCTCCCCGTCATTCTGGTATGCTACAATTTAGGATTGGTGCTTCTTAGCATGAGCATTGATTGTCTGAACTGAGCGCATGTTATGCTGCCCTGCAAAGTGATTTTTAATTAGTCACGGTAATAATGTATACCCCGGGAAAATGTGGGGAAGGTTTGATGGTATCAAAATTTGGATACCGCCCAACTCTACTGAGATCTTGGACTTTCATTGATTTAAGTTTGGTCATTGACTGGGAAAACCAGTCAAAGTACAGAAAGTACAGAATGTTCCAGTAACATCCTCTTCAGAATGACTTCTAGACACAAGCTCTCTCAGTGACACTGGAATATGACTAGAACAGGCTGGCTGCTAAGGAAACACATGTAGAACTCTTACCCTCTCCCACAGTGACCGTGAAGGGACTCTTGCTGATCTGACCACCAGCAAAGGTGACGTAGATGATGTGCTGGCCCTCCTGGGTGGGTTTGTAGGTGCAGCGGTAGCTGCTGTTGCCCTTGTCCTCAATGTTGCAAGTCACTGTATTCTTCTTGCCAGCAGGGTCCATGATTGTTACCTCCACCTCGCCAATACCAGCACCTGAGATGAGGGAGGGAGATGAGGGGATGCAAGAACAGTAAAAAAACATATCATATTCATGCAAGCGAAGAGACCAAACCTCTCTTACATCATACATCATCCGTGCTATTACCTGCTGTGTAGACGTCAAAGTAGGTGGTCTTGTTGGCGATGTTTCCTGACGGCTCGAGGCCTGGTCCCTGGGCCGTGGCCTTGCTGGAGTCTCCCTGAGCCATGCCAACCTCCACCTCGAAGGGGCTCTTAGAGATGTGCTGCCCTGCAAACAACACTGTCACCTACAGAGCAGAAAGCAGAGACTGAGAGGTGTGTCTGGAACCTTCAGGAAAGCTGCAGTGTTGAGTGTCGGTGTCGTCAAAGCAATAAATTCAGTTTCTTTTAAATAAATTACTCAATCAAATCATCTTTAATTGACAAAGTCTTAAATACTTTCTCTTGTCTGCAGTAGACTGTAAGACAAGATGGCTAAAAAATATTTTGTATGCAATCATGGGCTGTCAGAAGACTAACACCTATAAATGAAAAGTGGGATTAGTGTGTGCGTTTTGACTGCAGGAGGCTGCTCAGTCCTTCCTGTGGCTATTCAGTCAGCACCATCACACCTGCAGCAAACACTGTCACTGCTGCTACCTACAGCAGCTAGGAATCGCAGCGTCTTACAAGAGTTGATTTTAGCAAAAACTTGAAATTAAGTTCAATGAATGAGAATGATAAATAAATGTTTTTGATTGATTAATCCACCTAACATGTTATGTTGTTTGTCCAGGTCCAAGTATTATCAATCTAATGAACTATATCATTAGGAACCATTGTTATAAAGTACACTGCTGGGAAACACTGACAAAAGGAACCAATAAATAATTGTGGGACATAAAGTTCATACTGTGTTACACCATACTATTATACTGTGACCACTATGATCAGTTTATGATTAACATGTTTGACCTGGCAGGACAGACATTTTATATTGTTTGCTTTTCATCTTTTTTTTAGTCAAAATGCTTATTAGTCTTTTTGGCATGTTCAGTCACAAAAGAGTTTTTCTCAAGCTCTTGAAAGTGTGCATCTGTGGGGAAGCTAGAGAGAGGCAGCAGGCTTATCAATGGTAATTCTTGCCATTACTGGGTCAACATTGTACGGAGACACTGGGAACAGCTTGTGTCGCTGGTCTGAATCCTTGGCCTGCTTGTCTCAGTCTCTCTTATTCTCCTTGTGGTTTTCACACTTGAATTCAGTGTTCTTGTCTGCTTAGTTTCTGTAGCTGCTTTGACATACAGGACACGATAATGGTGTTCAAGGTTGCTCTTTGTGGTACTATTGTGTAAAACTGTCTAAAATGGAAGGGAATTGTTGTAGTTAAATCTAACATTTCCAAGCCATGTATCATGGTGTGAGCTACACAGAGTCACCTTGAACTTGATTATTTTATAAACATGGAAGATTCTAAAAGAGGATAAAAGACTATTTGACCACTGAATGCACAAGTCCTCTTACTGAACACTGCTAATTCATTGTTTGATGTAATTTGCTGTTTTGTTTCAAGTTTTGTTTCTTTTACATGAAGCTTTTATGCTGCTGTCTTGGCCAGGACTCCCTTGTAAAAGAGATTATGAATCTCAAAGGGAATATTGCTGACAAAATAAAGGCTAAATACAATTGACAAACTATCAAAATTACAGCACTTGTTGTCAATTATGAAAACATTTGCACTGAAAGTAGGCTGAAATATTCATTTTTCATATATTTACTATTCACTGAAATAACACTTTTTTCATAAAAAAGAAATCATTTTTATAAGAATATAAAACTTTCAGGACTCAGGGCTGCTTTTCACAGAGCAATGCATCTTATGTTTTTTACGACAGTCACTAATAACTACAGCTGTTTGGATAAATAAGTGGAGTAAAAAGTACAATATTTCCTTTGAAATGTAATGAAGCAGAAGTATAAAGGGGCATAAAATGGAGCAAAAGTATCTCAAAACTATACTTAAGTACATGAATAAGTGTACTTTCGACCACTGACTTCCTGCATCTTTGGCCTAAACTCTACATAGTCCATGTGTCCCTTTGTGACTCATGCCACAGTTATGTCAGATCAGTCTTCAGCATTAAATATAACTCTGAACTTACCTTGTGCATGCCAGTGACTTTAGGGATGTAGAAGACAGAGTAGGTGCGGTTCTTATCGTTGTTGGCTGTAACTTTAGCCTGGAGGAAATTTTAACAGAATGGTTATGCCATGATGACCAAAAATTTCAATAGCAGTATCTCACAAGGCCTAAGAAGTCAAATCAGCAGTGTCTTACCTCCTCTCTGTGTCCTGCAGGGTCCTCCACGTAAACCAGCACCTCTCCCATTCCTGCACTGATGGTCTCCACAGTGAACACAGCCTTCTTCATCACAACATTACCGACAGGCTCGACACCTTCAGAGAGGAGAGATGGCAGGAAGGTTGGCACAGTTCATTAAACGTGTATATGTGACATATGATCCTGGACTAACACTGAAAGGGCTGCAGGTGTGGATGAACTGAAATTCCTTATCAGTGCCTGGCTATAGCCTCTAGCTCACAGTTTTTGGATACATGGCTGTAAACATAAAACTCATCCCTGCTCTAAACTGATGCAGCTGCTCAGCTCAATACAACAGCCTTTGTCTTGCTGCAGATGTGTCTGTTTGCGTGTACCTGGCCCATAGGCGCGGGCCTTCTTGGGGTTGAGTTTGGGTCGGAGAGGTGCGCCAGGCTTCAGTTTGGCCTTGGGGAACTGGGACAGGTAGGTCATGACTGAATGTTCGTCCACATTGGGGTCAACAATCTCTTCAGGGGTTATCACCTAAGAGGCCAAGACATGAAGAAAAATTATTTTCTTGTTAGCACATTTTCTGATGAAAAAGAAAAGAGGGGATAGCTGTACAGCCTGAAGCAGTGTTTGCATAGTTGTCATGGAGACTATTACCCACAAAAATCAACTGAGCAGTGTTGTGATTTAGTGGTCAGAACACATACCAACCTCTTCCTCAGCTCAGAAAGTACCTGATACAAACTCGCACGCAAACCAGCAGGCACCCACTCACACAGACACACTGACTGGCTGATTCTACAAGCCACAAAGACAGCAGGGGGAGGACAAAGGCAGTTTGAACAGAAGCAGAGCTGAAGGCGGAAACAGCAGCAACCACAGAGTCAACTGTTGGCATGCTATACTGTGCCAGCTGCCTGCACTGTGCCAATCATGCCAACACAACACTGTCAGACAGTCACCACAGCGACCCATCCCAAGAACCAGCACAGCAACACTAAATATGGTAAACTCAGTTCAAAATCTCTATTAAATGCTCAACTTTTCCTTCTGGACAAGCACTAAAGGGGATACAAGGTGAAGGTCATGTGGATTCTGTAAATGACGTCCAAGTGAACATCCCACAAGACTCAGCACTGTTGCAGTACAGTATGCTAATTGGATTCTGTCCCATACAGAGAGACCGACAACGTCTCACTCTGTTGTGGGAACTACAGAAATGCTCAGTTCACTCTCGGTTGTATGCATCGTTACACAAGCAGTGGAAGAACCAGACAAGTTTGTCATTTCAACTGGCAACAGTCGGGAGTCAGCTAAAAATGAGAAGCTGCTACCTCAAAGTTCTGTACACTGAAGTTTGCTAATGATGATGACCGACAAGACAAGAAGTCAATTTTTTTTTTTTTTGTTTGCCAGCCTCTCATTGTCACTCTCCTGTGCATTGACATGCTGCAATGCAGAGGCTGGCTGTGGTAAAGGAGAGCAGTGCTGCAACACAAACAGACTGAGGTGCACAAAACACAGCACAGATTTCAGCTGATACAGAGCCATTAAAACATATTGGGTTAACACATACCCTGACACCGATCTGAATTCACCACTGTATTGCTTATGAATTCAACTTTTCATGTGTAAGAGGAAGAATGTGCCATTTCTTATTTGAAAAGAAACGTATTGGTCTATTGTAATGGTATTTATGTTACCTGAGGGATGCCCAACCAGTCGTCAGCTTGCTGCATCGCCTCACGGGCATTGTCCACTGGTTTGGTCTGATCCCACTGGTCCCAGTCAGGACACAGACCTGCAGGAAATCAAGGAGATGAATTTGATTGAACACAGGAAGCAGCAGGGCAATAATTCATCATTTAATGTATAAGTAGCAATATAATAATAATAATAAGAAGAAGAAGAAGAAGTTTTGTTTGTATAGCACATTTCATATAGGAATTGCAGTTCAAAGGGCTTTACAACCAAGAAACCACATGCACCAGGTGCTTCACATAGAATAGACATAAAAACAAGGATACAAAATTAATATAAACAATGTAAAATAAGATGGAAAAGTAGAAACATATCATGACAATATAAAGAGGTTATAATGTGACAGCCATGTCAATAGTGTAAATCTAAAACTTTAATTTAAAACTTTAACTTTTTGTCTTGCTAAATAAAAGCATGACAGGGGCCATCAAGACCTTAGTTTAAACTTAAAGTTATTCTCAATGGACAGTGAAGTGCTGCCAGTATCAAACAGTATTTCTGTTGGATTGAGAGACATTTAAGTACATGTGAACTACACAAATAAACTGAGTGCTTCTTGAGTTACAGCCAATCTGTCTAATCATGGCCAACATGTTGGCTCCAAAGTTCAGCCTTGACGATGTCCAGCAGATAAATGGAGAATTCAAAACACGCCTAATCTTAATTTGAAGGTGAATCTGCAGCAGTAATCAGGTGTGGGGTCTTATGTCTGTCTCTGTGCTCACCAACATATCTGCCCTTGAATTTGTCTGTTGGATGTTATGGTGTTCCTTCATTATCACAGTGTATCCTGGCAAAGTGTGTCAGCATCAGCAGTTTTTACTGACATGTTCATAACTGACTCAAGTCTTAAGGTTGTTGTCTTTGGACAGTGTTGGAAATCTTTTGCTGGAGGGAAATAAAAGCTTTTGCTGAATCCTTATCTCCGGCTCAAGGCTGCTGGTGATCCACAGGTATGCCAAGCATCCTGAGCATGTAAACACAAACCTCCTTTATGCCTCATTTTCCTTCACCTTCATCCCTCCTCCCCTCGGTCTCCTCATCCTCCACCTTGCTCGTCTTCTCTCTCCACTTTCCCATTTTAACCAGACCATAGTGGGAAGGTTCAGTGCTCGCCCTCCTCTCCACTCTGTTCAACTTTTCACTCTCACACAGAGGAGAATTACACTCGTGCTTTCCCTAACCTCAGATCTGCAGCTGTCAATCACCGTTGTGTACAGACAGTTATGATGCCAAATAGTTCAAATACTGTATTAAACTGAGATATTCAAATATCATCAGCTCATATGGGCGAGTGTTTCAGGTGACTGGCACTGAGCTGTTATCCTCCAGAGGTAAATGTTTCTGGCACTTCGTACTTGGCTGATGTTCATTCACACACAGACACACACTTCCCTCACCTGGAGCACAGCTGTCGACCAGGGCCCCCAGGGCCCGGCCGGTCTGCCAGTCCCTGTTGAAGTTGGTGATAGGAAGCTCAGGCAGTTTGTTCTGGATCCACCCCAGCAGCCTCTGCTTGGGCGTCTTCTGCTTGACGTCATCCCCCTCCTCCTCCTCGTCCCACATGGGCATGGAGATGGAGTAGTGCAGGATCAAGGTCCAGATCAGACCCAGGATCAGCTTCAGGTTCCCATCCACGATGGCTTTAGAGTCTGGAGTTTAGAGGAAGAGAGAGGGGGTAGATTTGAAGCCATGTTACCATGTTTAAGCATTCACACAAACCTGAAAAACTGTCATCCAAATCTCAGAGGACAGATGGATGTTTTTTATTTAGAAGTGTTTAGCTCAGTGGAAAGAAAGGGGGCTGATGGATCGAAACAATGGCATCTGAAAATTCCTGGAGATGATTTTAGATGCAATGCTCCTTCAAAAAACAACCATGAAGAAAGTTAAGAGGAGAAAACACTGCACTAGAAACAGTTGACTCGAGGAAGGCTCTTGTTTAAGTGTTGCTATTTTTTTGCTATCTGATACGCCTGCTGTACAGGGGGGAATGGGATGCATACCTAGGATTCATGGACCATGGTCTGGTCTGGCAAGTGCAAACAATAACATAGGTTTTGTTTACCCTGCGTCAACTTTTGTTCAGACTAAAATGTGGTTTCAGACCAATTCACAGCACAGATAAAACATCAGCTCTGGATTGTTGTGCAGCCTTTGATACTGATTACAGTTCAGTCTGTGCATTCTCCCACTATGTCAAATTATGGACAACATAAGATTGCTTAGCAGACAAAAAGCTAACCATTCACTCTCTCAACAAATGACTATGGTCCCACTGACACTGCGCTAGTGTAATTCAGTCAAAGTTCTTGCTCAGCCTCATTCCACGTTAATAAGTCCAACTCAGAAAACTCAGTGGTCAAATGTGAGCTTCAGCAGCCACATCAAGGCAAAAACTAACCAGCATTTTATCACGTCAAAGACACAGAAAGACATGGAGATCTCATGTTCAGGCAGGATTTGGAGAGCTGTATGCATGCCTTCATCTCCAGCAAGGTGCAGACAGAAGCGTTGCTGCTTCAAACTTTTCATGGCCGCACACAGACAGAACCAACTTCTTGATGATGCCCCGATTTGAACCACTTTCAAATCTGAATTGAACTGTGCTTTCAACTGATCAATTCTTTACAGCACTTTAATTTCTTTCTCTACTATAACTGTACCAGCTTTATTTTATTTTTTGTCTGTTTGTATCTTTACTTTATCTCATCTCAATTGATTTTATTTTCCTTTTTAATGTCTTTTTAAATGTTGAGCTGTTATACAAATAGACTTACCTTGCCTTAAGTGTCTGATACACATTCTATTTAAGAAAAAAAGTAATGTTGTTTTTGTCTGAGACGTAATCAGAAGGGGGAGACAAATTGTGAAAGAAATTATCATGATGAGTGTCGACTCTAGGGAATTTTCCAGATGAATCACATTGCACGAGTTATATAAATGTTCACATGGGGACTTCTGTGGAGAAGTGAACTGCTTTCATTACAAAGTGTAGCACATGCATGTGACACCTTTTGTTTTTAGAACAGCCACCACCCCTCTTAAAATGTTGAGATTTTCTGTAGTAACATGAAGTGTGTTGTGGGAGTGGAGATAATTGATGAGAGATTTAAACTCCTCCAGTAACACACAGTCCATATTACAACAGACTGACACAACAGCACATCCAGGAACATGTTTGGTTGTTCTGAGTTACATTTGAGGCGTTTGTCTGTGTTCAGGCAGAACCACAGAGGAGAAAGTGATGCAACCAGAAGCTAGCCCAGGCATGAGGAAGAGAACCACACACACACACACACACACACACACACACACACACACACACACACACACACACACACACACACACACACACACACACACTGAAAGAGGCAGTTGATCAGGACAGATGATTACCCAGGTCCAGCCTTGAGGAAAGGGTGGAGCAGTGTGTTTGAGAGTCTCCTAGCTGATGTTGATTAGAACACAGTGAGGGAGGAAAAGTTCTGGTTCTTGTAGGAATTTGAGGCTGTGGGCTGATTGCTATCAAGGGTGTACGGAAGAGGCCTGCTGGGTTTGAGGCTTTCAGCTTTCTGCAGAAAGCCTGAAAAGTTTGCTTTGGGTCTATTAACGGGGACGTGTGTGAATCCCACGTCTGACAGCAGCTGCATTCAGTTGGCTGTTTCTCTATGAGTTCAGACGTTTCAACACTCTGATTAGCACTGCAGACGGCATGAAAACAGAGAGAATGAGGCCAACATAACATCTCTGGACAGAGAGAGCTTCAGGCTATTCTGATTGCAGCGCTGCTCACACTGTTGTCAACTTCATTTGTTTTGGTATTGTTGTTTAGACTGGAATAATTGTTGGTAGCAGCAGCTCAACCTCAATAACAATGAGGTCTTGAATGAGTCTTTTTTTGTCCTTGGATGTTTTTGCTAAAGAGTGCTGGGGCTGTGGTTAGGGGCTGGGGCTACTGAACAGGCTGAATATTTAAGGCCTGCAGTAGGAGGTTCTGAGAGCTGCAGGAAGAGTTGAGGACAGGGTCGGGTTGGATGGGGGTCTAAACCAAAAGGGGGAGGGGGTGGACTGTCTAGAGCACAAGAATTTCCCAATTTGGAAACACAAAATTCTATCTGTCTGTCTGTCTGATGTATGATGAAGAGAAGAGAAACACAGGCTGTTCAGACATGAAAAAAGCAAATGTAGCACACACAGAAACACATGCATGCTGCACATCAGAGGACTTTAAATTAGAGAAGTTCTCTGCCAACATGCTGAACTACAACTGTGCTCAAAGCTGCCAGCCTTGCAATACATGACATGTCATCTGCCCCCAGTGGAAAAATACACCCTGCATGGTGATAAAGCAAAGAAGGGTCAGATGAAAGGCCTGTTTGGATGACCCATCATCATGGGAACCATGAGTGAGCTAGATCGTTACAGCGACCGAGTGGTAACTCAGTCCACTCAGGAATGATAGCAAAGAAGAAGAGACTAACAAAAAAGCAAGAGACATGAGAGACAGCAAAGAGTGACTGTAAAGAAGAGAAAGGGAGGAACAAGAGAGAGATGTTGACTACAGACAGAGATAAAAATGATAGCTATAAATTGCCATTTGGACTGACAGGAGGGTGTGGATGGGGCCTGCATGTGTAGCACAGGCTGGTACTTGCAGCAGGAATGCAGATCAGCAATGGTAGAGATGTGTCACATAGCAGCCCGTCAGCCACCACAACACAAACACAGTATAACAGGACCACAACATGACCAGAACAAGAGCAGAGAAACCCACAGAGTGTGTTCAACTAATGATTATTTTACAGCAACTGCAAGGAACTTTGATTTTGTGCTGATTTTGTTGACCCCTGTGGACCAAGGCACCAAAAACATCTTGACCTGGTTAGCACATGCATTTGTTTTGGAAGCGAGTGAAAGAAAGATGGTACTTACTTGTAACATTATTTTCTTCTTTAACTCAGACGCACACTGATGATGTAATGTATCTATTTGTGGCTATGTAAGATTGATACCTATAACATGACAAGTAAACTTTGTTTTATTTTTGACTTTGTTCACATACTTAGGTTACATGTAAGCCTACAGATTCAGTTGCTCAGTAATGCTAATTTCATTGAGAAAGATTAAGTTATCAACATTCTCTAGCACTGTTATGTCTTCATAACAATAAGCCAAAAAGCAAAATACAGCTCCAAAGCAAGGCTAACATAAAATGTTAGATTATAAGCCAGTGGTGTTACAGTCACATCCACCGTGACCATTCCCTCCATGGACAGTAAACCACATCTCATCATTTTGGGCCTTTAGGCTTGTTTATTCTTCACTCAATTCTTTACCTCTTTGCTGATGTCGCCCCACTATCAGCCATAACCACAAGATATATTGTCAAAAATAAAATTCTCTACAGAAAAATCTCCTCCTGATTTCTGGCTAACGTACTACTCACTGTGAAACTTTGCTTCTGAAAATGTAAACACTGCCTCTTCTGGTCTGCGGACCATAAATCATTTCATCTGATTAAACAGGGAATCGGGGCTGGTGACAGCCATTAAGAATAACTAGATAGAAACAGCCAACTTCTTGTTGATGGTCTTGTTTGCTAATGTAGGTCATATAGAGCCATCAGTATTACATTGAGACTGTTTCATAACCACTTAAATGTTCCTTGCAGCTGCATTAAATATTGTGTGGTTCAGTTAATTGAATAATTATTTGTCTAGAAAAAGTCAAAATGACTGAAAAATACTATCACAAACTGCCATGTATAATCTACTGTCACTAGAGCAGTTGATGAGCACTTTAACACAGGCGGTTTCAGTGATCCACACAAAGGTCAACAATAATTAAAGCTGTCCAGCACAGGGCATCATCTCAGGTTTGGACAGCAGACAGGAAGCTGTCCTCCTCACAGTCATTGTTTGGACATACACTCACACTTTCTGAAAATGTGTGTATGTGTTGCCCTTTGATTCATGCCTCTCACACACAAAGCCACTAAACATGCAAGGAATTTGCCAGCATTCCCGGCAGACCACAGCGCACCAAGCCTGACGGAGCCCATATACGGACACATAGTGCCGCAGACTCCCCCTCTGCCTGCTGACTCACACCCTCCCCCCTCTGTGAGAGTATGTGCATGAGTGCGTGCGTGAGAGAGGGAGAGAACAGAGTGTTGAGGCTACCATATGGAGAGTGTGCATGTCTGTGGTCAATGCTCCTTTTGCCCCCAAAACTCCCATGACTCATCAATTTGGCTCGTTGCTGCCGCCCCCCAGTGACATTGCAATGACATCATCGCAACCCCTGATCCCAAGCCTGACCTGAACTCAGGGGGGTAGAGGGAGGGAGGAGAGGAGAAAGCACAGAGAGGAGCAACAGCAGGAAGAAAGGTTCTGCACAACGTTCAGATTGTAGTGCAACATCTGGAGCAGATTAGTACGGAGATCTCTTAAGGCCAGCGACAAAACAGCACAGAAGATCTAGATGGCCCAGAGGTCTCGCCCTGCCCATCGCTCATAGTGTCCTTATAATGTCCTTATACTTGTTCATACATAATGTATAAGAGGATATAAAAAAGAATGGAAGGACTGTCAGGACATAGATCATTCTACCAATACACGACCCTGCTTGTGTGATTAGGTATTTAGTGTATGCATATTCAGAAGCAGGTCAGGTGGACATAATTTTAGACACTATTTTCCATTTCCATTTTTAGCTAGACCTCCAATAACTTTCTTTAGAGAAGGTTGACTACTCTGAGTTGATTTCCTTTATGAATAATCTTAATAGCTTAATAGTATCTTTGTCTTCTGTGGCCACTCTGGCCTGTGGCATTCCCCAAGGCCCCATCCTTGGTCCACTTTTTTGTGTATACATGCTGCCATTGGGACATATGCATAAACGCAAACTTCAGAATAATTGCTAAGTGGGTGACACACCATTTTAATACATCAAAACAAGCAAAAAAGCCAATTTTCATTAGTTATGGCCTTGTCTGACAGAAATACAGTGCTGACTGTCCCAAAACTTTGTACAGATAAAAGAAAACAAATCTGAAATCACTGTCTTTTGCAGGCCACTATTTTACAAAAATATTTTGCTTCTCTGTCTCCAGATATCTAACCTACAGCCAGAAACTGGGTGTGAAATTTGACACTGACCTTTGATTTGAAATAACTTTGAAAGTCGGATTTTAGGATTTTAATGATTACTTTTAAAGCACTCCATGGTTTAGCTCCAGGTTACAGCACATTGCTGAATTGCTGCTCCCCCATGAGCCAGAGCACAGTGTCAGATTCTCAGGCAGGACTCTGCTGGCTGTACCTAAGTGCCTGCCTGGTGACCGGTCAGGGCCCCTCAACTCTGCATGAGGATGTAATGTTATTTCCAACATGTCTTGTCTATTTTATTATTATTGCTGTTGTTGTTGTTTTTGTCTTTATAGTCGGATTTTGTCTCAGTCCTGAAATGGTTTGACACTACTTAAACCATGTAAAGCAGTTGTGAACACTTTGTTTCGAAAAGTGCCGTATAAAGATTTTTTATTATTATGATTATTATTATTATCAATATTTGTGTGTGTGTGTGTCAGCCAAAAATGTATGTTGATGACTGATATTTTAAAAATAGCAAGTATAATTAATTAAATATATCAATTTAGTTGTTCATTGTAGTGCTCATCTTAGAAATTTGAATAAATTACATTATTCACCCTAGTCTTAGATTAAACTGTTTTACTGATTACAACTGTCCTGGATTGTGATGGAATTAATTTGAATGTGGCTTTCCCACCCGATATCATTCCTCCAATACTCTACACACAACACTGGCCTTGAGCCTGTTATGTATAATGTATAGCACTGAGTGAGTGGGATGATCATGTCATACATGCTGAACACATTTACTTTTGGCAGACTTCTCAGACAGATAGTCAAAGTGTAATAGGTCTAGCAGTACAATGGTACACACACACACACACACACACACACACACACACACACACACACACACACACACACANCACACACACACACACACACACACACACACACACACACACACACACACCAAAAACATCTAAAGACTTCTCAAATCATTTGCTCATAGCTTTAAAACTTTGACATGAATTCAGCTTGTACTCTCAAACATCCCAAAGCTGAAAATCTGTGACCTGGAGCTCCAACCTGTCCTCCTCTCCTCCCTCTAACTCCATGCAACAAGCCACACTGGAGCTACTCTACTTCCTCCTCTTCCTTTCAACTCCTTCTAGTCATCCTCCCTCCCTCCCTCCCTTCCCTTCTCTTCACTCCCTCCACTGGAACAAGTTCCTCCTGGTTTTTTAGCCTTAAAAGGGCAGAAGCAAACTGGATCCTGGCAGCCCTCCAATTCCCTGGGCTCTGGTTACAGGCAGAGGGAGGAGGGAGGACAGGACAAGGGAAGGGAGGCAGGAAAGAAAGTGGAAGGCCAAGAAAGAAAAGAGGAGGGAAAAAGGCAGGGAAAAGTGCTGTGTGAGACATTTTTAAAGCCAGCACTGACAACAGCACCCACTGAGGATGGGCTGAGATATGTTCATTTGAGTGAGGAGACCAGAAATGCAAAAAAAAAAAAAAAAGAGAGAGAAAGAGAAAGTTGGTTTCAAGGGATAGGCAAAGAACAAAAATGAAAAACATGAGAACAGGGAGCAGGAAGAAGAGTAAGTTAAGAGAGAGGCTGAGGCAGTGACAGGAGGACACAGGCACCACATGAAATGATGAATGAGAAGGTTTAATTAATACCATGCAGCTCTAATCAACTGTTTGTTTCCTGGAAACATCTGAGAACTATGATCAACCATAAGAGCAGAGTTTAGGTTTCCAAGTAACTGATAGTTCTTGGCTTGGCAAAAATGACTCAGGTCTGGAAAAGTAGATCCCCTCCAGATGCGTTTCTGGCATGGGAGCCCAGGCTGTGTCTGTTTGTAGGTAAATACATAATGATGGTAAACAAAGCACACAGCAAAAACTCTAACCACTCTGCTCACTCAGTGCACTTTTCTGGGTTTGATTTCCAACATTTTACATAAGAAAGAATGTTATTATATTACAAAATAAGGTGTCATTGCAGTTTATCTAAATATCTCACTTAGCAACTGCAGGTTTTTGTGAGTTAATTAAAGAATATGTTGCTTTGTGTCTGCTTGTTCAGTCTGAACATGAGCCATGGGGTGTTGGGGCATGTTTCCAACTCTGATGTAATGCAATAGCCTGAATACCACTGTACTGAATGGGAATGTGCACTCTGCTAATCCTCAGTATCCACTTGACCAGTCCCCTTTTGCCTGTCCAGACAGGAAGTTATGTTAATGATAATGAGCTGGCAGGAAGTGATCCATTTTAACGTAGTGGCTAAAATCTCCATTATCTCATACTCTGGCCAACATTCATCTCTGCCCTACACCACCACAGTCCGTGTCTCATGCACTTTTATCTTGTTTCTGAAACGTAAGATTAAGTTTGATGCCGTGTGATATCCTTTACACAAGTGGGCTCTCATTCAGCCAGGGTCTGGGTCTGGGTCTGGGTCAGGGTCCATACAGTGCTCTCTGCTTGTCTGATGACTGATACTGCAGCTTTATCATGACTGTTGTAATTACTTAAGGACATTTAGCTTAAACCTGCATTAACTGATGTTGTGGCCACTTAAGGGCAGCAGAAACAAGCCATAAACACTGGCATATTATCACTTTATGAAGTTGATATGGTGAACTTGTTAGCAAACAGTGGCTTGTTAACACATCCAACAGAACCGTAGCAACACTGACATTCATTTGGAGTTGTGTCTCTCGGGGCCTGATGAATGTAAGCCCAATAATTACTCTCCTTTTAGCTCTGTTTTGGTCTCCACCAACTGCTGAAAAATACTGGATCTTTACCTGCTAAATGCTCCACTATGTTCACCAGCTAGTTGCTACGTTCGTCTGTCTGCTGAAAACAACACTGATGAAGCGAAGAGAGTGAACTAAAACAGGAAAGATGCAGGCTGTGAAATCAAAAAGGGGAGTGAAAAGACACTGGCACAGAGGAGGACTGCAGAGTTGGTAATAATTAATTGTTGGTTGGCGAGTGACACTTTTCACAATGCATGAAATCATTTGATCCATTGCTAATATACCATTTTGATTGGAGCAGCTTCAATTACATATTCCTCAGAACTGGAGTTTGGTGATATGACAGAAAGTGAGACTATTGAAATGAATCCGCTATCAGAGGATGATATTTACACCAAGCTCTCTAATATGCCTGCTTAATTTGCTAATATACCGTAAATTAATTACCAGGAGTGCTTTACTGCATTAATTGACATTTTTTGTGTCGATGTGATGCAGTGATTTGATATGACTTGGTATTTTGTTCACTTTCATTCATTCACCATTCACTGTGCTGACCGAGCCAAAGTGAGCATGGTCTTGGGATCTGCCTTTGGAGTCTGAGTAAATACAGTGCATGTAAACACAGAGCATCACTGCTGCTGGGTGGCAGCTGCAGAGGCTGCTTTGGTGTCCTGTATTTTGAACCAAATCTTGTCATTTTTAACAAAAACATCTACAATTGAAATCATGTCTATGTGTAGACAGTGTCATCCCGAGAGAGGTCAGACACTCTCATCCTGTCAGGTATCCTCACCTGCTTGGTAAAGCTGTCCAAATCTAACAACACAAGGTAAATCAAAGCAGGTAGACACAGTCATCCTGAACAACCACTCCATCCCCATCACTGCAACACAGCAAGTTAGCCTGCAGGCAAAATCTCAGTGTAAGGAGAAAAAAAAAGGAAAAAATGGATTCTGGGAACTGTCTGATTATTCAAAGCTGAGTCAGCCATTTCTCTTAATGACACCTTTCGTGTTGAGCTCTCTCACAGACGAGTCTTTTCTTACTGTGTCCCAGCACACCTGACAAGGTCATTCTCCACACGTACAACTCTGATTCCAAACAGAGCTTGGGACACTGTATAAAATACAAATAAAAACAAAATGCAGCTATTTGCAAACAAACAACAGCAACAGTTTTCCAAAGAGTTCCTTAGCTCATGTATTAATCTCCTTTATCCAATCATGTGTTCACAAAGTGGTGAACCTCTCTCCATCCTCACTTGTGAACACTGAGTCTTTCCAGGATGCTCCTTTCATATCCAATCATGATACTATCACCTGTTACCAATCAACCTGTTTACCTGTGGAGTGTTCCAAACAGGTGTTTTTGGAGCATTCCACATCTTTCCCAGTCTTTAGATGTCCTGTCCCAACGTGTTTGAAACATCAAATTCAGAATAATCATATATTTACAAAAATCAATGAAGCTGATGAGGTCAAACATTAAATATATTGTCTTTGTGCTGTTTTTAAATAGAGTATATGTTAGAAAAGGATTAGCAAATTCTCACATTCAGGTCGAGGTTATACACTTTACACTGTAACTTTTTAAAGAAGAAATAACACATTCTTCCTTTCACAAATGAACATTTGAAGTGTTCTAACCCTTGCTCTCTTCAATACACTACAGGGTTTTGTTGCTACTTGTATTTTATGATTCACAGTGAGTGGAAATGATCATTTTAGAATGACAATTTTCATTCTCACTGAAAAACTTTGGAAATCATGATGATGTGACACTTGTTGGTCTGTACCAAACAAACACGTTTTCTGGACAAAGACCTGAAGGCCAGTGTATCTCTGCAGCACTGCACTACTTCATTATAATGCTCTTTTGTCACACATTTTACCTTTATCAAAAAATTGCAACTTGGGCAATTTGGATAGTGCGCTTGGCAAGTTTGAATAGTATTTTTATTAACAACAATAATAATAATAATAATAATAATAATAAGAAGAAGAAGAAGAAGAAGAAGAAGAAGAAGAAGAAGAAGAAGAAGAAGAAGAAGAAGAAGAAGAAACTGTTCAGCGGAATTTTCTGTGTAACTGATATAACGGAGTTCGTTTGCAAACTTTATTCCTTTGTTTTGCTTCCACTACTGCTACACTACATTTTAGCATTTTCACAGATGAATATATCAGTGAACATGACTTATTTTGCTTGTTTCACTGNCTTGTTGGTCTGTACCAAACAAACACGTTTGCTGGACAAAGACCTGAAGGCCAGTGTATCTCTGCAGCACTGCACTACTTCATTATAATGCTCTTTTGTCACACATTTTACCTTTATCAAAAAATTGCAACTTGGGCAATTTGGATAGTGCGCTTGGCAAGTTTGAATAGTATTTTTATTAACAACAATAATAATAATAATAATAATAATAATAATAAGAAGAAGAAGAAGAAGAAGAAGAAGAAGAAGAAGAAGAAGAAGAAGAAGAAGAAGAAGAAGAAGAAGAAACTGTTCAGCGGAATTTTCTGTGTAACTGATATAACGGAGTTCGTTTGCAAACTTTATTCCTTTGTTTTGCTTCCACTACTGCTACACTACATTTTAGCATTTTCACAGATGAATATATCAGTGAACATGGCTTATTTTGCTTGTTTCACTGCACTAGACAGCTAATCTGTGACATAAGTAAAAATGACATGACTTAAAACAGTCTAGCTGTGGCACAAGCATAAAAAGATTGTAACATTAGCAGACAGTCTCAGTAATGTCAGTTGCACAGCAACATGTAAAGTGTGCCAACATTGACCAGCATAAGCTGCGGGTCAAACCAGATTATGTAAGACTGAAGCATTAAAATCTCTGCCGAGTCTGCTGAAATGTCTTTTATTGCTTAGGAATTCAATTTTTCCAATTGCAAAAGGAAGATTATATTATCTCTTTATCTATTAAAAGTTAGTCTAACTTTAACTCAGATGAGCATGTCTCATTTCTAACAACTAGTTTTACAAAAACACAAGCATAACTCCTGCTGTGAGTACACTGATCTCCTTTTATCAGTACTACAGAGCAGATTTCATTATTATGTAACAAAGTAACGGGAGGAGACAGCACAGTTGTTGCCACACCGGCGTCTGTCTCAACCTGCATGTTTCTGCTCCCAGCCAAAGACAGGGGAGCCGCCAGGTACGAAGTTACACCACAGCTCTGTTGCTTTCACATCCTGCCTGTGTGGATGACGGGAAGAGTTTGGCACAATCGCTGCCACCGTACTGTTTCGACAAACTCCACACAGGCTCAGTCAAGCACAGATAAAGATGGTTTTGTTGAAGGGTTTTGAAATCTGGGCTGGGCTGCTGACAGAACGGAGCAAAGATGCTCCTGACAAGAAGCTGACACAGAATGAACGTCTGCACAGAGAGCACATCATTTAATTAATAAAACTGTCACTAAGTCTTAATCTGCTGAACAGCTAATGTACGTTTAAGCTTTGTTGCGTATACACACATGCACAAACAAGGAGATGCCAAGTGAAATGATTGAGCTTGTTCAAACATGGGTGTGATGAGCACAGTGGAATATGCACAGATGCAGTCTCTACACATGCACAACAATAATATCATCACAGAACTCAAGATTTAAAGATCAGATGAATTTCAGACTTTTCTTTAATCTCTGCAAACTAAACATACAGAGCCCGGCCAATCACATGGAGAGTTTACAGCTTAGTAACTTGACAGTCTGAAACCCAGCGAGCCTGAGCCTGTTTGATCAGTGCTACAGTCTCTCCCCTCATTCACTCCACTGCCTGCTAGATGGCAGCCTTGACACTCTTTAACTGCATTCCTGACTGAATGCATGAAAGTCTTCCTCGGGATCTATCAGTAATCACGTGTCTGCTGCTGGTGCCAGATCATGTGGGATTTTGTCAAAACTGCAAGAGAGCGAGATTACCTGTTGGGCTGAAACCTCATCACAGTGAACACTGAACTGCAGTCTGTGCTGGGAATGTGAGGGGGGTGCCACTGGGGCTGGACACACTGCAGGGTAGAGCTGAGGTTGGTTAACTGTTAAGATTCTCTTATTTAACAGCCTGCTGCAGCAGCCGACATGGTAACAACCGCAGATCCATTTCAAGTGATGACCCTTATCTCAGTGATGACACACTGTAATTAAAGCTGGTGGAGCAGGCCACAGTCCTGTTACAGTAGCTTTGCTGCTTCAGGCTGAAACAATGAGTTGATTAATCGATTAGTCAATCGGCAGAATATTCATCGCCAACCATATTAAATTTTACGTAGTGCCAAGGACAGGACACTTTCCATATAGAGCTGATACAGACCATACTTTTTATGTACAGGGACCCAAGCGCTTGCTGGTGAATTTATTGTTTCAAACGCCAGTTTGTACTTTTTGTAAACTTGCAAGAGTTAGAGGAGGAGACTGATACCACTCTCATGTCTATGCACCATGAAGCTACAGCCAGGTGATGTTATCTTAGCTTAGCATAATGACTGGAGACATGGGAAATAGCCTGTCTGGCTCTGTCCAAAAGGTAACAAAACAACAAAATCCTTCCCTCAAAAGTTATTCCCCCCTCTTTGCCACCATGCCTCACTGCCACATGTCAATACAAGTGCTATGGCATCGAACATGAGTGTTCACACTCGTGATTTGTAATATATGCCATTGTAGGCAAAGGACATACTGGAATTTATTACCAGTTGCAGGATTTTCATGGACATGCAACTGCATCTGCATTTGTAGAGAAGCCAATAGGAATGCCCTCTCTCTGAAATGGCCCGTGATTGGTCAAAGTCTCCCGTCACAGGCTACATTTTCTAAGCCTGAAAACAGCTTACAGAAGATCTAGTCTTCTCTCAGACCACTTCAATTAAAACATACTGAAAGGTTATTACGGAATTTCTGCACAATGATGCAAGAAAAAAAACCTGTGGCTATCTGAGTGCACACTGTATCTCATTTGTTTAATCCATACAAAAATCCAAGTGTAAATGAAAAAAAAGCTGTGGTTTAATGGGGGTATGCGGGGGACTATTTCTTGGCCGACTGCATGACTTCCAGCCAGTCACTGAGCCTGGCACATAATTACCCGAGGAACCACAACTTGTTGCTTTTAAACTTGCGTTTTGTATGGATTAAACAAAACATGGTGATTAGTGAGCGTCAGAGGTGTGTTGGTGATTTATTTATCTTTTCACCTTTGGGACAGATCTGAGCTAGATGTTTCCTCATTTCTTGTCTGTATGCTAAGCTAACCAGCTACTGGCTCCAGCTTCATATTAACCATAAAGACATGAGAGTGGTAAGTGAGGAAAAGCATGGACTCATGCTGACAGTGTTACACTGGGTGCTGGTGCATATCAATACATGTCCATTTTTAGCAAGCAAGCAAAAAAAATAAGTGAAATGAGAAATGAAAGAGGTGTGGACATTAAGATCCTGTTTGATCGTTATGTCCACACATCTTCAAAGTCATCAATCAGGGAAATGAAACTAACAGCAGAAAATGTGAAAATAAAGTTTAAAGTAAGCTGGTGAAAGAAAGAAGAAAGACAGCCACAGCTTCAGAGCAAAGAAAGAGGGAGGGAGCTTGTGCATCATGCTGAGCAGTGATGGCAGTTTGGTAATTTGTGGTGAGGGTTGCTTGCTGGGTGTGCCCATTTTCTGCAATGAAAGGAGGAAGTAAAAGAGGAGAGCAGGCTCCTCTCTCATCTTCAGATTAAATGACTCAAGAGGAGCAGCTAGGATGGCAGTGAGTCAGCTAGAGGAACAGACAGACAGACAGACAGACAGACAGACAGACAGAGCTGACTAGGATAGCTCATTGGTGCCTGTTACTGTGCCCTGAAAACCAGCACAACAGTCTAATTAAACACACAAGCAACTGCCATTGTGATCCATTTGCATAGATGGTATATGTTATTGTCCCCCACAGCCTTGATCAACAGAGTCTCCACTGATCTGATCTGTCCACAGCAGCTCCAGCTCTTCATGTCCACTAAAATGAAGGTCAGGCTACAGTAGCCTTTGACATGAGCTTCAAACAGTGCTATCAGCTCACCTGTTGGCTGCAGCAGGGAGCAGGAACATGTGTGTGGAAACCATGAGGTGAGCCAGACGTTCCCCAGCAGGGCATGACAGGGACTCACTCATGTCTGATTCACACAGTCAGTCACAAACCTCTGCCTTTCCTTCTGACCACAGAGTTTCTGTCCATAAAGGCTTTGTCTCAGGGAGCAGAGTGTTGCTGCCTGCCTTTCCCCCAGGTGTGGGGAGGGTGAAACATCTGATACAATTAGTCATGCCTATGCAATTTCAACAATGGATTGAATTAACAGTTAGATTAAATGTGGAAACAAGTTCATGAAAGACCTCTGAGCCTCTGTGAGAGCCGCTCATTCACTGCAGTGAGGCGATTTACTAGAACTCGCAACACGAGAAGGCTACATTGTCCCTGTCAGTTCAGGGGAAAATGACTTTAATTCACTTGCCATCTGATACACAACTGCAAAATCACCAGTGTTGTGAGCAGGCAGGCAGCTGCATGTAGGCAAAGCCCATTAAACCCAGTTTTATGTCACTAATGTGAGCCAAGTCCTGCTGAATGCTGTGGAGATCCAGCCCCAGCCCACTGCACGACATGAGCATAGACAATAGCCCTGTGTCTCTCTGTGTGTGTGCGTGTGTGTGTGTGCAGGATCAGCTCTATCCTTCTAGGCCTGAATGACATCCCGGCCCACAGAGTTTGGCTCGGACCGGCCCAGCCCGGCTCAGGCAGCAGAGGAACACAGAAAGCCTGGGGCCCCTCTGCACAGTCAGACCCCCTCCTCCCAAAACAACCCGCCTCAACTCTGGACAGCCAGAGACAAAAGCACAGCGAGCCTGGACACCAGGGAAACGCCTGCTCTCTCCCTGAAAACACACTTGGTCATGTTACCAACACCAGCAGCTTGAGAAACTGGTGGACTCAAGTGTGTTTCACCACTTTCTTGTTAAGGTGACAGATTTTTTTCTAGTGGGCAGCAACATGCTCAACTTTATCGCCTCTGCGCACATGCATATGACATTATAGTCCAGTTTATCTGGTGCCCTGCACTGCTCAAGAAGAGCAGACAAGAATGCACAATCAGCTAATCAAAAGGAGAGGCCACCTGAATGAGGCAGCGGTCAAAGCACGGCGCACACACTGCCACTCATTCATGCCATTCTGCGCTGATTCTGCGCGTGCACAGACTCCTCTGACTCACCTATCGACACCAGCTTAATGTTCTCCTTGTCCAGGAATTCCAGAGCCACCGACACGTTCTCCAGCTGCATCTGGCGGAAAGTGGGCCTCTGGTTGTACTTTCTGAACATCTTCTTCTGGGACAGGACCTCCAGGAGCCCGATGAGCCGCAGCCCGTCGCTGAGGTCCGTCTGCAAGTTGCCGATCCTCTTGTTGACGCATTTCAGATGCTCGTTACACCAGCGAGTGAAGGTGTTCTGCTGGATCTTCTTCCACGGCGCATCCTCGGCCAGGTCCTTCTCCGTGGCGGGCATTTCTGCGTCCTTGTCCGTGGAGAGAGCGTTGGGAGCGGGCGCGGCGCTCTGGTGGAGCCGGGGGTGTGAACCACTCATTTTTATGGTCTCGACTGTCTCTCGGTTCGCTGGCTGTTTTCTGGGTGGAGTCTGCTCAACTTTGCGTAGCCGCTCCCTCTTTCTTTCTCTCTCTGGCTTTGCAGCTTGTCTGTGTTTGAGGGACAGAAAAAGAAAGAGAGGAGTGAACATGAGAGATGACTTATAGCCTGGAGGTAGAGATTTTGCAAAGAAAGTAGGCGGTTATGGCACCGGGAAACAGAAAAGGGAGTCATTTTGGATGAAACTGATGGCACAAGTGAAAAACTCGCCCAGTGAGGCAGCTCAATGTCAGCCATGACTTTTTCATGTCCAAGACTCACAGTTTAACAATAAACGGACTCACATTTGAACTCTTAAAAGATTTCAGTCATTCATTCAACACTAACAGAAGCTGTGTTTGAGAGACGATAGCGGGGAAAGAAGCTGGGCCTATAATCATCAATACACTTTAAATTATTCTTTCACACAACCGCAAAGCTGTCCAGATACTAGACCTGATCCAACTTTACAGCCTTTCTACATACACCTGATAATTGTGGGCCAGTCCTGTCCCTCCTCCTCATCATGCCAGCCTTTAGGCTCTTTTCTGAGTGACACTGCACCACATGTGCAGAGATGAAGGTCCCAAGTTCAGGGTCCCTATGAATATATGAGCTCATCTAATGCTCATGTTTATGGGTCCCAGGCGGCAGAGAAATAAATATTTGAGATATCCAGAGGGATGTGAGCATCGCTGACTCCTCATAAGGTCACAGAACTCTGTTTGTCTGCTGCTCTGCATGCAGCTTTGTTCAACTTCACTTTTCTGTGCAGTTGTTTGTGTCAAAGCGTGGACAGTGTGCTTGTTTTTTGGACGTATTTGCATGTGTGACGTCACTGTGTGCAGCCTTATCTTTAAAGAGGTTATAGTATGGGATCAGTCAGACACTGAATGTCTAGACAAAAGTCTGACCCGCCTCCTCTGTTTGTCCTCAGTGTACTGACCAAACAGCTGGATGAGATCACACACCAAGTATGCACTATATGATACACTAATGACAGACTGAGGGTTTTATAGGAGCAGACAGTTTCTCAAAATGTAAGTAATGATGGGCAGGTTAATTATTAGTTCATTTTCAGTGAAAGCTCTTTGAGGGTAGTTTTATCAAGTGTATTTAAGAAAGACATCTCTCCTCAGGTCTCCCTCAGCATGTAAAGATATATTTAGATTGTCTATTCAGGTCTGTCTCATAATATGGAGAGTGACAGTACAGAAAGAAGATAAAGAGGGGATGAGCTGGCAAATATAATCGAGATGTCTTACACATGTTCCCATATACAATGGACATGAAAGAACACAGAATGAGAAAAGAACCCTGATGACATCATCAGGGTTGTTTTGAGTTAAGGTGCTTTCAGACAGTGAGCAGTCACCACTGCAGCTGCTGCCTGGCAACGTCTGTGTTTTGTATTATGAATCATGGTAGCAGCGTGCAACATTGCTCACGTAGCTCCTGACTACGTCTGATCCTACCAGGTCTTACAGTCAGGCTACCTATACCACCTGATATAATCTCATAATGTTGCTAAATACACCGGGCTGTAGCTCAAAATAAAGGACAAAATAACACGATTAATGTAGCAGGTTTTGCCTGGTGGCCAGACCGGATGATCACACTTTGCAGCTGATGTTGTTGTGGTACTGTTTCATTTCATTCATCTGTGTTCTCTGCTAGCCAAGAAGTGAAGCATTCAGATAACTCACTTACTAACAGATACAGTAGGATCGCCTCCTGTATTGTTTCCCTCACTGTATTTTCAGTGGTTGCTATGGTCATGCAGTGAGTGACAAGTTGAAAAAGTTGAACCTTCATAATCAATAGTGGCAAAGAGCTGTGCATGTTCATGAGAGCAGCAGCTGCCCCCCAAATTATTGCTGCAGCACCTTTATGCTTGAGATTTCAAATATTTGACAGAAAACTGGGGACATGGAGTTTGAAAGTTGAGGGCATTTAACAGGCTGTTATGATCCAATGACAGATGAGCTGAGCTGCATTATGCAGTACTATTAAATTGCAGGGTTAGCTTGATTCAAACTAGGGACTAAAAGTCAGGATATCCCAACCTCTTCATGAGTCCCCCAACTTTGTCAAAATGCAGTACTAAATCACTGTAGTGCCCCTTTAATACTGACTAACTCATTTCATTAAATTTGCAAATCTCAACTACACAAACAAGATCACATCTTTGGATCGGTTTTCTTGCTGTTACAGAACAGCAGTGGCTATAAAGACAGAGGGAGAGATGTGACTCTGCAGCTTTTCTGACTAAATAAGGAGTTCAGTGCCAGGAGCCATGGTGTGGCTAGGAGCCATCAAGAATGCTTTGCCTTTGTGTGTATGTGTGTTTGTGTGTGTCTGGTCAAGGGAGAATCTGAAGAATGCCCCTCACTCCCTTAAGAACCCTGGAGCCCCAAGCCTTAATAACACCCCAATAAAAGAGCCCCATTAGTGTATCACACACACACAAACACACAAAATCCAGGACCAGCATGCCTTTCTATTCATGGGCCATTTGAAACAATAGAACAATAGATTTTGATATTGTTAAGCAACTCAGTCCCTAAAGATGCATAACATGCTCCATTTCACACCTTTCATTACATACAATATCAACTTGTCACAACAGTTTATGGGCTTTGGCCATAATTACAATATAAGGCTTATGACGTCAGTGGATTGTGGCAGAGCAGGGGAGCAGGGCAGACTAACAGCAGCACACTATTAAAAAGCAGAAGTAAGACTCATAAATGTGACACACCAAAGAGCTTCAAGTGAATGGACACATTGACACAGAAATGTCTTGAAGGATCATCCATGGCTTCAATTTACACTGAACTTCAGAGAGCACAACAAAGTGTTGCCTGGAAGTAAGTGAGCGCTGAGCAAACTGGAGAAATCCTCGCTGCATAGCGGCCTATTGTTTCAATGGAATTTACCATATAAACAGAAGACAAAACACAGGGCGGGAATAGAAAGAGCTGAACAAGACGCATTAAACTGTCCCAGGAGCTGAAGACCAAACTGACCTCCATGGCTTGTTATTTGGCTCCCTCTAGTGACTATTTAGGATACGATTTTTCTTCTGTGAAATGGCATCCGAGTGGGCTCATGGTTATGACACATATCATGTAACTTTAACACACTCCACTACACTTCACAGAGAAATGTAGTGTACACTACATTGAATTGACAGCTGTGTTGCAGATTTTACATGCAAACCATATCAGGAGCTCCTAAAATATGATGCTATGATGTGAAACGATGTTTACATGTGGTGATTTACTATTAAACTACCCAGTAAACCATAAAACGGGCTACAGTAATGATAACCAACAATACAATTTCTTCAACACTCTGAAAGCAGTGTTTCTAGAGTACATTTACTTTTGGTAGTACATTTTGCTCAAATATTTGCGTACTTCTACTCAAGTAACCTTTTGAAAGCGGGACTTTGGTATGTAGAGGAGGATTCTTAGACTATGATAAACAACTTTTACTGTTGTAAGGCATCTGAATTCTTCTCACCATCACTGATATAAAACAAAGGTGAGTTCCCACACGTTTTGATGAAGATATAGCCAGTACCAGTTACTTGGGATCAAATGGTAAAAAAAAACATAATCTAAGGAAGATCTCAGTGTTATTAAGGTTTCTGGAAACTGAGCCAAATCCAGTGGTGAGCTGAGCAGTAGACCGAAATCCTGTACTGTTCTCTCACATTTATTCAACATGTTAGGCCTCCAGCCAAAGTTTACAAGAAGTTCAACAGCAGTATAAGCTTCATTTCCTGGATCAACAGAACTACAAGCAACCCAAAGGGTGGAAAGCACAGTTTAGAGCACTAAACACAATATTTCTGCATCAGTTATGAATAAGTACAGCCTGAGAAGTAAAGAACTTAGCTTAGAGAGCAGACACAGTGTGGTGCTATGTGATGATAATAGTATGCATCAGATAAACTGCTTCATATGAATATATGAGAGTACTGAGAGCCTGCGGTGGATATTACATATTAAATTCAACATAGATAGGTTCATGTAGATTATTGAATTGTTGAGATGGACTATCCTCCCAGTGAAACTACTATTATTACAGTACCAGCCTGCGATGCCAGCAGCTTCTCATCATCACTCACCACGCCTAATCAGCCGCAAGCCGAGCAGAGCATAACTCTGCAGCAAAGGAAGTTTGATGAACGTTCCACGCAGGGCTGCTAACCACTTGACACATGCAAATAGAGTGGTGTAGAGAGAGCAAGTCAGATGCACAGATTACAGCAGTTATGGCTTTCCCCTGAATTTCCTGCAGACAGTATGTGTGTGTCTGCTGGTGGCACTTTGGTGGCTGGCTGAAAGTAGGCCAAGTGTCAGTTAAGGACAGGTTGGTCTACATGTTTACATCTCATACTTTGTATGCCAGTACCCTCTTCCTTTTCTCTTAATGGCTCTCACTAACTTTTATTATCAAGGTGTTATGACACCAAGAAGGTCCAGCAAGTCATGGAACTCGCTCTCAAGCTTTTGGCTCGGCCTGCAGAGTCAGTAAACATGCAACAATGTGAAAACACGCATTTTTCTCGACCGTGCTTTAGATGAAGGGTGTACAGGAATGCTATGACATCACTATGAAATCTCCTGCCAGGAAAGCTGAAGCTGGAAGCAACGGGTTACACTCACCATGAGAATGAAAGAGGAACATTCCAGCCTCTCAGCCTCATCATCAAAGAACTTTAAAAGAGAGGAGAAACATTTGGGGGACAGATGATGAGGTATGAGGCAGCAAATATCATCGTTGCTTCCACTTGACACTGTCTTACTGGGAACAACCCTGTTGGAACCATGTTCATGACATCACAGGTCTCAGATTTACCTGATTCAATAACTTGTCCAGTCATATGAACAATCAGCTGGCCCATTTCAGAATCTGCATAAACACTCAGACTAGAGATGATTGTTGAAGCTGCTTTTGAATTGTGTGTTTTTTTTTGTTTTGTTTTTTTTTTGGGGGGGGGGGGGGCATTTCACCATGTTTTTTGGGAAGATTGTAGTCTTCTGATAGTATATTATTAAAGGTAAATGATAACTGCCACACCCCACCTAAACATGGCATCAGTGTGCTGCATTGGAAACACACTAAGATGCAGATTTTGGGGAACAATTCTGAGGTGAAAACAAGCAACAAATCTACTTAGAATTCTTTCATTTGTAAGTCACTCTGTTTATCTGGACTCAGATGCTGTGACTGGTCTAAGATGAGCTGACCTGTCTGGAGGATCAATAAAGGATTGTCTTATCTGACATGCAGGTCAAAAGCTGTGTTTGAACATACCTCAGTATGATCGCTGATTTCTTTATGAAAAAGTTTTTGCTTGTTTTGATTTCTCATTCTGTGAAGAACCTCATGCTTTTGATGGTGAAACAGAGGTGCATCATGGACATCACAATATCTGCACTCTGTCTTATATATCAGTATTCTTACATTTTATTGTCTCTTATCCCTTACACCTCCAACCTGGTCCATATTATTTGGACTGTGTCATCATTTTACATTATAATAGGCTGCATCTCCAACATTGAGCGTGATGTCCTATCATAGGCCTGACTGAACAACATATAGAAAAGTTTACACACACACACACACACACACACACACACACACACACACACACACACACACACGCAAACGCACAGTATATAGTGTAGGCTATCTTAAAATTGCTTCTTTCGAGATTCCAACTCAGGGCCCCGGTTTTTTATGAGTGAGGATCCGCTATGAAATATACTCCACCGTCCTGAACGTGGACCAGGTGGCACGCCCTCTTGCGGTGTGAGACCGGCTCCCGGCGGCGGAGGGCGCAAGCGGCCACTACTCGGGCCCCCGGTGAAGAGCTCCAGCGCAGTCAGTGTCCGTGTTTTACCTTATTTGGTGTGGAGCCCCTAATTGTAACACCGGCGAGAAACATCGGTACGCTGCCGCTGCGGCAGCGTGCGCGGAGGAGCGTGCTCGTGCGCTACAGGCCATAAACAAACGTCCTGTGTAGGAGTGAAGTGAGATGGATGGATGAGCTCCAGCGCCGCACATCCAGGTTTACATGGTCTGCTGTGACGCCCTGACTGAGTCAAACCATCTCACTACATGCAACTAAATGTTCTGTGACCTGCTCTCAGGTTTGGTGTCACATCGACCCTAAAGGGACCTACGCACCAGCAGCGGAGTGCAGCTTCAAGGCTTCAGAGACTTTAGGAAAGTTGGCGGTGCGTGAGGCGTGGCGCCGCAAAGAGCAGCGGACCCTCCGGTATCATCTGTCCCAGCACCGATATCATCTCCCTCCGCTCCAACACACTCACAGAGCTGTCACATATGATCATACATGACAGAAAACTCCATGCCACCCATTCACAGCATGTGACCTGGACCGCAACCACAGCCACTCAACTTACATGAAGACTTGAGTGAAGAGTTCATCTGAAGGGAAACATGCAGCATCACGCCAACAAGTCTACAAACTTACATAAGTGTTGTAGTCTGTGGTCCTCAAGTGTCTCTCCGGCCACTCAGTCACTCCCTTGCAGTTACTTCGGTGTGTGCTGCACCGAGGTCCCGGACCTCCCTCCCCACGCGCAGTCCCGGTGAGGGTGGGTGTATTGGTTGGAGCTGACTGTTGGCGCAAAGGAAAGATAGAGATGGTCCCTCCGCTCTTTTGCTCTTTTCTACCTCCGCGTCTCCTTTCTCTCTCTCTCTGTTCACCACAGTGAGAACCTTAATTGGTAAACGGGTAAAGAGGTGCTGGGGGTGTTTCTCTCTCTCTCTCTCTCTCTCTCTCTCTCTCTCTCTCTCTCTCTCTCTCTCTCTGCCATGTGCCTCTCTTTTTTAACACGGCTGACGTCATGACCGCGCCTTCAAGGTTTTAAAGGTATGATGCGAGCAGCTGTGCAGTACCACTACCACTACTACTTTTACTATGGGGGGTGGGGGGGTTGTGTGTGTGGTGTAAGAGAGAGAGAAAGAGAGAGAGGTGTCCCCACATCTCTCTGCACCATATGTCCTCTCTTTCCTGTTACCTGTTATTGTTCAGACAGACTAGTGGCCATGGGGAGCTGTGTTTCTGTCAGACCCTGCTCTGACTCAATACAGGGGTGGGAGGGGTGTGTGTGTGTGTGCGCGCGCGCGTGCGCGTGCATGTGCGTGTGCGTGTGTCTGTGTGTGTGTGTGAGAGAGAGAGAGAGAGAGAGCTTGTGTGTGTGTGTGAGAGAGAGAGAGAGAGAGAAACAGAGCTTTTGTGTGTGTGTGCGTGTGTGTGTGTGTGTGTGTGTGTGTGTGTGTGTGTGTGTGTGTGCTTGAGTGCTCTCCAGCTGAGCATTGGCTCAGGAAACAAGAATGTTCGGCCTCTGCTGTGCCCTCTACTTACAGTTCATCAGTCTGCTGGGAGGATGGAGGGAGGAGAGGAGGAGAAGAGGAAAGGGGGTGGGGGAGGTGGAGGTGGAGGGTTTGGGGAAGAGAATAAGTAGAGATTACAGATTGAAGAAGACAATAGCAAAATCCTTTGAATATCCCTGAATATCCATTACTTCCAGAATCTACTTCCAGAACACAGTAGGAATAGAGATGTAGCTGTGTCTCACTGAGAAGGAAAACACTACTCAATCTTTCTTCATCTCTCTTAGCATTGTCTTCATTGTCTTTTCCCTTCTAACTGAGCCAGTTAGCACTAAGCTACCAGTTTCCCCCTGTTTCTTTATGATAAAATTAGATATGCTCAGCAGCTATTGGCTGTAGCGTCATATTTACTGACATGAGAGTGCTATTCATCCTCTCATGTAACTCTTGGCTACTAAGTGAATGAGAATATTTCCTAAAATGTTGAGATATTCTTTTAAAACATGTTATGGTGTCCTGTGGTTTGGTATCATGTAACATTCCCGTAAAGATTTTCTCTTTAATCTTCTTGAAAATGTAACATTCAAGTACTCATTTTTCTTCATATGAGAGAGGAGACTACAGTATGAAGCAAAGACAGGAGATGTAAGGAGATGACAGAGGAGAGGAGGATGCAGGGAGATAGAGAGAGGTGATGAAGAAAGGAAAAAAGATGGTGAGAAGGCTTTACAGACAGACAGAAGAAAGAGGAGGAGGAGGACATGAGGGAGAGGGAAGGATGTGATGGATAAAAAAAACACAAACAACAAAACTTAGTTAGTAGTAGTTATTATCAACTTGTCCTTTTAAGCCTGATTCATTTTTCTCTAAAGAGGCGAGCCATAAAATTGGTCTATGTGAGCGAGCGTGAATCAGTGTGTATTAATAAGAGCCAGATGTTTGCTGTTGTGGTTGTGAGCTTGTCCAGTCGGTCAGTGACATCATCTGTATGCAACTTGTGGAAGTTACATCACCAGTCTGTTGAGGTAAACACACACACACACACACACACACACACGCACACACACACGCACACACACACACACACACACCCACACACACACACACACACACACACACACACATTTTATTTAATTGAAGAGAGATGGAGCACAACAAATAAAGATCACTGTGCTCCGCCGCAGCCAAACATTCACCACCATGGTCATGCAGATGACACTCAGATATATTTCCCAACAACTTACACCTGCTATACTGTCTAGCAGAAATTATGTGTTGGGTGTCCCAAAACTTTGTCCAACCAAATGAAAGCAAATGATAAATAACTGCATTTGGTCATCAAAAATCAATCCCCAGCATGCAGAAGTCTCCCTCTCTGCAAATCATCATCATCATCATCATCATCATCATCATCATCATCAAACCTGTCGGTCATGTTTTCCCCCATCTTAGTTTCTCAAAAAACAGGGCTCCTTTCCTCATAACTATTGAATTTATGAGTTAACAAGCTGAAGTTTCCATTGAGAGCTTCTTAACATCATCTGTCTGTGGTGCTAAAAATGATGTTGAACACAGTTTGAAGTAACTGCATAATTTTCTGTGATATATTAAAAATACATACATCGTAACACATCTCTGCTAACTTGCAGAAGAACATCAGTGTTGATGATAAAAGTATGGACTTAACATGAATAAAAACAGTAAAAAAAAATAAATGTGTGAGTAGCTCCTACAGGTTCTGCAGCTTCATTTTAGCCTTCTACAAGTGCTTAGGTGGCACTTGTTCATAATTTCTTATATATCTATAATTTATTAAGTGTTTATACTTGCATATATCTGCAGCTCCCAACAACATGCCGGGGTCACAGTCAGTGGAAGTTATGTCTGTTACTGTTTATGAGATGAATATAGCAGTGACTAATAGTCGCCTGAGTGCAAAGCAAAACATAGCGTGGCCTATGATATTTCCTATTTTTATGATTTGACGATGATGCCTTTACTCTGCATTAAATGATAACCAGCATACTATAATAAACAGTATTATGGGATACTGATGATAAAAAGGATGTGTGCCCTCCATTTTTGGGCAAAGAAAAGCCAACTTTTGACAGAGACTAGGGACAGGGACAGTCCCAGGTTTCCCAAATTCAGATGCAGTGATCCTAACAGGCAAAATCACATGACTGGAGAGGAGAGCCTATGCAGTCCTGCATGTAAAATTTTACTTAAGGCAAAGTAAGCAGGTATTAGGAAACTGTTTTCACATACATAATGGAAAAGCAGAGCTAGTGAAAAAGCTGCTGGTCAGCTGGGTGGACACTGCTTAAGCAGACAAATGTTAAGGTGATAAAGTAACTCGCTATAATGCTTTACTTTACTTGAGGTATGCAATAAAAAAGTAATGATTATTAAATTGTTTTGTGCCATTTAGCACCTGATTTGCAGTCAATGATTCATCAAGAAAGTGATCGGTGGCCTGATTCCCATACTGTGTCTAGGACTTAATCATTACACACTTGTTTATCAGTGTACAGCAGCCTCCTCATGTCAGTCATTCATCTACTACTGTATATGTTTTCTGATTTCCTGTTGTCTATTGGTAACTACTGAGAAATATGAATACTTGTTTTCAAAATATGTGAAAAACAAGCACAAGATCTCAGAACAAAACAACTGATCTCATTTAATTCAGCATGTGATGAAGGTACAGGTGTGCATAGGTATGTGATAAATTTCTGGAGAACTAGCAAGTGATTTACTTTCTGCCACTTGTTCTCTGTCACACACACACACATATGATTGAGCTGAATTTAAACACACATGCCAATACTTACAAACTGCACACATTCTCCAACATTAATTCACTACCGACATGACTGAACACAGACACAAGGCCTGAGCACTTAGAATAGACCCATAAACAGCACATTAAATTCCTCTTGCAGGTAATTAAAAAAATATCTTCTGTCTCTTTACTCGCATTCCTTGATCCCCCCAACCCCCCCACCATCTGACTTGAACTCAAAGGCACTCACACAAGCACATAAAAGTGGCTCCCCTATGACAAAGTGGAGTAAGTATGGAAAAACGTCACTCATTAAATGGAATGGAGTCCATATTTAGACATAAATAGGACAAAAAGATGGAGTGGCTTTTCTGACCAGTGGAGGCAGACAAATCAGACAGAAACAGTAGTGAGAGGAAAGAAGGACGAGGGATTGAGTGATGGTCACAAAGTACATGTGACCAAAATGAGGTGACAGTGAGCCAACTCATGAGCAACTCTAGTTCTCAAAGATTGGTACCACTTTGTAATAAAGCACCTTTATACGAGGTCCAGAAGTTGTAGCCAAGTTTTTTTTTTTTTTTTTTTAGAAATGTTTTACTTTATATTTATTAACATTTGCCTATAACTGCAGATTTGATAGATTAAAAAGACTTTATTATTGTCTGGCTGACATTTAAAAGTTCAGCACGGGTGGCTTTTTTGAAAGTCAGACACATATGAGTATTAATCAGTGGATTACCAGCATGTATAACTACCCCTAACCCCAAATTGCCAAAGGAATTTGATACAACCTGGCAAGCCAAAAGTTGTTCTTATGAATGTCTCATGACTGAACTGATAAATTGTAAGTTTGAAGCATAAGTAGATGATTTACAAACCATTAATAAAGTCATTAGTTACAGCTTAAAAACACAAACACTTTATACAACCAGAACCACTGATAAAGAATGGCATGTTAGAAAGTGCTACCATTCTGAATCAAGCTCAAACTGAATCATAGCATGACATTCGCTAAACAAGCTTAGCTAGAGACCAGTAAGAGGCTATATAAGTTAGTTTGCTTAGCCATGCTAAAGCTACATGCCTCTGACAAATTCATCACTGTATAAAGCCTGATCACCGGCTAACACCCACTAGGTGATGCTGACGATGTCTCCGTGGTTTCATACTACGACTGCTTTGCTTAAGTCAAAGGCAAACAGTCAGTATGTTAGGTCAGGGTCAGACAACGGTGTCACCTGTCAGAGGGCTAGTGGCACGATTCCCACTGTGAGCCTAATCATGGCTCAAAAATCTAAATGCACCAAAGCTGACACTGATATTGCATGTCAGTCTGATACTGAGTCAAATAGCTCAATCAGGTATTGTGATATTGATCTGATCTGGTTTTGGATACCATTATTTTAATAAGTAACAATTCAGTACATTTCTATCTGTTTTTATTTGTTACATTTTGTTTTTCAAAGCTGGGAAAGCAGTGTTTAAGTCAAGCCTGATGTTGCTTTACACATAAAAGAATGATCCCAGTCTCTTCCACACAGTGAGGCAAACAGCTTATTACCCTGAGTATAATTAAACACTGGTATCTGGTCTTTGGTACTCGGTATGCACTGATAACCAAAGGCCAGGCACTGGTATCATGACTGAACAAGACGGATTTGGTGCTTCCCTTGTCAAAACATTATGTAACGTGAACTTTGGTCATTTTAAATATAATCTACATTTTCCTCATGAGCATAACAATTGAATTAAACACATAGAATTGAACTTTGGAAAACTGAAATGAACTGAACAGTCAAACCTCTATGCAACATTCTGCACAGGCAACAAGACAGCAAACACAGCCAGACCACAACAGAACAAGAGCTCATTGTCATTACAGCACAAACTGCCACTTATAATCTCCTGCACCTGCACATACACTCCTTCAACACAGTTAATGTGTGGTATCAACTCCTTCCACAAGCACAGTAAACTATACTATGAGGATTTGAAGTCACAGAAGACAGTCAGGGCCGAGCAGAGTAATCACACTGACTCACTGAGCAGCAGACTCTGATGTCTGATGTCTGAGTCACACACACACTAGACGTCAGAACTTCAGGAATAATGAGATGTTTGCAACTGTATTGTGTGTGTGTGTGTGTGTGTGTGTGTGTGTGTGAGAGAGAGAGAGAGAGAGAGAGAGAGAGTGTCTGTGTGCTTTAGTGTCTTGCATATATGTGTGCTGTATGTCATGGAAAACATCCTAATATCTCTTTGAGGGATCTCCATCTGTTGTGTGCGTGTGTGTGTGTGTGTGTGTGTGTGTGTGTGTGTGTGTGTGTGTGTGTGTGTGTGTGTGTGTGTGTTTGTGTTTGTGTGTCTGTTTATTTTTTTTTTATTCCCACATTATACAGTCTGATCAGGCTAAATGTTATGTGTTAGTCTTTAGCCAGCCTGGAGATGAAATCACTGATGTACTCGCATGCCAAGCATGTGTGTAAGTATATTGTGTAGGTGTGTGCGTTTGTCTGTGTGTGTGTGTCTGTACGCCAGATGTAGTCAAATCAGCTGGTCAGACCTGAAGGCACAGTAAGGTGACTAAACAGAAAAACAGCTGTAGATGTAACCTCATCTACACACACATACACACACACACACTCAGACACGCACACACACACACTGTATCATCTCGCCTCCCCTTAATTTCTAATCTCTCTCATTCTCTCTGCCCACGTATCCTTGATTTTTAATTGCATATTTTGAGGATCTAGAGCTGTGGTCAAGATTACTTCTGTGAGGTTGAGACCATCGTTCATCGTTCAACCTGGGCCAAGAAATGCAAAGCATTGTATGTTTGTGTGTTCTAGTTGGCATGTTACCGCCACCAGGGGAGTAGCATGAAACCATTGGCGGGATATAAATCTCATTGCATGCATGTCCTTGTGTGCACTTGCACAGTATGTAAAATGGGCATCCACTGGTGAAAATATTGTGCCATATCGCTACTGGCAGTAAAAGAACTCCACAGAGTACCTTTAAAATATTCCAAAAACCAGTTTGGCAAAAGTTCTATGAAAGAGGAAATGCATTCAACACATTCATGAGGCCTCAACTGTTCAAACAATGTGTTTTGGTTAGAAACTCTGAATGTAAACATAATTTTGGTTGTTTGAAAGAAAATGCCATAGGCTATCTTTCATTGCAGTGCCTTGCAAGCTTGTGCAGGTTGGGAATAGTTATTTACATGACATAATGAAAAAAATCATTACCTAAGTGACTCACAAAATATTGATTTTCTATTTCACAAAACCCACATTGAAGGTTTTATTTTACTTCGTTAGAATAGACAGTGTAGTTAGAGGATGGCTGTCAAAGTAAATAACATTTCTGACTGTCTAAACCTTTTGGTGATCCCTGTAGTCCTAACTGGTAAACCCCGCCTGTGTGCGCTGTATGAATAAAACAAACACTTTGAATTAGGTCTAGTTTGGACAGGGATGTGAAAATAGACTGTGGGACATTTTAGCTGCTTTGCTAACTTTGCTAGAATGTCCAGTTTTCTCTCTCTCTTTTTGCTCCCTCTCTGGCCATATTAAGAAAATGACTCAGATTAGAGGAGAGCAGAGAGAGACAGAGACAGAGACAGAGACAAAAACACACAGAGAGAGAGAGAGAGACAGAGACAAAAACAGAGAGAGAGAGAGAGAGAGAGAGAGAGAGAGAGAGAGAGAGAGAGAGA
>JBBMOE010000052.1:197871-208073 GCA_037975065.1 Chaetodon trifasciatus
GAATGAATGAGAGAGAGAGAGAGAGAGAGAGAGAGAGAGAGAGAGAGAGAGAGAGAAACCTGGACTTTTTCCCAGATCTTCAGTTCCTGTTGGGTAATGAGTACATAGGGCTGAGGCAAGATGAGTGTGTCTGTGTGTGTATTCATGTAATCACACATGCACACTTTTGCAAGTGAGTTACAGTAAAAGCTGAATATCTGTTTGTGAGGAGCCAGTCTATCAGTAACTGTTGTATATCTGTGTGTGTGTGTGTGTGTGTGTGTGTGTGTGTGTGTATGTGTGTGTATCTGTCTGTGTGTGTGCTTGCATTCCAATTGGATATTGAAAGTAGATGGGTGTTCAGCATCAAGACAAGACATTCACAGGCTTTAAAAGGAGACCTGACTGAAATGAATGAATCAGACAACAGGAATCTATTGCTAGTAGCTACTGGCTATTTGGGCAATACACACCCACGCACACACACACACACACACACACACACACACACACACACACACACACACAACATAAAATCCCACATGCAACAAATATATCATCACTAAGATACAGACTGCAAAGTGATGTAAGTTCAGCTCTGAGGAGGGTGGTCTCTCCCTGACTGAATTCCCTTTGAACTTGTTTCTATATTCCGCTCTATAAAGCCTCTTAGTCCACCCATCTGTTAATATAGGTTGGGGACATTTAACAACCTGGGAATGCACATACACAAGTACATTTAAACACTCCGACGCCCTTCTCCATCTACAAACACAGCCTTTTAAGGTAAGCTCTCCCTTCCTTTCTCTCTGCCTGTCTGTCTTTGCCTCCTCTCACTAACTCTGTGTCTGTCTCTTTGAGCCTGCCTGTACACCCCCCACCCCCAAACCACCACCACCTCCCCCACATTGTCTTTCTATCCTTATTTTTTCTGTTTCTCTGGCTCTCTCCCCAACCAAGCACTGTTGGATTCCCTCATGACCAGCGTGCCTCTCTTGGGTCTTCTACTCTCTTGAACCCATCTAAACAGAGAGGAGACATGAGAACAGTGGTGAACAGGCCAAACAGACCGAGTGAAGAAAAGAGCAAAGCAAACAAACAGAGGCTAGCAGCGCTGCAGAGAGATGAACTCTGGATACCAGTATTTTCTCTCGAGTTAGGGTGCAAAATGGTGTTGTGGGCTGGTTTTTGCAGGGTTGGCCACATGACAAGGCCAGCAAAATACTCTCACTAAACTAGTTTCAAGGGCAAGATTATATTTCTTAAATTTGGGTCAGGGGCTGAAAAACATGAAGAACCCCTAACTGTTTATAAGTTGGTGGCTTCTGCTTGTGTGTGTGTGTGTGTGTGTGTGTGTGTGTGTGTGTGTGTGTGTGTGTGTGTGTGTGTGGTATCGAGATGGAGAGATGGGCTCCAGTAGTTTTGTCCATATAAGGGGGGAGGAATGGGGAGAGAGAGAAGCTATGAATGACTGATCTCCCTCTCACCCTCCCTCCCACCATCTGCCCCCTCTTTCCTCCTCTGAACCTAATTTTTTAGTTTTTTAAGTGTGCCTGTGCACTAATACACGCATACAGATGCATGGGGTTAAACTTGTATAAACACTCATGCATACACCTCCGGGTTAGACAGAGTACTGTTTCAGAGATCCCAATGACATCATCATGACCCCACTGGCTCACTGACTTGTTAGTTAGGTGTGACTGACTGTGTGTGTCTGTGTGTCTGAGTGCATTTGTGTGTGTGAGAGTCTCCTCTTGCTCATCCAGGTGACACTGTGTGAATTATGTGCATTACATCACCACTGCAGGAAAACAGGTACACTACACACACTTATGAGCACATTGCACCTGTGTGACCATGTTTGAGTGTGTGTTTCTTGGTCAGTAATCCATGCCGACTTGGTGCATGATCACATGATTAAATATAAGGTGACAGCTGTCCTCCTCACCTGCATCTGGAATGGATTCACTGGAAACAGATGTTAAACGAAACAAATAATGATGTCAGATGAACAGAGGCCCAAGGTACTTTAAAGTGATGCATTCCTTGTGTGGATATGTGTGCGTGCTACCACATGATGCATAGAAAAGAATGTGTGTGTGTTTGGTGTGTGTGTTGGGGGGACTGAGGGGTGAAATCAGAAACCTTTTCTAGTTAGAGAAGGCTGAGAGGAGAGGGGAGGAGGCCTGAAAAATGTTCTTTGCCTGTTTCCTGGCTGACCCTCATGATCTGTCTTTGGCTTGACTCCTCACCCCTATCCTTCACCATCTTATCATCGTCATCATCCCCACTGCTTGTTTTCCTCTCTGTTCCTTCAGCCTCTTTTCAGTCGTCTTAAGCCCATGTCAGTGTGTCATTTGGTTGGGGCACCACTTTGGCCCAGAGTAAAATATTGTAACTATTGGATGAAAAACCAAATGACATCCATGGTCCACTGACTTTTCCTGTGGTGTCACCATGAGGTTCATGTTTGTAGTTTTGAGTGAAATTTCACAAGAACAATGGGATGGATTACCATGAAAAACACTGGAACATTCATGCTGCCTTCTCTAGTGCCATTATCAGGTCACAATTTCTGTTTGTCGAGTACTTAAGTTATGACTGAATACCTTCAATCTCATTACATTCCTATCAGCCTCAACTGTTTGTATTTAGTGCTAACACACCAAACTAAGATGGTGAACATGGTATAGGAGCAAAATTCAGCATGTTAGTATTGTCACTGTTAGCATGTTAGCACTGTGACATTAGTTTTTTAGCACAAAGCACTGCTGTGCAAATGTACAGCTTGACAATTGCTGTTTTGAAAAAGTCAGGAACAGATTGTGTACAAAGAGGGGAATTATAAATGTGCAAGACCAATTGTGCAAAAAACATCTTTAAAGAATGAAAACTACAGAGCATCTAAAGGACAGTTTGGGGTTTGATTTGACTTAGAGATAGAGGGATGCTGTATAATGGAGACTGGGGTGTCTAATGCACTGTCTAATGGAGTAATTCTGGATAAAAAAAAAAGTAATAACAAGAAACAGGCAAGAAGTTATCATCAGAGTTACAGAGTAACTGCTCTCACTTACTAACTTATAACATCAAGAATTACAAGTGTAGTTGGCACATTTCCTGTGAGGCCCTATATAACCTATATACATTCTATCTCTCCCTCTCTCTTATACACACACACACACACACACAGACACACACACACACACACACACACACACACACACACACACACACACACACACACACACACACATATCACGATTCAGCCAGACTGATCGGAAGGCTGCTCCCGCATGAACTGCATGACATCATATGATCTCATTACTGAAGCAGTTGAGCCTGACACACAGACCTGCAGAGGCACGACCTGAGAGAAAGGGAGAGAGACAGACAGACAGACAGACAGACAGACAGACAGAGATATCAAAGTACTGCAGTATTACCTGGTTTAATACTTCATTATACACACATATATATTTTACATTTTTTATACATTGTAGGTGATTTAGTGTCTTTTGTTTGTTGTCTTTTTTCCCCCTGGATTCTGTTTAATGTCTTTCACTTTTTGTCTTCTTCCTTTGCTTTGGCAACACATGAATGTACTCGTCATGCCAATCAAACACAACTGAAATTGGGAATGGGAGATAGACACGTTTCAACAGAATTGAGAGAGAGACATGGTTGGGTACTAAGACAAGCATCCTCTCTAATGAACACTGCAAACATTGCTGGATTTAAGAGAAAGCACACCCAAGCTGATTTTTTCCTAGACGTCTTGCTCTGGTTATTTCATATTTAGTGTGGTTGCACACTATCTGGGAGGCCACAAGAGTGAAGCGATGTGCAGAATCTCAATGTACGAAGATAAAAAAAGAGAAAAAACAGAACAAATCGGAGGGACGATGGTACTGGGAGGAATGAATCACACTTGTTTGTTTATGTTTTCCCTGGCCTTGGTCTCTGGGGCAACATTTCATTTTCACTTCCTGATTAACTGTATGGGCATCAAATGCCCATTCAGCAAAAATTCAACCCATGTTGCACAAGCTGACACTCACTGCAGCTCCATCAGAGAGAGCCGTGTGCCATCGTTCATCCTCCAAATACTGCCTTGTGACTTGTTGATCATCTTATCTGGCTTCTCCTGCTTTAAGTAACAGAACAAATCATTGATTCACTATAAAATGCATTAAAAATGCATTATGTCATCCAAATCAGTGAGAGAGACACACACAGCAGGCATGTGCTCACATGTGCGCACACATGCTGTCTATTTGACACACTGGAGCTCTATATGGCACAGAGGAAAAAGTCATATCACGCTGAGGATACACAGACAATGCACATTCAAGTGTCTGGTTTTGACATGTGAAATCAAGTCAAATAAGGCTGTGACAGTCAGGGCTTGAAACATGTACCATGAATATTTGACTTAAACATTGGGACTATAATAAAGTAACTTGATCTGAACTTTTTTTTAACACACACACACACACACACACACCCACACACACACACACACACACACACACACACGCACGCACACACACACCTCAACCTTCACATGTGAACTTGATTACAGTCACACGGACAATGTGCACCTCCCACACACACTTCCGTTTTCAGAGTAACACAGGGTGTCACCACACCCTCACGCATACTGGTCAGAGGGTAGTTTGGTGTGTGTGAGTGGGTGTGTGTGTTTGTGGTTAGCAATTAGGCATCTTCTCAAGAACACTCACACAAGAACATGTCTACATGTATTCTACACATCTATTATCACAAATATGTTCATCTACATTTAGTGGATGTTGTTATCCAGAGAGATGTGGCTATGAGTAATCGGGTGTGTTACAGGTTTAGGGTCTTTCTCAAGATAACTTCATGACAGGACACATGTTGGCTGTTGTGAGTATTTCACAGTGACCTGCTTTCAGACTATTCCCTTGAAAGGATTAATTACATTTTGGGAAATTAGCTCATTTGCTCTCTTGCTGAAAATGAGATGAGAAAATTGATACCTCATTACTGTAAGCTAGCCTTGTCCAAAAATATGCCTGCTGGCCCCTCACTCATGATAAGCATTATGTCAGAAAATATCTGGAGTTCTTGTAGAAACTCTTGGTAGTTACTGCGCCTGGCCAGGAAATAATCCAGCACAAAACCCCCGTAAAACCACAAATCATCATTTTTATACTTCGGTTTTTGTGCAGATTAAACAAATGAGATGTAACTTGTTAATTAATGAGCCTGAAGAGTGTGAAGGAAAAGAGACAGAAGTAGACTAGCTGTTTCATGTCTCAACTAAGCTAACAGTCTCCTGGCACAGCTTCATATTATGACAGAGGTATCGATCCTCTCTTTAACTTTTGGCAAGAAAGCGTCTTTCCTAAAAGGTCAAACACTTCTTTAATCACTATGTGTGCTGTTCGTTAGTCAAAGAGAAACTCTGTTACAGTTACACATAGAAGTGCCTTATTTCACAGCCTGGATCTAAATTGAAGATTTAGTCCTACTTTTAGGTCTTGTCTGAAACACTACTGGGCTATTTCTGTTGTAATGTGTGTGTATCAATGTGTGTGTGTGCCATTGGTCACCAGAAACAGGGACATACTTTAGGACCATTTTTGGTCCTTGCTTTTTTTCCATCGTCACACTATTATCCATGCCCTTCAGTGAGGTTTAGCTCAGACAGAGCAAAGTCTGGACAAGATTCAGACAAAACGGAAGGACGACACAAGATGAGGAGGCGTAGTTGAGCTGATAGCTGACCTTCACATGAGGCTGTGCAGGGATCCCAGCCAGAGTTCAGAGGTTCAGAGATATCTGCTTTGTGTTTGAGTCATTCGCCAAGGAGTGGCAGCGTATTGCAAATTCTTAATCATGGCCAGGGTGAATTGACTGTTTGCAAAAGGATATTATCTCTTAATTTGTAGACTCCATGATTTTATTCATTCTGGTCCATAAATAATAGTATGAAAGCCTAAACTGCTGCATGTACACAAACTCAGTTCAAACAGGTGTGAGGACATCAAACATGATGCAGAGACTGAAGAATAAATAACCATCACAAATCCTCCAGGGTCCCCAGGATGTTGAACAAGCCTTGTTATGTTGAGGGATGTCGGAGTGGTTCTCAGATATACGGCTGAGACAGAATGAGGTCAGAATTCCTCAAATTCCCCAGATAGAAAGCAACATTTGTTCTGCATTATCAAGAGTTTAGATATGAGCTCACTGTTCCTTTTTAAGAATTAGCAAAGTAGGGCGCAGAGAGGCCTGGACTTTATATATATATGGTAGGATAGTGCCCCCTAATGGGCAATGTGAAAAGTACATTAGGAAACTGCATTGATCTCAAAGAGATGTTGCAAAGGGATGTGGATGAAGAGGGACAGTTGTAAATGTAAACCTAGTCTTGAAAATAAAACAATAGGTAATAATAGTCCCAAATAAGTTATTGGCAAGTAATCAGCAGCATCAGCAATGAAAGCACAGCTGCATGAAGGAAGTGCTGTGGAGACGCTGAATGGTGCAGAGTGTGTGGCCAAGGGAGAAAGAAGCAGCTCATGGGCCAGCTTCACTCACACTGAGCTTCACCAAGACAGCCCATTAGACACAGGGAGGGACCTTGGTGTCATCCATGTTGGTGCAATGGAATGGCTCCCCAGGAAACAGCAGTGGTGGAAGAAATACTCAGGCTGTTTTTTTTTTTTCAAGTGAAAGTAGCTACAGATACAGTCAAGCCCAAAATTATTCATATCCCTGACAAATATTGACTTAAAGTTACTTTTATTCAACCAGCAAGTTTTTTCTTGATTGGAAATGACACAGGCGTCTCCCAGAAGATAATGAGATGATGTACAAGAGGCATCATTGTGGAAATAAATATTTCTCTGCTTTTATTTACATTTCAACAAAAAGTGGCATGTCCAAAATTATTCATAACACTCAATAATCAATAGAAAAGCTTTTATTGGCTATCACAGCAATCAAACGCTTCCTATAATTGCTGACCAACTTTTTGCATGTCTCCACTGGTATTTTTGCCCATTCATCTTTAGCGATGAGCTCCAACTCTTTCAGGTTGGAGGCTCTCCTTGCCATCACCCTGATCTTTAGCTCCCTCCACAGATTCTCAACTGGATTCAAGTCAGGACTCTGGCTGGGCCACTGAAAGACATTAATGTTTTTGTCTGCTAACCATTTCCTTGCCACTTTTGCTGTGTGTTTTGGGTCGTTGTTGTGCTGAAATGTCTATTGGTGTCCAAGGCCAAGTTTCTCCACAGACTGCCTAATGTTGTTTTTAAGAATCTTGATATATTGCTCTTTTTTCATGGTGCCATTTACTGTGATTAGATTCCCTGGTCCATTGGCTGAAAAACACATCCAAAGCATTAAGTTTCAACCGCCATGTCTAACAGTGGCGATTGTGTTCTTATGGTTGAAGGCTTCTCCTTTTTTATGCCAAATGAAGGATATATCATTGTGGCTAAACAATTCAATTTTGGTTCATCTGACCATAAAACAGAAGACCAGGGTGTCTTCTTCTTTGTCCAGATGAGCATTTGCAAAGGTCGAGCAGGCTTTTGTGTGCCTTATCTGGAGAAGTGGCGTCCTCCTTGGTCTGTGTCCGTGGAACCCAGCAGTGTGCAGTGTCCGTTGGACTGTCTGCCTTGAGACGTTACCACCAGAGCCCAAATTCACCAGGATGGCCTTGGTGGCGATCCTTGGATTCTTTTTCACCTCTCTCACTAACCTCCTGACGAGCAGAGGTGTCACTTTTGGTTTCCGACCACATCCTATGAGATTTCCCACAGTGCTGAACGTCTTGTATTTTTGAATAATACTTTGCACTGTAGCCACTGGAACCTGAAAACATTTAGCTATGGCCTTATAGCCCTTTCCTGACTTGTGAGCAGCATCTATACGCAGCCACAGGTCCTCAGTGAGCTCCTTTGTCTTAGCCATGACTGTTCACAAACCAACTGCAGACAGCTGTGTTTTCCACCTGCTGAGTTGATTAGAACAGCTGTTCCCAATGTATCAGGGTAATTAGGATGCTTTAGAACAGCTTGGACAATATGGAATGGTATAGAACTTTGGATTTTCCCATAGACTGTGACAGTTTGCAAAAGGTATGACTGATTTTGGACATGCCACTTATTGTTCAAATGTAAATAAAAGCTGAGAAATATTTTTTTCCACAATGATGTACATCGTCTTTCTTTCGTCTATCTTCTGGGAGACGCCAGTGTCATTTCCAATCAAGAAAAAACTTGCTGGTTGAATAAAAGTAACTTTAAGTCAAAATTTGCCAGGGGTATGAATAATTTTGGGCTTGACTGTATTTTTCATGAAAGATATTTTAACATGACTTGTTCCTGATTATACATAACAAGTATCATCATTACTTTGGGAGTATTGGTAGCAAAATGTTACATTACTTTATTTTAGATTACATGACATTATTCATGTCAATACAGAAAAATACGACTACTATATTATTATTATTATTATTATTATTATTATTATTATTGAATTTGATGATTAAAGTCTTAAAGTATTTTCTGTGACAGTAGGGATAGCATGCTTTTAAATCATAAAATGAATGATGGCTGAATTTTATTTAGCTCATTCCGTTTCAGGGTGCTGGTATTGTGCATGTTGGTTCACTGTCACACTGTAATATTTTTACTGAGACATTGGAACAGAACAGAGCCATTGTTAATGTTGTTTGAAGCACCTGTGCTGCTACTAACTGTATTCACAATTTTACTAAGTATTAAGTACAGAAGTATTATCATCAAAACATATTTAAAGTAAAAGTAAAAGTAGAAAAAGTGATATATCATTGGACCAGTGTAAATGATTATTTAAGCAGTATATCCGTGTTATGGTTGGTTGAAGTAAATTTAATTTGAACTGCTTTAACATGTAGTTTAGTCTATATGTTACGGCTACCGTCATAATTTCTGTTAGCTCTTGTGTTTCTGGCCTGTATTATGTAGTTTTCTTTATGCAGATTGGAGTGTGTCATGGCGGAGACAGGATTGGTCAAATATTTTCGGTCCTGGCTGTCGGATTGGCTGTTTCCAGAGGATACCTGCTATAAAAAGGTCCAAGATGGCGTCAGGTGCTGGTGGGGAACAGCAGCAGGTGGTCTTCATCTCCCTCTTCTCCCAACCGGCCACACGTTGCATTAGTTTTGATTCGTGTGATGTTCTTGTAGTAGGGGTGGATTGCCAGTTTTGTTAAACTCATTCTTTTCTCCTGTTTTTGCTTAGTTAGGGAGGTAAGTCTTATGTTTTTTGGTTCCTTTGTTTGTCTCTAGGTAAGATATATCCTCCCCAGGTAGAATTGGTTTGTTTGTTGTTTTGGCCTTGGTCCACCCTGAAGCCCTTATGGTCTTGACATTTTTTTGTTCATTCACTTACTTTTGTAAATAAACTTAATAATCAATGATGAAACCTTTGCTCTGGACCTGTGGCTACTTGGGACTTGGGGAAGATGGGGGCTCTTTTCCTGTTGTGCCTGTGCACCCCTAGGCCGGGCATAACACTATAGGAACGGATCATATTTTATAAATGAGCACATTTTATATGTAGAATCTTCATCTGAAAAGTAACTAGCAAGTATAATTGTTGAATAAATGAAGAGGAGGAAACAGTATAACATTTCCCTCTGAAATGTTGTGGGTAAAGCTATAAAGAACCTTAAAATACATGCTTGAGTACAAGTACAAATTCCAGTGCAGTGCTTGAGTAAAAGTACTCCGTTAATTTCCACCACTGTAAAATAACCACCGTTACTGTTATTAATCACGCCAGTATTGACCCTGTTGAGACATGGCAACAGGTGTGTCGTGATTAGGGGGCGGGTAAAGGTCAATTCTACCTGTGCTGATAGGCTGTTTTCAATGAAGACGTTTGACATTAGAGACTTAGACTTAGACTTTACTTTATTGATCCCAATTGGGAAATTCTTTTGTTGCAGCAGCAGGTTAAACTTACAAATAAACATAAAATATATACAATAAAGAAGAATAAGGATGAGAATAAAACTAAGAGAAAAGAATGTTCTTAAAATGTTAAAAATGTTAAGTATATAAAATATAACTCTTAAAAATATAACTAAGTATATCTATGTATAATATAATATAATATAATATAATATAATATAATATAATATAATATAATATAATATAATATAATTAT
>JBBMOE010000052.1:209148-230696 GCA_037975065.1 Chaetodon trifasciatus
ATTTACACCACAATTCAGTTATTCTTTACACTTATTTAAAAGTTCAAGTCCAAAAATGGGCCAGGTAATGGTAATAATGTTAAAATAATACTGTTCCATCAGTATTTCTGAGTGACATTCATTACCGCATCGCGATCGCTATAGCCCTCAATATTGCCACTGCCAGTCTTGCATTTGTTGTCATTGAAGTCCCAGTTACTGTAGGGGACAGAAGGGAAGTCCTCCTTGCCAGCACTGAACCAGCTTCCACATGCAGAGTGGGTTCCCTCTCCACCGCCGGCGCCACACATGTGGTTGATAACAGCGTCCACATAGATGTTGACCTGTGGGTAAATACAGGATTGTAGGTGCAACACAACCAATCAACACCTCCCCTTCTGTCCTTCTGCGCTTTCACTCCTTTTCTTAGCACGTACAGTTCATTCTTAGGTCAAAGGAATATGGCTAAGCTGCACTGCTCACTGCTGCTTTACTGCAGTGTTGGTGGTTCAGGAACTGAAGCATATCACGCTTCAACAAAAAAGCAGCCGATAAATATCTAAAAAATAAGTATTCCTCAAGACAGCAGCACTAATTCATTGAGGTGTCTGTTGCTGAAAATGGTGCATAAAGCTTTACATTTACGAGGTGCTGTCAAACAGAGAAGAACAGAAGCTCTGAGGGCCTGTCTCTAAATCACTGTTACAATAGTTTACCCCAACGTTGTTGCATCTGGTGATCATGTCCCTCAGTTCATTCTCATTGCCAGATCTGGAGCACAGGTTGTAGCCGATTGGCTGGTATCTCTGCCACCAGGGCCTCCAGGGACTGTCGATCCTAATGTGTTCATTTGGAGGGGAGATCTGAGGGAGCCAGAGGGAAGACATTACAATAACTCTCATTTTTTAACACAGGAACTGTCTGCAGACAGCAGCTTGTTGTTAAACAGAGTTTTAGTGAGTGTACAATATGTTATCAAAGGCGCACTCCTGAAGATTTTACACATGAAGTCCATCACAAGGAGTACTATTCAGCTGTATGTGCAGCTGAATAGTACTATTTGTAATAGCAAAAATTAACAGCAAACAAAGCAAAACAAAACTTAACAGTGAAATGCAAAGCAAGGAATAAATTTTCCATGTACAGAAAGCTGAAATCGCCTGTTACCTGTTGATATTTTACTGAAAGGTTTAGAGTTTGTGACAAAATACATAATCATAATTTCCTCAGCAGCTTGTTTTAACTGAACTTTTTAGCGACCTGTGTGCAAAATCTAACACCTTATTTCAAGATCGAGAAAGGCGGACTTACCCTCCCCCTCTACACTTAGCTATCCACCTGTGTTCAGCCACACATACCTGAACTCCACCAAAGCCATTAGGAGCCAAATAGCGTTCACACTCTGCAGCGATGTCTGCCCAGCGCCACTCAAACAGGTGGACGATGGCAGTCCTGCCGTGTTTGGTGAGAGGGTTGTGCTGGGCGAGGCTGAGCCCGAACAAAGCCACCAGAATGAACAGCTTCATGATTTCCCTGGAAGAGTGAGAAAACCACACTCACCTGCTTCCTCGCGGTCAGTATTTATGCTCACTTTCCCTCACTCCTGGACCAATGAGAGACTGGCCAATATCAGCACGGAGGTTAAACAGATGCTTCTTTCTCACACCTTCCTACCTTGTTTCAAAATTATTGGAAGGCAGAATAGCTTAAAACGTATGTGCCAAAGATCCTAATGCTTTCTTCATCACTCTGTGACAGTGGCATATCTGTTACGCTGAATGTTCTGCTCTCTGCAGATCAAAGCAAGCTGAAACTCATACAGTTTACAGTTTACAACAGATTCAGCAGCAACACACTATAATATAATATAATATAATATAATATAATATAATATAATATAATATAATATAATATAATATAATAACTAAGTATACTACATAGAATAACAGCAATTCTTAAAAAATATAACTAAGTGTATAAACAAAGAATAACGTTACAGTGTAAAGTGTAAATATGTCTAATATAAGAGTTACGCCTGGAGCTAAAAGCAATAATAGTCTACATCTTTTTATAAGAAACCAAACAGTCTGCCTGCATTTTGTAGTGTAAAGCAAACGTCCAATCAGGTTCATGTAGACGTAACGTAACGTTGCCCTGCGTGCATAAAAAATACACTTCCCAGCATTCACTTGAAGCTTATCAACTTCCATTATTATTAATGATAATATTGTTTTTGACGATGTATTTTAAAATATTTTCTATATTAACCAATTTGTACCACAATAAATGCAAGCTGAAGCAAAAATAATGCTTTATTTAATAGAAATGTGTTTTCATCTGACAACAATCGTCCATATGACGAAGCGGAAGTCGTCTCCACTTCCTTTCCTCCATTAGGTGAGTGTGTAGGGTGAGCGCGTTTTCTTCGGCTCTTCATGAAATAAGCAGATTTCAAGTTCTTTTTCAGATATCGAAGCTCTGAATTAACGAAATAACACATTCATATTTGGTATTTCACAGATCGCAACCATGGGCCGCCGACCAGCCCGCTGGTAAGTTCTCCCCCTACATCGTTTCAGAACAGGGCAAATTCAGTCTGTCAGAAGAAAATGGCAGCTGCTCTGGTGCGCACCATGTGCAGTGTGCTGGCATACCGGCAGTCCCTCTGTCAGACTGTAATTTTATTGGAGTACGAGGACACAGTCCTGTGCTTGTTAGATGGTGTGTACTACACTTACTGCTCGTCTTAATCAAGGAAGTTCTATGATTACACTGATACAAAGCGCTAGCTTGTTGAAAGCGACTTGAGCTAACGCCAGCTAGCATAAAGCTAGCACTAGCACACTAATCCCAAACTTAGCCACTTCTAAAATTTTCATCCAAATACACGTTACACCTCATTTGCCTATTCATCAAGCTCTTAATGACATTCCTTGTTTGGGTTTTGAGTAAATTACGTTTCAGTTTTAAAGTGGTTCAGGTTACAATCTTTTGATCAGTCGCTTTAACATCACTGTCTTTCCAGTTTCATGCAAATCGCAGTGAAGAATTTGAGTGCAGTGTTGACATCATGGTCCTTCATCAACCTGAAATTAAATAAAATATTTGCACTGTCTTTGTTATTGAAACATAAGGCAGACATTCACCTTAGGTGAAAAGAAAGAAAATGTTGAAGACCAAAATTTGTAAGAAATGTAAACTACTAACAAGTATAATGTGTGTAGGTGTTTTTGTTGGTTTGATATCATAATCCTCCATCATAGTCAGCTTGTGTTGTCTGAAAACTGTTTAAAAACATGTCTATGAACCACATTGCTGCTCAGGGTGAAGTGTTCCTCTATGAATATGAACGCACGCCCTGTCCTGCTGACCTAATGCTCATTACACCAAATGTAGATGAATGTGGATCTGAAGATGGTCCCAACTAAAGCGCGGTTTCCTCCTGTTTTACTTAAAACTATACTTACCAGCTGTCTTACAAAATAATTGAGGCTTTTTAGAAGTGCAACCATATTTTTCAAGCATTTGTATCTTGTAATGAGTGGGGGTCAGACTGACATACTGTTAGACCTGGTCTTTTAATGGGACGTTGACCAGTAGAAAAATATTTGTCCAGATTTTTTCAGCAGCAGTTAAAGTGACTGCATGAGTTGTGTTGGTAAATCGTAGCTTGTAACACTTTGTATCTTCCACAGCTATCGTTACTGCAAGAACAAGCCCTACCCCAAGTCCCGCTTCTGCAGGGGTGTGCCTGGTAAGCTCTTTCCAGACTTTACTCCACATGTCCTGAAAATGTTTGGTTGAGCAGTCAGAGTAACAGCCAGCTTAGCAGAAATGTTTGTTTGAAATTGATGTCCCTTTTTTAGGGCTCAGATTGAGTGCACTGGGCCATTTTGTATTCAAAGTATGCTGTTGATAATCCTGCAGTTTATTAAGCCGACCAGTTCTGCTCCAGTGCCTTTCTGGTGTGCAAAAGCTGCAGACAGTGACTCTTTGGTTGTGTATGTCCTCAGCTGGGAGGTGCTGAGTGCTTTAAGGGACCACTGAGACAATCCCATTGCTTGATTGTGACCATCATCCTTTGTGTACTGTTCTTTTCTGAGGTTAATTTTCTTTGCTGTCCTCTTCGTCAATTTAACCTTCTTTTCCACCGTATGTAGATCCTAAGATCAGGATCTTCGACTTGGGCAGGAAGAAGGCCAAGGTAGATGAGTTCCCCCTGTGCGGCCACATGGTCTCTGATGAGTACGAGCAGCTGTCTTCAGAAGGTGAGGAGTCGAGGTGCCAGTTTATTTTTTTCTGCCTGGGAACAGAAATTCACATACTCTTGGTCCTAAATTTATCAAACCCCATTGGTACGACTGTGGCAAGCCACTGTTATTTCTTAAGGAAAAAGACTTCTCTGAAAAAATGAAATAAGGCAAATGTCTGTGAGAAAAGCACTGACATGTCATTTTCATTTTCCCTTCCTCCATCAGTACATGCACACATGCCTATCCTTGAATTAGGGATGGTCCTAATGACTGATTTCCCTGATTACACAGAAGCTCAAACTTAGACATGTTGACAAGTCTAAAAATAAGACAACACTTAGTCAACATTTTGCCCACTTTAATCTATAAGAATAAACATTGTCTGAAGCATCCACTAAAAGTGTTTGTTTTAGCCACTGACAGAATCAGATTGTTAATGTAAAAGTCTGATGACATTATGTAAAGGACCCCTACACAGATAGACATTTTTGTTAGAGTAAGATCCTTTTTAAAATAAAAACAGTACTATTGCTCTCACCAAAACCACCAGACTCCATTCACAGAAACAGTTATCACTGTAAAACACTAGTTTTACACACTAGTGTTTCTAAACGTGCACATCACTAACTTGAATGGATGTGTTTGGAATATATAATGTGTTATATGTGTGGACATTGCAGATTTAGATTTACACAGGGCTTTCTGTTGTGCATGTGCACATGCACACCAACACATGCTTGTCTGTTGCTGGTTTTGCTGTTGGTGTGTTGATGTACAGTATCTGTGTGCCAGTAGAGTGTCGATTGCTATGGGTGCTTTGTTGGATGCACGTGTGTCTGTGGATAAATCTGTGGTTACTGGGAGATGCATGTATGTGTTTATTTTAGTGGGAAGGTTTTGGAGAAGAACATTTGTGGCTACAGTGTGATGCAGTGCTTCAATATATGTTAGTGGGTTATCCCAGTGAACTGTTTTTAATCTATCTGTGGATATATGTGTGTAAGAACTCTAAAGAAATGATCACCCAAAAACAAAAGCACAGAACAAGTGACAGCAAGTGCACAAATAAAAAGCTAATCACCGACTGATGCTGGTACTGTCTTTGAATGCTGTCAGTGTGAGCTGAAGTTCAAGCACTAATGTCAGTTTGATTGTGATTCCTCCACCACCCACTGCCCTCTGTGTAGCTCTGGAGGCTGCCCGTATCTGTGCTAACAAGTACATGGTGAAGACCTGCGGTAAGGATGGTTTCCACATCCGCATGCGTCTGCATCCCTTCCACGTCATCCGCATCAACAAAATGTTATCCTGCGCTGGAGCTGATAGGTGAGTCTGTCATCGTGTGTAGATGTTTGCTTTAAGCTCTGATGGACACACAGTCAGTCCTCATCGCATAGAGACTCACAATAAAACAAGTGATGTGGAACTTAGAATTGGAGTGTTTAAGGAATTGAGTTTCTTTGTACTCATTTTGCCAAGAGGGACTTTTTACAAACTGACACACTGGGCTAACAAAATGCTGAGACAATTTTTGAACCAAATCCAGGTGATTTGAATAGCATCATCACATTCATCGTATGTTCATCATTTTTGCTCTGTCTCCATCTTCTGGTTGTCAGGCTCCAGACTGGAATGCGTGGTGCCTTTGGTAAACCCCAGGGCACCGTGGCCCGTGTACATATTGGTCAGGTGATCATGTCTGTTCGTACCAAGGCCCAGAACAAGGAGCACGTGGTTGAGGCTCTGCGCAGAGCCAAGTTCAAGTTCCCTGGACGCCAGAAGGTGAATGAGCTCAAACCATGGGTTTATGTTATTATTTCTGTTAGCTTTGTTGAACAATTACAACCCCAATTCCAAAAGTTAGGAGGCTGTGTAAAACAGAATGTGATGACTTACATCTTTTTGACATATACTCAATTGAAAATAGGATAATAATATTTCATTTGTGACCTCATCAGCTTCATTGATTTTTGTAAATATATGATTATTCTGAATTTGAAACAAACAAGTTGGGACAGGAGCAACTAAAGATTGGGAAAGATGTGGAATGCTCCAAAAACACCTCCACAGGTAAACAGGTTGATTGGTAACCGGTGATAGTATCATGATTGGGTATGAAAGGGCATCCTGGAAAGACTCAGTGTTCACAAGTGAGGATGGAGAAAGAGTCACCACTTTGAACACATGATTGGATAAAGGAGATTACAGAGTCCCAACGTTATGCTTAGAATATGAGTAGTAGAATATCACAGTGAAGTGGAATATATGAACTCAACATGCATCTCTGATGCATTCATGGCACTGCTCTGCAGCTTATTAAGCCGACTGGTCTCACTGCAGTGTGGTTCCGGTGTGCAAAGGCTGCACACAGTGACTCTTTGGTTGTGTATGTCCTCAGCTGGGAGGTGCTGAGTGCTTTAAGGGACCACTGAGACAAGGCTTATTTCGAGTCTTTCACAGGCTCTTTACTGTGTTAATTCAACCATTTGTTGATGTGTTTGGATTTTTTTTATTTGAAATACTTAACCATGCTTTTTGACCTGCAATTATACTTACTGTAAGCTTGACTTGACTTGTGTCATTATTCTCGCCTGCAGATCCATATTTCCAAGAAGTATGGCTTCACCAAGTTCAATGCTTGTGACTTCGATGACATGATGGCTGAGAAGCGTCTGATTCCAGATGGCTGTGGCGTGAAGTACATCCCCAGCAGAGGCCCTCTGTCTCGCTGGAAGGCCCTGCACGCCGTCTAGAGCTGCTGCAGGCTTTCTGTGACCACAGAATACCAATAAAATGGGTTGATTACAAAAGTGATTGTGGTGATGGCTTTGATTATGATTTATTTCACAGGATTCCTACATTAGACAACTACATCGAATCTTGGTCTGTGGTACAGAGAATGCGTAGACTTAAAACCACGTGTATTTATATAGCCTAATATGACAAATCACAAATTTGCCTCAAGGGTCTCTACAGTCTGTACAGCATACGACACACGTCCTTAACCTATCCTTAGACCCCCACTAGACAGGAGGGGGAATTCATGTTAAGGTTAAGTTGTAAGATTTGTTTTTCATAGGAGTTCTGGTGGCAGAGAACACTTGAATGCATCATTCGTTGCATGAAGTTAACATCAAATGTGATGGACTTGTTGTGTGGAGAAGGTCTGACCCAATGTGTGCACAACAAGCAGAACTTTTATTCTGCAACATATTAAAGATCCAAGCCTTTACAGAGGTCAGGTCAGAGTTCAACATGCACACTGGCATTTAAAACATACTGAAACAACAAAAACTGCTTCTAGTTGCCCATGAAGTGTTTAACTCCTCGGTCATGTTCAGTGTTCTTAGCATCTTATTTTAGTTATTGAAGAGATGGACAAAAATGTTTGTGACTAACAATAGACTTCTATGTAAATATGAAAACAAAAACAATAGCATCAGCATTCATTCATTCTTTACTTGAGTGTGCCTAAATCATTACTCGTGCCTCTAGAAGTCCTAACATGTTGAATGGAGGTCACCTGTGAAGGCATGAGGTATACAAACAACATACAAACTACCTCTGGAGCATAAACCCACCCTTGGTCTACCTAAAGAGAGTTGCATCATGGGAAATGTAGGTCCAGCATTTTTGGAGCTTGACCTGTAGTTACCATAGTTGGGGCTGTCTTATGAAGTTGTAACAGGTGTTGTGTTAAAAGTTTGACTGAATCTCAAGCTTCATTTGAAATAACCCAGATGACATCATCAGCAGGTATGCAAATCTGACCCTGTGCCCCTGCAGAACTGTGTGTGTTTGATACCCTCCATCCTCCATCAGCCTATCAAAGATGATCATCAGATTTTGGAATGTCTTCATCGGCATGTGAATTGCGTTGTTGTGCTTTTACAAAGCACACAGACGCTCCTTTGCTGGGTGCAAATTGTTGTGTCCTCCTTCAACTGCAGCCGAACAGAAGCCTTGACAAAATGTTACAGCAGATGCAGAAAAGCCCGTCGGGTTTGTGGAAAGTTGTGTTTGACCCGACTCACACACAGACTTGAGAAATGAGGTGAATGCAATTCAAGAACCAATCATTGCTCATCTTCTGTTTAGGTTTTGAAACAGTAAGCAGCAGAGATGTCTTCATAGCGTAAATGAGAGCTCTACATTCTTTTCTTCTCACAGGTGAGTGTCTGTGTGTGTCAAGTGTTGTATGGTTGGTTGTTGATTTCAATTTCTAATTCAGCAGAAGACAGGTTCATTCATTTCAAGTTGCAGCATTAAATTTGTATGAAACAGGGTCTGAAACAGATTTTGCCTACAGACCACATTGTTCTCCCCTGGCAGGTGGAGGGGTGTAAGTGTTTCACACAATAAAATTAAACTCGACACTCAAAATCTGAGCAACTCATCCCTCCTCTCCTGTCCTTCGTCTCTTGCTGCTGCACATGTTTAATAGGCCAGTGCTGCTTGCTGGTCGCAGCAGCATCCTCCTTGTGGATCAGACAGAAAGCAGTCTCATTAAACTGCACAAAAATGATCAGTTGTCCACCTCTTGGTGTTGACAAGTTGTACAGTTAGGTAAAGCTTCCTACATGCTTTAACTTTGACATAAAGAACCAGCTCGTACACTCTTAATCTGCATCTATATTCCAGATGAATGCTAGTGTGGCTCAGTCTTTGTTAGAACCAGGCATTTAACATCTGGATGTTTACAGCTTGTTGCTATGCCCCCAGGTGGCAACAAAATCATCTCATGCAGGTTCAGACAACAAAAACCGTTGGTGTAGAGGGACATAGTATATTGGGAAGACTTTTTTTTTTTTATCTGCATAATCCTGGTTATATTTAAGTTGCGTTATAAATTTTCATTATGTCTATATTCCATAAGTTTTTTTGTAAATATGTATCTGTACTCTAAGACACTTTGAGTTTATTCCCACTAGCCCAGACCCTGATGTTCTCCCTGATGTCTACACCAATCATCCGAACTCTGCTGTCCCAGCGGGTACATGGCTCTATGTAGGTAAGATCACACAAGTTCCTTTTTATTATTAGTCAGTGGTTATCAAACCTACTGTATATCTGGATATCCCCAGACAGCATGAATGGGCATCGATATAAAATTACGCTCTAACGACATCCAGAGACTCACATTTTGTCCAGTGTCCACTTTAGTCTCCACTGCATAAAGCAGCAGCCGCAAATAAATAAACTTGTTGCAAAGTGTTGTCATGTGGCTGACTCTCTCTACGACGTATCATCCTCACTTCACTGCAGCTGCAGATTTCCAGTGTGCTCTAAATCCTGCTCTTCATCCAGATTTACCAGCATACTCTGAACTGGTTTGTTCCTGGCTTTGTCTTCTTCATATCCAACATGAAATGAATTGATACAGTTCACATACACACACTATAGAATCTATGACCTTAATGTGTCATTACTGAAGGACATGTTACTGTTTTTCTTGTTGTTTCTTCCCCGTGCCTGTCTACCTTTGCATAATACTTGAAAGTGGACTGGTGGTCAGGTGCTACTACCACCGGGTCCATGAAGATGAGGAGTCTGACAAAGACAGGTCTTACCTCTGACACATGACTGTAGAGATGACATAATCATTGTCCTGTTTCAACAGTGACAAATAAAAGAGTAAAGGAAGAGAGCTGACTGACACACACACAAATGAGACCATTTAAATTTAAAAGCTCTCTCTGCACTGCAGTCCCTCTGACTGCTGCCACTGCTGTTGGCCTGCTGGTTACTGACTAAACTTAAATCTAGAGAATCAGAGAGACACACTCGGTGGTTGAAGGTTCACCTTATACTAGAAGATTTTAATACTACTATCACTACTATAACTACTACTACTACTACTAATAATAATAANAGATTTTAATACTACTATCACTACTATAACTACTACTACTACTACTAATAATAATAATAATGATCATAATCCTGTTTCGATTTAAGATTAAACAACTATAGCAACCATAATGTCCTCAGACTGCTTGCCTTCATTTTAGTGCCCTCTACTGGTGGTTTTTTGAGTATCGTCATTGTCATTATTCATCTCATGGACATTGATGGACATTTGGCTGATTTTCATAGACAAAAACAACTATACACCTACAAAGAGTTAGATTTTTCTGTTGAGAATTTATTCATTTAGTTCTGCATCACTAATATGTGTCCTTTTTAGATTAATTTTAGCCCGATTTTCTGTTTGGGGATTTTGAACTGATGTTTCAGAAGTCTGCTGCAGCTGTAAAACCTGGTTTATTGCACATACAAGGACTTTGCCTTGGTGCTTTGGTACATAACAATAAACATATTACATAGAAAATATAAAGAAAGATACAGTAAAAAGCAAGTAATGCAAGTCAAGAAGCATAAATAGAAAACAGAAAATGGATAATAAAATCTGAAAAAAATGTATTATTTAAATGAAGAAGTTCTACAGTTTTGTGCACAAATGTGCAAAAGTTCATAGTATAACAATGTTTGTAGTAATCCAAAATAGATGTTACACATTCAGTCAGATAGCATAGACCTCACATTAATGTAATGTATAGAAATCCATAATTTTCTTTGGCAGATTACACTTCTTCAGCTGCCACAGAAAGTACATCCTCCGCTGGCCTTTCATGGTGATAGTATTGAAGGCAGAGCTGAGGTCCTGTTTGATGGTGGTGTCCCAGGAAGTGGACAGCTGAGAAGAGTAGAGGGGAAAGGACGCAGCCAGTGCTGACAGTCCAGGAGTCAGAAGTCAAGTCCACAAACAGGATCATGGCATAGGTTCCTGAGGAGTCCAGGTGCTGGAGGATGAAGAGGACAGCCATGTTTACCACATGTCTCCAGTGAGGTGTTATCAGTCATCAGTGCTTCAAGGTGGATGGAGAGACAGAATCTGGCCTGGCTGCTGCCCTTAAAAACCCATTGATGTCCCTCTCCAGGATGAAGAGAGTCATAATTGTTGTTGGAGAGGCAGAGGCTTCTGAGCTGGGCAGTGGTGGATGTGCCCAGGCGCCTGCTGAGCTGGGGGACGTGGTGCTGGTGAGCAAGAGACGATGGAATGATTCATGTGGATGGTGTCAGGATGGTCCCTTGACTGTCAAATTGATAGTAGAACTCATTCAGGTGATTGGCCAGACGCAAGTCACTAATGGAGCGGGGGGCTGAGCCTGAGCCCCTTCCAGACACATGCAGAGTTGTTGGCTGAGGACTGGTGAGATTAGTCATTTAACGTTTCTCACCACCTTGCTAAACCTGTGCTTTGACTCAATAAACCTGTCCCTGTCTCCACTCCTAAATGACTCTGCTCTCTAATCTGAGTTTAGCTGTGAACTAGGGTTTGTCAGTGTTACAACTCAGCCTGGTGTGTGACGCCACAGCCTCTGTGAACTCTTTCCTTTCTGTTGCTGGAGTTTATAGCAGTTTGTTCAGTTTGCTCTCTGGGGTTTAATGGACCCCAAACATAAATAATGTCACTGTGTAAGATAACTATTTCTTAACCTGTGAATAACTTTTCTGCCAACAGAAATAACATATATATCTTCATGTGTAGCCCACATTAGATACTGTATAAAACATGAAACATTTCCTTATGTGTTGTATCAACCATGCATTGGTCATTTTTAGATTTTGTTGATGTATCCAAATTCTTGGTGTCATTGTATAAATATAACAGAGACCGTATTGTTGTGCTTTAAAGTCCTACTCTTTGATATACTAACTACCATGAAGCACTTGTGCATACTTTATTTGTACTGTACACACAGCTGCTACACTCCAGCTTGGTCATACTGTATGTGCTAATGTGATTTTTGTACTTAAATGACGGTGGTTAAATAAAGTACCATGATAATGTGAAGATAAAGAGCTGGAAGTTGGAAAACAATTGAGTACTAAGATTCAGCGATGCTGGAGGTGACATCTGAGCAGAAATGGCTTATTTAGTTCTTCCTACAGTACCAGGGTGCATATGAGTAAGGGGTTATATTTAGAGTCACTCCACCCTCTTCCTCCTCTAACAGCCCACCCTCTCTGCCTGTTCTTCACGCCCATTCCTTCCAAAGTGCGCAGTGAGCGCAGAGAAGTGCAACACTGTACGACACGGCCATAACTGTATTATGGTTGGTTGGTTTGTTTCAAAAACAGACAGTTTTCCACCAGATTTCATGGAATTTCTTTGACGGTGTTTAACAGAGTGCATGTGTGTGTGATTGTGAGAGTCACAGTGTGAGCGAAAAGACTGAGGGAAGAGTTCTGTGTAAGAGAGCTGAAATTAAAAAAACAAAAGACAGGAAGTGGGAAGGACTTTCCCCCTCAGAATCTACAATCACTACTCTGGATGAGCACTTTATTAAGAGAAGCACTGAAGCCTGAAAGCCTCTTTGTAAGCTGCTGTGTAAGGTTTAATGTCCACTGTGTCTTATCTCACATGAATGCTGATGTCTACAGTCCTAATCCACTCCATAAGCAAATGTTACTGTTTATGACAGCTGTTCTATAGCTAAACAGTTTATATGAATGCCACACAGTGCTGCCTTCAAGGTTCATTGTGTTTGACTGACAAGCCAATCAACCAGAATTGAAGAGACAAAGCCAACAAGTACAAACATATCTTAATTGAGTTACTGAGTACAGAAGCTCTCTTGGCAGCACAGTATCGACTGCACCTCCACAGCTGGGAGTCCCTCCTCCAGGAAACACAGCTTCAAGTTTCACTGCAGAGAAATAAACAAACCCCACAAGCCTCAGGAGCTAAAGAGCGGGTAAGTTTCTGTCCTTCACTTTGACCTGCTGCTATTCTGTCAGAGAGTGAGTCAAGGAAAATAAATTTTACCAGATTATGGCTGATAAACTGAGGTGTGTGTGTGTGTGTGTGTGTGTGTGTGTGTGTGTGTGTGTGTAACGGAGAACAAATACAGGCAGTATATTTGTTTCACCCCTGACCCTGAAGCAGACAGAACTGTCAGTCTCTGTCGGCTTTGTCCACACTAACGCGTTCCTTTGTTAGAACGAAAAACTTTTAAAACTATAGAAATGACCGTCGTCGGCGCAGAGCCGGTGAAAAAGAGAGTTGACACACTCTTCTCTGCTGATCACGTGGTTCATGTAGCGCTCAGTCAGTCCAGCCAATCCGCGCTGTCAGCATGTTTAAACGGACTCAAACAGGAAACAGCAGCGACTCTGTCTGCAGGACTTTCAGTATTAACACATAATGTTTGTGGCTGGCTGCACTTTTATTCCACACAGCAGTGTTTAGTGGGGAGCAGCAGAGAGACAGCAGGAATCACTTTCTCTTTCATTCTGGAGGGAAGGCTCCTGCTCCCATAATGTACAATACATTTACAACAGTGGTGGAAAGTTACTCATCAATTACTGTACTTTACTACAATTTCGAGGTACTTGCACATTGCCACTTACTTCTATGCCACTACATCTCATAGGCAAATATTATACTTTTTACTCCACTGTAGTTATAACTTATGCCACTTTGCAGATTCATAGTAATAACAGAAAATATAATCAAGAAATAAATGATGATGTAATATTATGGACAAGATAAGATGAGCTTCAGGGTGAAATTCACAAAAATGAACCCAGCAGTATATATAGAATAAAATAGCTCCACCTTTACCAGCTGCAACATTAAAGTAATGTGTGTATTCATACATCAATGATTATAATTCAGTAATATTAATATTCAGTAATATAATTCAGTAGTATTTTTCTGAAAGGGGCCATTCTTCATAATGAGCACTTTTACTAATGAGCACTTTGTTAGGTTAATTGGTAACTCTAAGATTGCCCTTAGGTGTGAGTGTGAGGGTGAATGTTTGTCTGTCTCTATATGTTGCCCTGCGATCAACTGGCAACAGCTGGGATAGGCTCCAGCCCCCCGCAACCCTGAAAGGGATAAGGCGGGTATAGACCCACCCACAATGCATTGCAGTTATGTATTTGGTGCAAGACAATCAAGCAACCATGACAGACCCCCAGCCGACTGCAGTTCAGAAAATGTCACTATCTCTTTCTGTTTCACTTTTTCTAATATACCTTATTGGTCTGTACAGGTAAGCTTATGTGTATAGTTCACTTGCAGAGTTAGTAGATAGTTTTGAAAGCAAATCTCATTGATAGCTTGATAATTAACTAAAAAATGTCACACAACTTAGAGCGCTGTATTGTTCAGGTTGTGTGATTTAATATTATTCCCAGCGTTATCTGTTAGGGCATGGAAACATTGCTGTTTTGCAAGATATCATAAAGAGTTGTGATGATCATGATACAGATCATTAATAGAAATTTCTAAATCACTGTTGCACCTAATTACCAAGTAATGACATATTACAATTATCTGCAGAAGATGCCTGTTCCTCCCCCGTCCACATTTTCTCTTGTTGCCAAGTAGCCTCTGTGCGACGTCTGCTGCTATGTAAAACCAAAGACTGAGGACAATTGAATGAGGGGAAGTGGAACTACTAATGAAACGCAGGGTACATCTCTGCCATTCCAAACTAAAACACAATCCTGGAGTGAACTAAAACAGGATCAGCAGCATTTCCAAAACTCTGTTTTACAGCTTTGAAAAAAAAAAAAGAGTAGTGTGGACGTGACGTGAATGTAGCTAAAGTTATGCCTTTCAAAATGAAAACACATCAGAGTGGATGTATCCTATGTGTTTGACTGTTGATCTTCTTGACAACCGCTCATCCGATTCACTTCACACTTGGCAGGTGTATTGCTGAGGAACGTAGGAAGGACAGTGCTTTGTGAAGTTGTTTAGATGAGCAGTTGTTGGGAAAGCTGCAAGCAGCAATACAGGAGAGGAACTTTGCCCTGCGGGTCAGGCCTGTGCATTTTTATGCCTCCACACCGGCGACAGTCGTGGCTGGAGGCACTATGTTTGCAGGTTGGCTGTCTGTCTGTCCCATTCTTGTGAACAGGAGATATTAGGCTCGCCTTAAAGGACTTTCTTCAAATTTGGTACAGACCTTCACTGGGACTTAAGGATCAACTGGTTATATTTTGACCTTTACCTAAAGTCAAAGGTCACTGTGACCTCAACTGGTGACTTCATTGCTTGGGGGAGGCAACGAGGAGGCAGTTGTCTTATGTGGCCTTTCTGATGGAACATTCACTCTTGTCCAGATTTCTACAATATGTGTATTTACAGTAACTGCTCTTTCTGCAGTTTTTGTGTACACAAACTGTAGACGTTAAATCTAATCTGATTGTGCTTTTGTGTTTTTATCGTCGCAAACAAGGTTACTTTGACTTGCAGCTGTGTGCCATGAGGTCCTCTTCCCTCCTCCTGCTCTCCTTCCTCATGGGAGCGGTTGATATTCAAGGGGCTTCAGATTTTAGAATCTGTGCCTTCAACCTGCATCACTTTGGGGAATCCAAGTCGAAGAAGAGCAATGTCATGCATACTCTTACCAGGGTAAGACAAAGACACATTTGGCTGAGATACTTTGATAGTTGAACTCTGTCTTGATTGTCAGTGGGTAAATGTTCTTATTCATTCCATTTTAGATTACAACCCTCAAATTACTCTAGTACTACTATCTGCTCACTAGCAATAACATAGCTAGCATCGTCATACCCAACATGTAGCAGTCACCTCTGTCTGTTATTGTCTAAGTCGCTTTTTCATTGCTGTGATATCTGTTCCAGATCATCACTCGCTGTGATGTGTGTTTGCTTCAGGAGGTGAGAGACAGTAAAGAAAGAGCTATACTGCTTCTGCTTGACCGCCTTAACAGGTGATTAATCACTTGTTTTCAAACCCACGCACACATAAACACAGTAAGACCACGCAACTACACAGTCCCATCAGTAAGGTACAACACATCTGTCAGTCATGACCACCCCTCACACAGAGAGACAGAGTTAGCTCAAAGAGCAGTATTAACAGTGTCCTCTGTTCTGTCCATTGATTTTTCAATCAGGTATGACACTAAACATGTGTATGATGTTGTGGCCAGTGAGAGACTGGGCAGGTCTGACTCATACCAGGAGCAGTATGTATTTGTTTACAGGTAAGCTGAACTGTTTGTCTACACTCGTGCCTCTTTGCAGCTCAACGCACCAATATAATTAAAACATGTTAAGTACTGGGTGCAATGTGTTTGTGTGAATGTGTGCAGGACAGACACAGCGACACTCACTGGCCATTATCAGTACCCAGATGAACTACCAGGAGATGTTGATGCTTTCTCCAGAGAGCCTTTTGTTGTCCGTTTCAAAGCCCCCCAAACAGGTGAGTTCTCTACACTCAGATTAACCATTTAAGATGATGAAAAGCCTGGCGATGTTTAGGCATATAAACGCCTTTCCCTCACTCCCTCCAAACCCCATAAATTCAGCCATAAAGGAGTTTGTCCTCATACCTCAGCACACCAGTCCAACAAACACTACTAAGGAGCTTGATGCACTGTATGACGTTTTGCAACATGTGAAGAGGATGTGGAAAACTGAGGTAAGGTTTGCTGAATGTAACTAAAACTGAAGCTGAAGTTCAGTTGACTTTGTAGTCCTAACATCACTGTTGTTGTGTATGGTGTATATGAGCAGAATGTGATGCTTCTCGGGGACTTCAACGCCGACTGCGGCTACCTTGCTAAGAAGAACAGGAAGGATGTGCGCCTGATCACAGAGAAGAGCCTCTTTTGGCTCATTCCAGATAAGACTGACACCACTGTGCGATCAACCACCTCCTGCACCTATGACAGGTGAACTCACACTCACCATAAGGTCTGGTCCAGACCATCCAGACCCATTGTTCTGGATGTGCCCCAGGTTGCCAGGCCTGCCAAGCACAGTGTCACAAATGTATTGATTATATCTCAGTGACCTGACTGGAGGCCGCTGTAGTAGTTTGGGTCTCTGTGTGCAGGTATGTCTCACCAACATAATCTGTGACCAGCACAATATCCAAGGACCCGAGTCAATCATGGTATCACTGATAAATACCAGGCTCAGGTTCTGTGGAACATTATAGTGATTTTCAGTGAGGGGCTTGGCACATGTCAGTCATAACTAAGTTTGATATGGCCCAGCAAAGTTATACTTTGGAAAGGAAAATCCAACATTTGATTTTATTCTGTGATACAGTCAGTGTCACTGTGTTGAAGCTGCTGAGTCTAATTTGCTGTGTCCTTGTGAGTGAAAAATTGGCCCTCTGTGAAATCAGGTGCCAATCTCATTAACTACTCCTGGCACTGGATCTGAATGGCATAGTGAACTTTGTCTGAGCTTGCTAGGTTAGTTGCTAACGGGACAATAAAGTTCCCACAGTTTATTCAGAAGACATTTGTACCATTTGCCTCCTGTCTCACACAAACCATGCCAGTTCTATTGTGTCACCAGTGAAAATCGGAATTCGCCAAAGTTAAACTTGATGTAAAAGTTTGGGATGATTTACTTGGGCCCCATAAACGAAACCACTGATCACTGCAACTACATTGAAGTGACAGTGTTTTTGAATGCCGGTGTCCATTCTGTGTGTTACAACAGGATCGTTGTGCATGGGGAAAGATTTGCCAGAGCAATTGTGCCTTTTTCAGCCAAACCATTTAACTTCCAAATGGAATACCGACTCACAGAGGACCAGGTAACAGAAAAATAAAAATAACAGTAATGTATGCAAACAATCCTATATAAGGCATAAATTCTGTTCTGTAGATGTGTGTTGAGGTTGGTTAACGGCTTTTTGTGTGGTTTCTGTTCAGGCACTTGAGGTTAGTGACCATTACCCAGTGGAAGTCCTGCTGAAAGAAGTCCCCTTCAATGGTGGCACTGGAACAAAGGAGACTCAATCAAAGTTATTTTCTGTGTTAATTCTCAGCCATCTTGTCCTCCAAATGTTAACATGGTAGTTTGAAATTAAATATATGTGGACTTTGTTATCTCAGTCTGAGGACAATTTTGGGATAACTTACAGCACAAACTGATGAGAACTTCATGATTCCCCAGCACATGGAGTCCAACAAGCCAAACATCACAGATAACACTCCACACAAATGGCTCAGGGTTAGGAAAAACCTCGGAAAATTACAGAACTGTTGACATTTACCAAATGCGATGCACCATATTGCACAACAATTTATTTACCTGTGTATCTACATGAAATATCTCAGTACGATGAATCTTTCCTTCATAGCACCGCAGAGAAAACAGTACAGATGCTGGTAGATGTGAAAATGTTGATAAATCACTACCTCAGATTAATAATCTGTTCTCTTAATGACAGTTTAGGAAAGTTGGACCCTTTTATTCATTCTCTCAAAATGATCAAAGGCAGAGAGGAACAGGTGCCTATTAGGTTTCTATAAAATGCCACCACTGAGTTTCTAGGATCTGGATGATATCTGCAGTATCATCATGTTTTTATAGCAAACAATCAAAATAATTAAATGTTATGAATTTAAGGAAATTAGTCAAGCATTTCAAAGGCACTAAACTGAGGGAACAAAATAAGAAATTCAACAGTACAAACTGAGGCACTGAAATAATACAGAGAACATAAATTACTAATGTGATGGAACAAGTTGTCAAGTGTTTCTCCATAAGATGGTGCTACAGTATAGAGGGGAAAAGTTGAGGTGATTACCACCTGAACATAGTGTTAGTTCAGGCACGCCACTGAAGCCAAGCTCAGCTCACAATCCCAGCACATCAGTTGATAGCAGCTAATCTCAAAGCAGCCCACATCAGCTGATGGCTTAGCTGATTCAATTCTATTTATCATATTGGTAAATCTCATTCAGGGTGCCTTATTTAAGATGCTGTAACCTGCTTACCTTTGCTGCTTCCTCTGCAAGCTGCTCTGCAGCTAAAGTGGCTCAGACTGACTGAACTATTAGAAAATGTTGATGTCTTACTATATATACAAGCTATGCACTTTTTAAATACTATAGATGAGATTTGTTTTGGAATGCTATATATTGTATAATTTTAATTAGATTCACATCCAGATCAGAGTCTTCTTAGTAAATTCACAGTTCATACTGATGACAGCTAAAACTAGTGAAATGGTTTCATAAGGAAGTTTTGGGTTGTTATTTTGTAAAATGAGTTTCCTTATCAGAGACTGGGTCTCTGTCAAATTACATTGTGACCCAAGATTAGCGAATTAGAAAAGATAAGACTTTATTGTTCCCAAACCGGGGAAATTAAGTCATTACAGCCAGAAAGTATTACAAAAAACAAAATCAGTGGCATAGTAGGGTTAAGATAAAATAGTATACAGGAGATTAAAAAAAGGTATACAGGACTATGGAAAATCAATTATGTATATGTACATTTTGTATAGATTATAAAAATCTAAATGCCATAAAAATACTATTGCTAATATTCTTGTGAGAAAACTAGCAATGTCATATGCTCCTGAGTTATGGTGTTGAGTGATGGATAAAAGTGTTTTGCAGAACATTATGATGTCACAATGAAGTTCATCTTCAATCTTTTGGATATAAAGTATCTCTTCATTATTTTATCCTATGAGACATTTGTGTGAAATTTTGTCATAATTAGCTTATTTATTCTTGAATAATGGCCAAAAGTGTGTTTTGTGAGGTCACAGTGACCTTGACAACCTTGACCCTTGACAACACCAAATTCTAATATATTCACCCTTAAGTCCAACTGGATGTTTGTGCCAGATTGAATGAAATTCTCTCCAAGCTTTCCTGAGAGTGGGTTGTATGTGACCTCTGACCACCAAAATCTAGTCAGTTCAACCTTGAGTCCAACTTCTGTTTAGTCTTTTTGAACGTTTCTGTTTTTTTCAGTCATCATTTCAGATACCTGCTGTTCTACACCATAGTTACCCTCAGTGTGTTCCAGCCAATCCCAGTCATCTGATCTCCTCACCCACAGCACACCTGTTCCCCACTCCCTCATTATCTCCTTTGTGTACATACTAGCCCTCTTTCCCCAGTCATTAGGCATTGTTCTATCTTATTGTACCAGCTCTCATTCATGTTTCACCTGCCTGCCCAATGTCTGCTTAATTTGCCCTCACAGACAAATTACTTGTTGCTGAACTCTGTTTTGAAATCTTGCTAAGTTAATTAATTATGTCTTCAGTCCTGGTGACAAACCCTTAACAGTTTTATAGTGATAGAGCATCTTCATGTGGTTTTGTATGGTGTGACCACCATTTGTCTCACAAAACACGACACATCTCCTTCATATCGAGTTGAGAAGGCTGTTGATTGTGAGCTGTGCAGTGTTGGTCCACTCCTCTTCAATGGTTGTTCAAAGTTGCTCGATACCGGCAGGAATTGGAGCACACTGTCCTATATGCTGATCCAGACCATCCCAAACATGTTCAATGGGGGATATGTCTTGTGAGTATGCAGGACAAGCAAGAACTGGGATGTTTTCTGCTTCCAGGAGTTATGCACAGATCCTTGCAATAAGCAAGAGAAAGTTTCAAGAGACAACCCGAAGACAGCAAAAAAAAAAATCTCTTACCCATTACATTACTTGTGATGGCCATCCATTTTCAGCAGCAGATAACATAGGATTTTGTCATCCTGTCATTGTACTGGAGCAAAGTGTAAGATTCCCAGCCGTCACCACATTGCAGAAAGTGTATTACCAAACAGGTTTCCACTGAGCAGAAGTGGGCTCTGGGGGTATTTGAGTCTGAATATGAGCAGTTAGACAATCTCACCAGTTAGCCAGTTTTGACACCATTTGAGGAATTAACCCAAAAAAGTGAGCTCCTGTGATGCTTTGGCATCAGATGTAGTTCCTGCTTTGACCATGATTCAGAGACTTCTGACAAGAAACAGACGAGGACCATGGCATCAAAATACTAGGGGACCTTAGCTGCAGCCATGAAGAGAAGCTTCACTTAAACAGAAAAAACCCACTCCGCTGCACTGGAACTGTACTTGATCCAAGGTAAAATGTGCGTGTTGGGTGTGTATCTGTGCTGAGAAAGTTCAAGTTAAGAACTGGGTAATTGCACCTAGGTAAAAGGCCAGGATCAGTGAACCATGACAATGCAGAAACACAGACATTTTTTACCTGTAAGTAATTTTTCTGCATGTGGACAACAAAGTTCAACACAACAGCTTCTTGTCAGTATTGTTAATGTTGATATTTGTATGACACTGAAAGAGGAACTAATCTGTCAGTCACGAGGAGTCACATGCTGCTGTCTCATGATGATCCACTTCTTCCCTTAGTGACACTTGATCAGAGCAGAAAACAGAACTAGTTGAACATGCATGGGAAGTGTCAGTGAGTTTTATTTTCTTTAAGTAAGATCTGAAACAGCTTTTATAAGAAAAGTCTTTTTAAACA
>JBBMOE010000052.1:281213-305866 GCA_037975065.1 Chaetodon trifasciatus
ACCAGCAGGTGGCGCTTGACGACCGCATGATTGGAGCGGAGGCCGGAACCACTTTGTATCAGCGAAATATGTTCATTCTGTTTGCCTGTGCTTGAGTTAGCCTTCATTGCACTTCTGATAAATTTTTACAACACACGTGACAACCTTTCCATTCAGGCTTTTATTAAACATTAACCTGTTGTTCTAAAAGATGTCTACAAATGTTGATATTAATTCACTATTTCAAGAAATGAAGGGAAAGCACCTCTTATGCTGGAATATATCAAGGACATGACAATAGACGAGATAACACACACCACGAAGAAGGTGATCAAGACATCCCACCTGTGAGATGACAAGAGACACTGCAGAATCAATATACCATTACGCAGCATTCAATAAGTTTGTTATTAACTCACTCTCGGTTACCGTATATTGTCTATGATGCCCTTGCGTGGATATTATATATACTTTTTTGTTCAAACAATCAACGAGCCCCGTTAGGAATAATGGACAGGTGACTTTGGATTCCGGTAACCATAGTGAGACATGAGAAACTGTGTCAAGTGAGCCTGAGTGTGCTCTTACCCTATCAGAGATTAGAAGGTTTCACTTTCAAAATAAAAGCGCCACTCTAATCCTGAAACACCATTCCATCGTACTTTCGTTAGTTTGTTTTTAATATTGAGACGTAAAGCCGGAAATGGTCGTGTTAATGGAGCCATTTTTACAACTCCTCCGCCAGAAAAGCCTTTAATGTCGTATAAACGAAAGAAACTTCTAAGTAGCTCGACAACTTTTCCTTCGACATTGTTGGACAAGACGTTACCGTTGCCAGTGATATGTACTGTTAATGTTTTATCTTCCGACGTGACCGATTGATACAGCTAGTTAGGGCCTGTCTTCTTTACGTTGGGTTAGTTGCGAGGTACACCCAACTGTTCAATGCATATGCTAGCGTCAAACGGATCCATAATGGACTTGGACTCCGAGTTGGTGAAAATAAAAGCACACTACTGTGGGTAAGTAGCTCACCCACGGAAAGTGGACGGTGGTCAGCCGGCTGGCTGTGTCAGAGGGAAACACCTGTGGAATGAAGACTTTCAGTTCAGTGGTGGTGTTGCGGGTCAGTTGTAGGGTCCTCTTCTTGACGTCTCATCAGGGTTCAATAGATCAAGCTAGGTCACAGTGACTCTGCACCGAACCCGACCATTCTCTACCTCTTCATCGAAAGAATCCGATTTAAATAAGAACAGTTGTACAATGTTTTAAAAGCTTTCCTGCTGATAATAATATTAATTACGCGAAGCGAATATTCTCTTTCATTTTTATTTGGCTGAATTAAATGGTACAGCATTAGTGGCAAGTTGTTGTGGGTCGTCTCGTGATGTGTTCTCGAGCGCCTTAAGTTCGGCGGTAATTAGGTTGTTGGCTTGAAGCTTATAATTTTTCATGTAATGAAATAGGAGTCATGTTATTGCTGTGTCAAATATTAATTTCTGTGAGATATTCTCTGTGTTAAAGCTCTTATAAGTAACTTAAACTTTAATAATATCTCATGTGTACCCGTTCGTTTCACTCATTTCAGAAACGTTCCCTTCACCTGTGTTTTAAGTCCTTACTCTGAACTGCGCCACTTCTGTCAAATGCCCATTTTTACTTGCGTTGGTGAGACAAACCTTGCTCGTTGTGATTGAGATGATATGACACCTGAACCTTGCTCTTAACAAGACAATTCTGCAATGATGCGACTAAAAGTTGTAAAAGTCAAGTAATGTTATGGAAGGTCCCTCATTATGGAATTGTCTTATATTGTCAGTCTCTCTCTCTCTCTCTCTCTCTCTCTCTCGCTCACTCTGTGTGTGTGTGTGTGTGTGTGTGTGTGTGTGTGTGTGTGTGTATGACCATATTTGCTGCTTTTCTATGATAGAACTACCCGCTTTGTATTTTTGCATCATATGAGCTTCTGAGAATAATGAGGGGCCTTTGTTACTATTCTCTGACATTTTATTCGGCTGTTGATCAGATAATCATTAACCTTTGCACTTATAAGGGTTTGGCACTTGCAGTACCAGTGAAAAGTTAGGATACACCTTCTCTTTCTATGTTCTACCTTGTAGATTCATTCTGAAGAGATCCAAACTATGACAGAACACACAGAACTCTGTAGTAAACAACATAAGTGTAAATGAAGCAAACTATATTTTATATTTTAGATTCTTCAAATACCAACCATTTGCCTTGGTGACAGCTTTGCACACTCTTCATGTTATCTTCATCAGCTTCACACGGGGTAGGTTTTCAATTCAAGTAACAAAAGCTAACAAACCATGAAACTGACTTTCCTGAGGACCAGCCCAGGAAAGGAAGACCAAGAGTTACCTCTGCTGCAGAGGATATGTTTATTACAATTAGTGTCCTCAGAATCACCAATTAACAGCATCTCAGATTAGAGTCTGTATAACAGCTTCACAGAGTTCAAGTAGCAGACACATCTCAATCAGCTGTTCAGAGGAGACTGTGAATCAGACCTTCAGGGTCAAATTGCTGCAAAACAAAAAACTACTGAGGGAGACCAACAAGAAGAAGAGAATTGCTTGGACCAAGAAACACAAGGAGTGGACATTAGACCAGTGGAAATCTGTACTTTGGTCTGATGAGTCCAATTTCTATTTTTCTGGTTCTTTGCGAGATGCAGAGAAGATGAATGGATGGTATCTGCATGTGCAAAGAGGTGGGGGTGTGATGGTGTGGGGGTACTTTGCTGGTGACACTGTTGGTGATTCACTAAAATTCAAAGCACTCTGAACCAGCATGGCTACCACAGCATGCTGAATCCACATATTATGTCATCTGAACACACCTCCAGGCTATGAAAGGCGTGGGCACAAAACAAGATGTCTGGACTTTGTAAGTGTCAGAGCAGAGTTTTGGCTGAATTTAGTGACCAGTTTCAGTGGTCTGTTCATTGCTTAGTGTTTTTAGGTTAATCTTTTTGGGTATTTGATCAAGAGGGAGAGTGATGGAGTGCTGCATCAGATGACCTGGCCTCCACAATCACCCAAAGTAAACTTAGTTGAGATGGTTTGGGATGAGCTGGACTGCAGAGTGAAGAAAAGCAGCCAGGTGCTGTATGGGAGCTCCTTCAAGACTGTTAGAAAAGTATTCCAGGTGACGACTTCATGAAGCTGGCTAAGAGAATGCCAACAGTGTGCAAAGCTGACAAAGTAAAAGGTGGCTACTTTGGAAAATCTAATCTATAAAACATATTTTGCTTTGAATTTTTTGTTTGCTACATAATTCTTTATGTGTTATTTAATTGTTTTGATGTCTTCACAATTTATCTACGATGTAGTAAATAATGAAAATAGAGAAAAGCCATTGAATGAGAAGGTGTTTCCAAGTTTTTGACTTGGACTTTAGTTTAAAAAACTAAAAAAAAACTTTTCTTTGAGCCTACATACAGGGTGAATGATTTGAAGTTTTAGAATTGAATAACATGACCTAAGATCCATAAATCTGGCCACATACTGACCTTTATGACCTGAAACCGCAGTTAAATCTCAGATATACTGACCTCTACAGGAGTTTAAGTGATATAAGGACAGCAGCCGGGGTCAGACTAAACCATATGCACAATTGAAACCGCAACCTCTGACGACACAGCAATGGTTTTTAAATGACTTTGACCCAAACAACACAAGTTTAAAACTCACCCTCTAACTTAAAGCACAGCTGCAGTGTTTTCATTGATTACGGAACAGTTTATAATTGTCCCCATAGAAGCCACAACAAGGTCAACTATCAGACCAGGTTTTGTACACACAAATGAGCATCATTGACAGGACGCATCCTCCACAAACCAACAGTACCAAAGAGGAGGTAAATAATTTTGGCTCAGTGTTACAGGGCTAGAAATAATCCTAATGTATGATTAATCAATCAATCATTTGTAAAACTTTCTAAATATGGACACACAGTCATTACGACTGTCCAGAAACCAAACTGAGTCTTCATATTTGTCATTTTGGCCAACCATCAGGAAAGAACCCAAATACAGCCGGTTTATAATGACATGAAACTGAGCATACTTTGATTCGAGAAGTTGGGAACAGTTAATGTTTGTCATTTTTAAGCATGATAGCGATGTGGATCTAGGGATGGTGATGTTACTTTGGTTGATAGCTTGTTTGTCAGTCCAAGACTTGGATCCACAGTGACTTATCATGTTTCGCTTTTCATTACCATCTTTATTATGCTTATTTTTATGTCAGTTACTACCTGTAGATGGAATAATTGACTGATCATTTCAGAACTAGTTAGCTGACATTGCCATGCCACTAAGGGCATGAATGAATGATGTGGAATATCCTCTGCATCCATGCTGGATTAACAGTAACAGGGTCCACAGTATACTGAGCCTGGCATACACTATTTTCTCATGATTAAGAGATCAGAAAAGTTTAAACAGACTAAAACACTGAAGCTTGAGAATGAAAAGCCACGTTGTTCAATAGGTGATTAATCCAGTTAGCATGCTTAAAGGACCACAGAGCTCAAGCTAACAATGTGATGAGTTGTGTTCTGTTCTTTTTCAAATGTCAGAGAGAATGAGTTTGGGAGTGAATGTTCTTTAGTTTATCTGATCTTCAAGTTCATTAACAGTGAGTTTGTGGGTGGGGGCTAATAGTCAGGGAATACTCTCACCACTGGAACCGAGGATGTTCCTTTTGTAGGACAGATCTCCTTATTGTTGATATGTTACTGTAAATGAGCTGCTGCTTCTCAGGTAGCAATTTACTCATGTCAAACTTATTAAAAACTGCTTTTCAACTTAATAAGACCCTCAAGTTTATTTTCAGAAGGCACTTTGTCGGGTAATGCGACCTGTTAACATCAGTCTAATCTGTTCAGTTTTTTTTTTTTTTTTTTGTGAATGACGTGGTTTGTTGAATCTGCATTCAACATGCATGTCAGACTGTTTGTCACTGTCTTGCTGTTCACACAAAACTTTGGTTTCCACTCCATATACTGAGCAGACCAAGTGGTGTAACTTTAAGATTTAGTCTTTGAACTCAGTCACTATATGAAAAGTTAATAGAACAACTAATATTTTCAAGTTCTTTTGTTTTTGAGTGGGGCTGATGTAATACCTGAGTTTTCAACCCATTTTTCCACAAAATACTATATTTCCTTTAACCAAAGAAGCCAAACTTCTCAAATCTAAGATGTTGTCTAAACCCCGAGTAACTGTACAGCAACTTTCACCAAATAAACAGACAAAATTTTCATTTAAATTAGGAAATGTCAAGTCTAAGAATAAATGAAGAAGATAATGAACATGACTTGACATTTGTTGTCATCTTGACATTTTTGAGATTTAATATTGATAAAAGAGGAATTTATGGCAGAGAGGGTTAGAAGTTATCGTCGGTATCTGCTAAAGAGTTATAGTATTGCTACATATACTGCAGCGACTTATTGCAGTGTCTTATTGCAGCATAAATTTTACAGTCAGACCCACTTCAAACAAAGGCTGGGAGCAGATTAGCAACTAAAAAGTTTTTCAAATTGCACACATATTTTATGTCGTTATACTCTTCAATATAGTATACAACTTCCTCTTGTTTCAGACACAACTTTGTCTGCTTCCAGTCATACAGAGTGAGATAAATAGAGAGAAATTCTATAAGGTGCTGATCAATTGCCAAAGTAAAGGTAAAAAGACAATAAACAGAGACTACATGACACTTCAGTCTTTTCATATCACAAAGTATTTTTTAAATCTGATTTTCAATTTTTTTCCATTTAGATTCTTTTTGGAGTTTCACTTGGTTTAATAGTTACAATAAACAGATAAGAATGCAGGACATTTTCTTATTAAATCCAGAAATTCAAGTAATTTCAACCGATTATCAGCAGCCATATAAGAAAAAAGAGAGTAAGAGAAAGTGTTTTTTGTTTGCATTCAGTAATAGTGCACGAGTCACAGGAAGACACGTGTGTCATGATAGAAATGATAGAAATATGAAAATAAGTCATCAAAGTAAAATTACAAGATGACGTAAACTATGTACAAAAGGAGGTGTATGTGTGAGTAGATGTATGGGGGAAGAAAGACAAGAGGAAAATGATGAGTCTTAACAATGATAACAATTATAACAATAATAGGGAGAGAGAGCAAAAGTGAGAGATGAGAAAAAGAAGAAAGGCTCGTATGGAGCATCTCTGGTCGGACCTCGGGGTTGAGGACATGTCGGGGTGGAGCTGGGACAGAATGGGACAGCTGGATGAGGCAAGAGTTTTGTTTATTAATTAATTAGAATAAGAATAGTTTCAAAGAAAAATGTATTGAAGACAACATATTGCCAGTGAAACTCGTATCATGATGGTATTGTGTCTAATTGTTATACACCATTGGATGTGAAGCTTACTATCAATCCCTGAAGCATATTAGTTTTTTCTTGGCATCCTATGCCACATAGACTACACTTAAGGGCTAGTATGAAACCTGGGGCTTACTGCACAGACACAGTGAGCGCATACCTTACCACCCCATACTGACATATTACAACATATTTCTTCAGTTTAACAGCACTGATAATTCTTCCAAAGGCAGTGTCAGCAAATCCCACAATCACAGATCAATAGATTAGTGGATAAATATCAGCAGAGGCTGCCCTACAATCATCCTCTATCATATCTAAGGTATCCTCATAAACTGTCAAAGCCTTCAACAGAGCTGTATACCCTCAGACCTTGTGGGAACAGAGTAATGGCTGGGTTTATTTCATGCACATATATGTCTTAGGCCACAAGCTTTGTACAGTTGGTTAATCACCTCCATTCAGTTAAATGGAGTTTCCCAGTTAAAAACCAAAAGACTACATAGGGTTGGGCGGTAATCCAGTAATAAGGTATCCTGCGGTATCTAAAAATAGCAACAGTATCAATTTCATTACCATCATTAAAAAAATGCTAGGTCTATAGGGGCCTAACATAATTGTAGCATAGTCATAACAAAAATGAAGTCCACTCTGTTCAATGTATCTGGTTGAATTTTTACTCGAGAAAAAGGTGACTGCAAAAGTACATGCTAAAAAAAAAAGAACCTGAGCAGTTTTACAGATGTTTTAACACAGGTATGTCCAGGCACTCATCTGGGCAGAGTACCGTTATCTCGTCCAAGCACATGGAGAAACTCCTCTGTTGAAAGCACTTTTTCAGCCTTTTTTCTGCTTGTTATTGTTCTTAGCTCTCATAAAAGGACGAAATGCAAATATAACAGTAAAATAACACTTCGGGCTGCTCAGCAGAGTCCTCTGTGAGCGCTCTGCTCATTCATGAGACAGAGCACTGAAACTAACTGCGTGGTTACGCTGGTCTATAGTTCAGTGACAGACCCAAATTCACGATAGAAACACCAATGATGATCCAGAAGGAAGTAAGCCCAGAGATAGGTTATTGCATGAAGAGCGCTCCCTCCATTCTAGAAACCTCCTCCTCTTTATGTAAACAACCAGGACCTTCGTGATTGATCCCAAACTAACACAGAGTCACGGGAGGAGACATTAGCAGCGTTTTTTTCGGGCTGGAATATAACTTTTGACGACAAAACAGCAAAGTTAAGACATACTTTATGATTTAGCAAAGTTTTTTTCTGCTACTCTTTGGCTGCTAGCTTGCCGAGTTTTTGTCGCACAGTGAGGAGACAGACGTCTTCATGATCATCAGACTCTCTGCTTTCATATGATACCGGGCTTTTGTGGTTTGCGTGAATTGGTGAAATCAGCAGATGCAGTAGTGATGGGAATTCCGGCTCTTTTAAGAGATCCGGTTCTCACACAAACATACTTTATATAAAATTTTACTGTATTTCCTGCGGTCACTCATTTTCTCACCTTACCAGCGTTTTGTCTGTCGCAGCTCTGTGTGTGTGTGTGTGTGTGTGTGTGTGTGTGTGTGTGTGTGTGTGTGTGTGTGTGTCTGTAATCCCCGCTCCTCCCCCTCCTGCTCAGTGCGTACACACTGAAGCCACCGCACATGTAGTTGACCAATCACGTGCAGCTTGAACGGAAAAAAAGTCGAGAAAAAAACAAAAAAAACCCCAAAGCGACTCCCACTCCAGCTCCCAGGCAGGAGGTGGCTCTGATCGTTCACTTCAAAGAGTGGCTCTAAGAGCTGTTTTGTTCGTGACCGACACATCACTAAAATGCAGTACCTTTGACGTGCGCTATTTTCGTGTTGTGGTTACATGCGCATATAATTTCTGGGGTATGAATTATGTTTTGTTTGGGTGACAATGCTCGGTAGAGGCTTTTAGCTGAGTTTCTCCCCGTCATTCTGGTATGCTACAAGTTAGGATTGGTACTTCTTAGCGTGAGCATTGATTGTCTGAACTGAGCGCATGTCATGCTGCCCTGCAAAGTGATTTTTAATTAGTCACGGTAATAATGTATACCCCGGGAAAATGTGGGGAAGATTTGATGGTATCAAAATTTGGATACCACCCAACTCAAAGACTACACTTATTAGTATGACAACAAAAAGGAGAGATGAAGTAGGCGACCCTTGTAACACACCACATGTCTGTAATTATATCAAAATGTCAGATAAGCATCATTAAGATTTTGGTCAGGGTGGTATTGATTAAATGTCAAGGAGTGTAATAAACACAATAAAATAAGATGAAGGGCAAAAGTTAATATACAATATCACAGACCATACTCATATAGCCATCACATTCATCACATCAGAGCTACTCAGCTAGATCTAATTTGATACACTGTACAGTTCATGTATGTAGGCATAACCTCACTGTGTATGTGTGTATATGTGTGCGCGCATGCATGTGCAAGCGCATGTGTGACATCATTCCACCTTGACTGTGAGGAGCAATGCCTGCTGAGAAGCAAGCTGTCTCTGCTCCACCTTGTCAGAGTCCAACAAACATTCACAATAAACACTTTGCCACACACACCCAGAAACCTGTTAGACACACTCCCATAGGCCCAGTCACTGTAGCTCCTGCACTAATACATTTAGAAACATGTTTTAGGTGGGGATATTTGTTTACAGTATAAAGCGCACACATATTTGGATACTCTAGCTACATGTTTGGCCCAGTCTTCATTCAAACCTTGATTCTCATCAGCTGCACTGTTGAATGTGAATACATACTGCCCACAATGTCACATTCAGCCAGCAGCAGCGCAGTGAGGGTTGATGATGAAACTGAACACGCACACCCTTATTTGAAATAGTCGTCCACTGATAAGGGTATTTGAAGGCCAGTAATGATATGAACAGGGTTCCTACACGTCCTGGAAAACTTGGAAAACAATTTTCCAGTCATGGAGAACACATGGAAAATGAGAGAAGTAAAGTGTCCTGGAAAAATTTGTGTTGTCCTGGAAAATTATTTCAGCATTTTCCTATTATCCTATAGCTCAGAGTGAACTACTAGCATATTTATCAGAGCTCCTCAAGACGGATAATATTGTTATCTGAAAAGCAAAATTATATTCAGGAGAGCATGTTAATGTTCAAATGGTAGTTTATGGACCAGAGTATTTTGAATAGGCTGCTCTCAGTCATGTTGTGGTACTGTGAACACACCCCAAGTCATGTCACATGATAGCTCACACAGACTGGATGGTGGATAATAACTTCAGTGGCCTAAATTCTGAACAATGTGAGTTACATTATCCTTCAAATGGAAATATTAGTCACTGCTTCCTGGTAACTGTGGTAGTTTTTATTTGTTTTTTAGATTAAAGTTGCTTTCTTCCCATCTTGTTTTAAATGGATGAATAATTGCTAATAAATAAATTGTGTATCATGTTTGGTTCAGTTGCTAAAGTTAATGTGCTTACTCGCTTGTTTTGCCTGCAAAGGTTTAAGGGTTCCATTTATTAGGTTTTGAGCATTGATATAGCAGCAATGATTTGCTATGTAAAGATATAGTGGAGTAATGGCATCCTGAGCAGCAATGAAGTCACACTTCTACTGTGTGTGTTGTAATTTGAGTTTTTCTGTTCTGTGTTTCAGTCGCTGGGCCAGCCATGCGTGCATGTTAGTGCATGTGAGTCCCCCCTGGTGAAACTGTTGGCCCTGCGCATTTGTAAAGACACACAGAGCATTGTAAAAATGTGATGTCAGAATGCAGTTCAAAGTGGTGCTAATGGTGTCCCAAACGTTCAATGAAATGATCAAACTTCACCTATCGAGTGTATTTTACTTGATGTTTTGTTAGCTAGCATTAGCAGGATAACTAGCAAGCTAATAATTATGTCACATGGATTTAGGTCACTTGGCAGATGGAAGAAATAGCTTCTTTCCAAGCTGAATGCATTGCTAATTTTACTAAAAGAAATCTATACTGTAAAGTCAATATTCCACCAACAGAATAATAAGATAAGATGTAATAATAAGATGCGCTGACGCACCTCGTCATTTGACATTGTTCACAATTGGATAACTTTGTTCCATGGTTTATCTCATTATGCTGAGAAGAGGAAGGGAGGGGGGAGGTGTGGCCGACGCACCCATTTGTTATGGACTGAGATGCTAGTGCAACATATAGTGGCTGAAAATTTCATTTATACTGCAGAACCTTTAAGGTTTGTGATTCAGCTCTGGCTAGGAGCAATGGTTTCAAATGTGTGTTGCTGAGAGAACTGACAGGATAATAATGAACGGAAAGCCAGGGTCCAACAATGAGCTGGGGCCCAACTGTATGTTTGAGTCAAACACCAGCTAAAACCCTTTTACTTTTGCTTGCCCTGTCTCTTCAAACACAATGCTCCAGAAGTTTAATAAACCATAAGATGACATGAAATGTTTAACTTTTGTAGCAGTAACTCACAGTGGGTGTGATTAGCCTCATTAAAGATTTCACCTATTATAACTAGTAAGGGGCCTAAAGTATGGTGTAATAGAGTCAGTGGCAGTTAATAATCCTAGCAAGCTCAACTGTAACTTTGAATTGTACATTTAGGCATGTAAAGTTCAGGCTAGATCTGTCAGGACTCAGAATTGTGGGCTACTATTTGCATTATTGTTGTTCAGACAGCAATGGTTCATGCAAGTCATTAGAAAAAAGGGATTCACGTTATGAATTGAAATAATAATGATAAATTTTATTTACATAGCCCTCGACAAGTGTATAGCACAAGCGCTTTCCAAAAGAAACATAATAAAATGCAATGAGGGAATACTATAAAAAAATATATTGATTATGTTAAAGCAGAGCATTAAAACAAGGCAATTAAAAAAATATCAGTAAGAGGAGATAGTTGTAAAAATAATGACATTAAAACATATAAAGATTATGCGTGTATGTTTTTTTTAAGTCAGACTTCACAGAGAGGAACATATTAGTGTAATATGCGATCCCTGTCTGTCATACCAGCTACATCATCACTGGAAAAGTCCTGGAAAATGATCTCCAGAGAAGAGTGGGAGCATGATGAAGTTCAGCCACATGGTGCTTTCTGTTTCTTGTCAGCATTCATAAACAGAGGGCAAACAAAGAATTTATGGTCAATGATTTCAACTGGTGTCTGTCAGAGGTCTATTGAGTGATTAATCATCCTCTCGCATTCAGTTGCACCTCTCCTTAGCAGCTAAAGAACCACATAACCACAAACAGCACAGCACTTTAGTTCTTTAAAAATGATATACTATCAAAGTCAAAATCTAAAATCTAAAGCTGCCAAACTCTGGTGGAGTTGACAAAGAATGACCCTGGGGCATCTACAGGACCCTCATACTGCTCTTTCTATTGTATAAAGATTAAAAAATATGTGCAAAACAATAGTGAGCACATGTTCTGTGCAGAAATTAAGGAGGAGTGCGTTTATAACTAGCTAGCTTAGCTAACTAAATTGACATCTATTTGTCATCTTTTAGCCAAAGTCCTAGGCAATAATATACAATCTAGAATGTCTTTGTTTTAGCTAAACATTATCTACATGGAACAGCATTACTCAACTTACAAGTTTTTTTTGGTAAAAACGGTCTAAAGTTTCTTGCGTCTGGGTTGGTTTGCTGAACATGTTTGAATGAAGCACAACCTCGGTCTCTGATGACACACGGCAGTGGTGTTTGTTTGCCGTCTTTCAGCTCTGTCTTCTCATGATACGTGTAAAGGCGGCTCGGAAAAACGCGTTTCAACAGGTTAAAAATGAATCAAGCGCTTGTAATGGCTGTAAAAAGTGCAGGGGACGGAGGGCATAGATACGGGAAGTGCGGGGGACATGTCCCCCGTTTACCCCGCGTCCGCTACGCCTATGCATCCTGGTCAGTCCTTCCTCTGCGGCAGACCAGGAGCGGTGGGCTGCTAGCCGACAGCAGCGCCCGGGGTCACCATTGGTCAGGTGGTGATCTTCTTGCATGTTTTTTTAGTGGGGTTTTTTGTGGAGGATACCCCGGGTGAACACAGGGAGAACATGCAAACTCCACACAGAAAGGCCCCTTTTTCCTAAAGGACAGGGCATGGTGGAGGACACACCCCCCAGCGCCCACAGTGCCCCAGGCAGGAATCGAACCTGGGACCTTCTAGCTGTGAAGTGACAGTGTTACCACTTGTTCCATCGTGCCACCGAAAGAGCCAGAGCTCAGTCAGTACATAAGCTCATCCTTCATCCATTAATGAATGGACATGTGTCTGTGGCAATGATTACCAAAAACTGTCAGCCACCTAAAGTTTGCATCAAATGTCTGGACAGATTCATCATTGTCCAGTTTTCTCATCCGTTGATCCAGCAGTTCCAGATATAAAGCATATGCTTATGCACTGTATTTAAGCAAAGTCCTGGTATTTAGACAACATTGAACATTTGAGAACACTAGGTTCTTTTGTTAAATTAAGAATTGTGAACCTTCAAAAACTAACTACTAACTACTAGTGTCCTGAAACTATTTCCAGAATCCTCCAAGATTCTTGTAACTGCCTGGATGAAAAATATTCCATCTGCTGCACAATGAAAAAGATTTTTTATCCCATTTAAAAGCTCTGACTGTTTATTATTCCCCACAAGGTGACACCTGGAAATAACATGTCTTTGCTCCTTTTAAGCAAAAATTCAAACGTTTTTATGAATTATATTTATTTACATTAACAGTCAAGCTCATTTTCATTATCAGACCTTATGGGAAGTTTAGTTTAAATTCAATAATAGTGAATGAATTCCTCATTTTGTTGTTTTTTTCTAGGAACCCCCTGAGGGATCTCTTGATCTCTGTTTCACTAAAGCAAAGTGACTTGATCTTGACATTTTGTGTGTCTGTGTGTGTGTGTGTGTGTGTGTGTGTGTGTGTATGTGTGTATGTGTTTACATCCAGGGACATGTTGATCACAGACTTGGCAGCCACGGTAACCTTTGTGGAGTTGTGCGATGAGGTGAGAACAATGTGCAGCGTTTCCAAGCAGCAGCCCATCACGCTCAAGTGGATCGATGATGAAGGTGGGTGTGCCTCAAGGTAAAATACTGTCCATGTGCTCTGTCTCACCTGCTGTGTCGTTCTGTACTGTTGCTAAACTCAGGCCTAATGAAAGCCCATTTCCTGGGTTTCTGGCCAGTCCAGAAGTCACTGTTGCCACATCATACTGCTGCTCATATCCAGCTGTCCACACTTTGCTTCCGTAAGCAACATGTTAGCTGTGCTGTGAATTTCATCAGTTGCCAAGCTAGGTTTATTTATTTATTTATTTTTTTATTAGAAACCTTTACATCTGAAAAAATGCTGCCTCCTATATAGGCACACCTTTAGAAAGATTTGAACCATCCATCCACAACAACCACAGTCATGGATGAAAGCATTGGCACCCCTCTGGAAGTGTTGGTTTTCCAGCAAAAGTCAGACACTTTTGGAGGTTTTTTGATAAAATAACCAAACCAGGATCATTTCAACTTAATACAACTAAAACAACAATTGGTTTCCCCAAATTCAACACCAAATACCACCAAAATGCTGCGGAAAATGAAAAATGGTCAAAAGTGTTGGCACATCTTCACAACAAGTGTCTTTTGCACTGATAAAAGCACATTTCTCATTGTTAGAATCTTGTGTTAAGGTTATGGGTAGTCAGACTTCAGCTCTGGTAGCATTCCTGACAAATATCAGTCCATTTCTGTGCGACTTTTGTTAGAAAACCAACACTTCCAGAGGGGTGCCAATACTTTCGTCCATGACTGTATAACAGCTAGAATCATAACATAACAGTGAGAACAATCGTAATCACTATGAGCCTGTGCAAGATTTTGAATTGTTTTTAACGTGTGGACCAGCGGTCATATGGTCTTAAGTCAGTGGTTCCCTACCAGAGTGTCGACATCCTAGAGAGTTAAAAAATAAATCTGAGGGGTTGTGAGATGTTTAATGGGATAAGAGAGCAGATAATAAACAAGTTTGATTTCTAGACTTCTTTTATTTTGGCTTCCTTCTATAATTCCACAGTTTGGTCTCTTCAGGTCTCTAGAAATGATTGAGGAGCAGGTTTGGATATCAGCAAATATCAGAGATAGTTATTGATATTATTGAAATATTGATTGGGCACCACAGTGGGATCAGGGACAAATAACTGAACTGTGGATACAGTCTCAAAAAGGGGTGTCCACTTAAAATGTCAGTATTTGAGCACTATTTTACATTTAGAAGGTGAACAGTGAAGGGCTGAATCTGTGTGGGGCTAAAGCTAATAAAAATGGCTCTTAAAGTACTGACACAGCCAGCTGGTATCACAACACATATGCACAAATAGTCACTACTGCTATGGAGAAGGACAACAGTGTTTATCCAAATTTTGCACGACCAATCAACAATCAGTAATACTTCAATCAATAAACATTCATGCTCCATCTACAACTACAATAACAGGCAGCTATAAGCATGAGCAATTACAGTGACAAGCATAAAGACAGCAAGAAAGCATATGGCGTCTGTGACTGTGTGTGTGTGTGTGAGAGGAAGAGGAGAAAGAGAGAGAGAGAGAGAGAGACAGAGAAGGCAGATGGTGGACGTGACCACAGGAGTAGCTACATCACACCAGAATTTGAGATGGCAAGCTGGACCGTGAGAGTTAAAGAGAAATGAGATGCAAGATGGGTGACGTCTCTGTCATCAAGATGACGTGGAGCCAAGCCAAGTTATGCTACCACATCTGTGCATTTAAGGTGTGTGTGAATGCCTGTAAAGGCATGTGGATGTGTGCTGTGTGGGTTAGTAAAAGATACAAAACAAAGCAGACAAAATCCTTAACACCACTGAAAGACAGAGTAGCTGTCTTTTCTCACCCAGAAACCCAGCACACAAACTTGGTTTTGTCAACCATGACACTGGTCTTTTAACTAAAAAGTGCATCTTACTGGCTTTACACGCTGTGGCAGAAACTAACACGAACACAGCCCAACAGCGTGGACTCGGAAACAAGCAGCAGAACTTGGTGGTCTGTTAACTTCACAACAATGCAGTAAAACTTATACATCAGCAACACTTACAGTAACACACTATGATTAACCTGTCCCTGCCCAGACAATACCCTCTTACTTGAGATTGCTTCGGGGAGTGATTAACATGTCTTTCATCCATCTGGTATATCTGGTGGAGTTTCTTGCTTCAGACAGTGACAGGGCCATTGTCAGCTGTTTTAATGTCGTGCTGACCCTTTATGGCAGCAGGGGATGGATGTTTGGAGGATCCAAACATGTTCAGTGAACACAACAGTCAGAGGGACTGTTCCCTGGGCCATTTAAAGTGCGAACGTTTCATTGTGGCTTGGTGAGACTACCCGTTTTTTGCCTTTCACAATGGTCACTGTGTCAGATCTAATGATCACAGTACTACAAATACTTGGTTTTAAGGGTTAGGTCAGAATTAGGTTTAGGCTAGGGTTAGAGTGAGGAATGTGGTTAGACATTTAGCTGTGATGGTTAAGGTCAGGCACTAGGAATGCATTTTGTCAATGAGTGAAAAGTTCAAGAGTGTGTGTGTATGTGTGTGTGTGTGTGTGTGTGTGTGTGTAGGGGACCCTTGTACTATCTCATCTCAGATGGAGTTGGAAGAGGCATTTCGTATTTACAATCGCAGCAAGAGGTCTGGACTGATGCTGCACGGTGAGTTAGCTCCTACTTCACTTTTTATCATTACCCACAAAATAGTTTTGAACTATTTGCCACAATGGACAACTTTTGGAGATGTAAAACAACACAGAAAATGTGCATAACTTAGCAAGCACCATAACATTTAAGAAATGACAAGGCACTTAACAAATGCAACCCTTTATTCATGACTTTTTAGTGCAGATTTCTTTGGTGAGCATACTGAGGTATAAAGAGCATGTTCATCATGTGGATTCCATATGGGTTGGGATCAGTTTTCATTTTCATGACTTGTGCCTTTTTTCTCACATATTTGCTTGGGGACAGGAGAAGAAGAACAGAATGAAATGATCAGCTTATTTTTATTTTCTTTCTTTTGCAGTGTTCCCCAGTACCCCAGAGCGGCCTGGCATGCCCTGCCCAGGAGAGGACAGTGAGTACATTGGCTCTGCTTTCACGCTCTACCCACTGGCAGGATTCCCAATTAGAATCAGAGGGTCAGGGTTATACTATGTCCTATATCCTAATGTATATAGGCATGGATACATAAGATCCACTGTGTTGTAACCAGCGTGTCAATCTAGGTTAAGGAAACAATGTACCTGGCACCTGGTGTTGGTGTAGTGCAAAGTGGAGGTGGGTCAGCTTCAGAAGACATATTCTGTCATGTTAGTAGTGTCACATAGTCACAGTTACATGATGCATCGTTATAGCCAGAGATGTATTCCAGCCAGTGGAAGTCAGCAAAATTAAGAGTTCACAATGTTGCAGCTGGTAGAATGGCGGAACCAGGGTCGAAATTGGATCCCTTAGCCATAGTTCCTGTGCCAAAAAAGTCCCTCTGGTGTTGTACTTTCTGATAGTCCAAACGCAGACTTTGCTATGACATTTTTTTTCTTCATTTTTTTAGTTTTTTTTTTTTTTACATTCAGCTGTGACACAGGACTTGATTGTAGAAATACAACCCTTGAAAAACTGCCACCAAGCTTGCTAGATTGTTAGCTGGCTTAGCTCAATGCCATTGTAGCGGAAAGACAACAAATGTAATTTTCAGTATTGAGTTCCTGACTATGGGTGGGCTATATGGCAACAATCTTCTGTCACTGTGTATGCAGTTTAATATCATGGTCAGTGTTGGGGGTAACATGTTACAAAAATAAGGCATTAGAGTGATATATTAGTTTTTGTCAGTAACAATGCGTACAATGCAACAATTGCCATTAAGATATCAGTAATATTATTGGAGTTATGGGTGTGTTTGTGTGTGTGTGTGAAAGAATATTCTACATTTATATTCAAATTGGAAAAAAATCCAGACACTTGATTATGAAAATTAATATTCAATTGAGAAAAAAAAAAGAAGCAGCAGCACAGCTGGCTTTCTGTCATCCAGTGATTCGTGTTTTTTGTTTTGTTTTGTTTTGTTTTTTTTTTAACAGGAAAATCTGTTGAATTCTGATAATAAGATAATAATTTATAAGTTTCTACTGTTTTAATGTCTGGTTAAAATAATTCAGAGTTAGATGTGAAAATGTTCCGGCACGACAACAAGATTTTGCTGAATTTTTTATAGTCTCTGTCGAGTTTGAATGAAGCCTGTTTTACAATGATAAAATGACTGTTTCTATAAAGGGAGTCTGGTGGCTTTAGCGAGAGCGAAATAACAACTATTTCTGGTTAAACAAAACTGATTTTACTCTTTACCAAAAAGGTCTGTCTCTGTAGGGACCCTTTCCATAATGTTGTCAGACACTTAGAATAACAATCTGAGCCTGTCAGTGGCAAAAACAAACACTCTTTGTGAACATACATCAGTGGTTCGCAAACACCCTGAGCAATTACATTGCAGCTGCTGACTGCATCGCTGTAGCTCAATGTTGAAAAAACTTTAAAAGTTTTAGTCACCTGGACAAAAAAACATGGGTACATAATCAGATATTTGAGCAGAACCCCTCTGGTTTGGCTGGGATATTGAAGTCTTCCAGGACATGTGGACTGACAACAATTCTACACACAACGTTGCTTTTGAGGTCTATCCAGAGATTTTTGATGATGTTTAGGTCAGAGACTGTGAAGGCTATGGCAAAACCTTCAGCTTGATCCTCTTGAGGTAGTCCATTGTGGATTTTGAGGTATGTTTAGGGTCATTCTCCTCTTGTAGAAGCCATCCTTTTTAATCTTCATCTTTTTTACAGATGGTGTGATGTTTGCTTCCAGAATTTGCTGCTATTTAACTGAATCCATTCTTCTCTATCAGCGAAATGTTCCCTGTGCCACTGGCTGCAACACAAGCTCAAAACATGACTGATCCACCCCTGTACTTGACAATTGGAGAGCTGGTCTTTATAAAATTCTGCACCCTTTCTTCTCCAAACATACCTTTGCTCATTGTGGCCAAAGAAATTCTATTTTTACTTCATCAGTCCACAAGAATTGTTTCCAAAATGCATCAGACTTGTTTAGATGTTTCTTTGCAAACTTCTGACGCTGAATTTTGTTGGGAGAACACAGAAAAGGGCCATCATCTTTGTGCAGGTATTGTTGCACAGTAGAACACTGCACCAGCACCGCAGAGTCTGCTAAATGTTACAGTGGGTCTTTTGCAGTCAGATGGGGCTCTGATTTGCCTCTCTAGCAATCCTACAAACAGTTCTCTCTGAAAGTTACTCTCTCTCAGTCTCTTCTTCTGCTGTGCTTGGCAGACAAGCCAAGAGGTGCATTACCACCACCAACTGTCGCTCTCACATTATGTAAAAAAGTGGCATGCTGTTCTGCTGCCCAAATCACTTTATCTTGCAAGGCAACTGGATTTGTGAGATCACAAGATCACTTGAGAATCCAGCTTTGATTTGCTAGCACACCCTGAATATGTAGCAGAGACAGTAATGGAAGGCTCCCACAGTGACAATGGTACTGCCAAATCTCTAGTGGTGGACTCATTTCTACCGTCTCATAGTATATACCGTCGTATCACTCAACCCTACTACTTAAATGTGTCCACTGTAACATTTTTTTAAATAAAAGCCACATCATTAAACTGTCAGCCAATGTGGTCTTTAAGATAACACTCATGCAGACAGTTGTAGTCAGCCATCAGTAAGTATGGTAGCAGATAAGCTTGCTAGCGCTAGCTCAACAACCCCTGTCTGTCATGTGAGCCTCTCCTCGAGAATCTCAACTATTGTTGCTGGCTAGCGTTAGTACTGTATTACGTGTTATCCAGCGTGTTCCGGTTTAGCTCAACAGCCATGGCTTGCCAACTAGCACTGCAAGTCACTAGCCACCCTGTCTCCAAATCCCCAGCACACCCTATTTCATGAGGCTGTGGAAGTGAATTTTGTTGTGCTACTCTCTCGCCTGACCGGACAGTGAGGACGGTCTTTTACTGGGCTCATGCAGTGTTGAAAATACAGCCTCTGGGGAGCATGATTTTGCTCAGTAAACTTCTTGACAAAGATATAGTCATATCAGTTGGACAGATTGAAACCATCCATGAGTGTTGAATATTTCTTGGGAAATTTTGGCCTGATTGTTGAACTGCAGGTCAGAGGTCACCAAACATTAGGATTCATTCTCTGTGAACCATGACAATCTGCAGCAAGTTTCATGCTAGATATTGAAGGGTTGTTACATGGTGCAAACTTAATCTAAATAAATCTGTGTGTAATTACATGCGATGCTGCACAACAGCAACTTTTTGGCAGCTTGATGTAAAAAAGCTTAAAGATCGCATAGAAACTTTAATATCAGTTCAGTTATTGTGTAAATGTGACTCGTCACTGTAGTCTTTGCTGCTCCGTTTCTCTTTCCCCCCTCTCTCTCTCACTCTCACGTACTCCCATGTTGTTTGCTGCACTCCCTCACTGTCTATTTGCTGTCACAGCATGTTTCAGCAGCTTGTGGACTACACTCCTGTGTGTGTGTGTGTGTGTGTGTGTGTGTGTGTGTGTGTGTGTGTGTGTGTGTGCATGTATGTGTGTGTTTTCGATGGGAGGGGAGCCCTGTGCCTTTTCCCTGGGGCAGCCCACTGGTTTACTGTGTGAAGAGCGTGAGTGTGACTGTCATGCTGTAGGTAGGTGATGAAGGATACACACGTGTAGTGTCACACACACAGCAAGTTAGTGTCTATGTTTTGCATAAAGCTTTGCTTGTTGTGCTCTGTGGGTGATATGTAATATGACACATGTAAAAGTTGTAACTGGCTGCCTGCTGTGTTTTCTCCAGTTTAATCCTCATTTGTTTGCTGTTGATGTTCTAGAGTGGAAAGAAGAGGGACAGTTAGAGCTGATCTTTTCAGAGGAGAAGGGAGGAAATAATGTGGAGGAGGAAGGGGAACAGTGTGACTCATTCATTTTTAGAATGTGTTTGTGTTTTTCAAGGCTAAATATGAACTGATGTCTCCTGAAAATTTAAGCAGTAGTTAATACACTGCAAAGATATTGAAACATTAAAGGGTCAATTCATCCAAATCACAAAAAACAGAACATATTAACATAATTTTCCATTTCTCTTTGGGCGATTTGTACATGAAGATAGTTTTGGTTCTTTGGTGATTTTGATTGATTGCCCTCCTCATGGACTTTTTACCACCCCATTATAATAGAGTTGAACAGAATAAATATATAGTATAGTGGCAGGTACAGCGGTTTGGAAAAAAATGCTGCTGTTGAGTATATGAAATTTCATTCAATTTCAATTTCACAGAGAAGATAATGTTGATATTCATGACTAGAGGGTACACACTAAAAACTATTGGGTTAAAAATAATCCAATTTGGGCTATTTTATAACCCAACCACTGGGTCAATATAGCACCAGCCCAGCAGTAATTAATTAGACCCAGCAAGTTGGGTTGGTCCATTTTAACTGAACGGATGAGTTAAATATTCTACCCAAATTCTGGGTCAAATTAACTGCAAATCTGGGTAAATTCAACCACACATATTTGTTGTATACTCTACCCAAATGCTGGGTCAAATTAACTACAATTCTGGGTGGTTTCAACCACATATTTGTTCAGTAATCTATCCAAATGCTTGGTCAAATTAACCAATATACCAGATTAATTCTAACACATTACAGTACAATTTATAAGAAAATAAATTGCAATAGACTACCCATATCTACAAAACTGTTCAACTACAAACCTTTAACAAAATACATGCTAGATTTGGTCATGCAAAGCATATATTATGCAATAAACACTTAAACAATACTGGAATCTTTGCAAGGCGCCACCTTGAAATTTATTATTACGAAATATCCACAATATAAAATGTTCTATCATTCAGGTCAGGAACTGAAACAGTTCAAATCAGTGTCAGTAAAACATTCAGTGCAAAACAACTGACAACAGTTAACAGGCCTAGTGTCCATTTTTCAAACGCCTGTTTGCCTGGTAGTAACAAGGCATCCTTGAGGCCATTAGCTCTACTTGCAAGCAAGTATTCTAGTTTGAAGAAACTTTACCAGTTTGGACTCCCCTCCTGGCATTTCATAGATTGCACTCTGCAGGAATTCCCACACATGTTCACACTGCTTCGGGCATTTGATGTGTAAGACAAAGAATGCCCTGAAGCAGACATCAATGACCTGAAGCAGTGCATCGTGTTCCAAAGCCTGTCCAGCAACGATGACAGAGGTCTGAGATGTTTTAAGATAATTAAGGTGAGATATTTAGATATTGTTTTAAGATAAAGTCTAGTAAGGTTTACACTTTGGAAAAGATTCAGTGCATCTCTAATTCAAAAAGTTGAACTTTAATAGTCTACCTTTCATTGCACATAACAAAATATTCCAAAAGACAAAACTACTGCATAACAGGAGACATTAAAAAGAAAATCTTCAGTTTTATTCCTTTAGACCTAAAATATTAGCAATTTATATCCCGAGGTTGAATTTGCCTGATATTGTCCTTAAACTTGCAAATTACCTGGATAGCTAGCAAACTAACTAGCTGGCAAATTAGCCTGCTAGCTAGTGAACCAGCTAGCTAGCTGGCGAACTCAAAATAAACATGACCATATGCCCATGGGCATTATGAACTAGTTTCATTAATTAATTTGGTAAATGGCCAATACCAAACAGAAAAGCTGTATCCATGTGTGCTTCCATGATAACGGCTAAATGGCTCGCTACATTATTAGCCAAACCAACCAACTAGCCTCGACAATATAAAGATACTACTTTAATAGGTAGTGCAACACAGACAATGTGAATTACATATGTAGAGTGCACAAACCTTTTATTATTGATTTGCCTCACCACGGGGATGATCAGTCAGGTTCTCCCAGTGCTAACATACGTGAGCTCTCAGTGCATGGAGCCTGGCGCGGTGTGTGGATTTGTGGTGGAGCACGTCTGTTGACGTGATGACGTGATGACATTCGAAGCACAAACAACCCAGTCAACCGATGTATGTTGGGTTGATGGATTTTGACTCAGCGCATGAGTTGCACAAAAATAACCCAAATCCCAAATAACCCATAATGGGTAAAACATTTCATAACCCCGCGGTTGAGTGGATGAAATAACCCAGCTGTTTTTAGTGTGTATTTTTTTATGCTCTCCCCATCATAGAAAGTCTCCATCATGATAAGAAAGCAAAACCAAAAGAACATTTTATTGCTTCAGTGACCCAATATTACACAGTATGCACAGTAGTAACGCAGGCTTTAGGAAAAGCTTAAATCAAAGGAATACCATAAATATGTGTGAAACTGCTTGTCAGAAGTGTGACTTAAACACCTAAACTAGTTTGAAAAAAGCACAACAAGAAAAATAAATGGTCTTGCTTTTTATTAACTCACGGTTCTTGACTTTTCAGACCATCCATGAATTATATTTGACATGTAACAGATGGAACATGCGTGACTCGTATTGTTGTTCGAGATTTAAACATCAAAAGTAGAAACAAATATTCAAGTCAAAGTACACAGTATGTGTGGATGTACGTTGTAGTATAGGGGCTTTCAACAAATTTGATTTATCACCATTTTGCGATATGTTTTTGTGGTGAATGCAGTAATACATCCAGTCATTTTGAGCAGTTTATCCTCTTACTGCTTCTATTTAAACTCTAAAACTAGAGATATTTTGATGTAGACTGGGGCAGTTTAAAATTTATTTTCAATTGTGCCGCATTCCATTTTGTAATAATGCTCTCGTTTTGTCTTTTGTTATAAATCCAGTGCACCCCTTTCTTTTAGACTGGTGTGTTTTTGCCCCTCCCCAAAAGCCCAAAGTCACACTCAGCCAGGGCGTGGCATGTTTAGTGCAGCTCAATGCGGTCAAGTGAGCGGTTATTTATGAAAACCCTGATCAAGCCAGCCAGCACTTGGATTTTGATGCATGTCTATCCGTGCTGTTATGGAACCTGTACTTGGACTGACCAAAAAAGATGAGAGTCACATTTCAGCAATCCTTTTTCACATTTAATATATATAGTATATTATATATATTATAATACACATTATGTATTACCCAAGTCTTCATATTTATTATATCATTATTTTTATAAGATATTTAGTTTTTGTAAATTGTTTTTAGTTTCATTATATTGGAAGTTCAAGGAAATCTACTGATAAAAGTACTTTTTTTTTTTAAGTTCAATAAATGCATGTTTCCAAAGTTAGTGAGGAATTGTTTTTATTAATCGTGATCTCAATATTGACCAGTCACTGTCCATCCATATGTTGACCTACACATGTTTTGTAGGCCTGATGCTGAGTAGCATGCCAGTGATAGTAGCTATAGTAAGAAAAATCTGCTCTACTTTGTAGTTATCTCTCGGTTCAGTTTGTCGTTTGCTAAGCAACAGTTATACATACATACATATATACATTCATACATACATACATACATACATATATACATACGTACAAACACCTCTTAATTCCCATGAGAATCAAGTTTAAGGTACCGATGAAACAGCATTTCGCAATTATCTAGCTTCTGTATCATGAGGTATTTCCAAATGAAACAGGACAGGCAGGCTGGACATAACTAGGGTCCTATAAGTCATGTTGAAGAGGTCCTCTGAGAGTGTGTGTGCTAGCAAGCGCTCATCACTTCAAGAAACTCACAAAAATGCAACCACATCAGCAGATGCAAGACTTTACTTCATGGAAGACTTAATGGCTGTATGTGCAGAGGCAGATATTTTGCTGAAAAAAATCAAAACATATCCTTTTCTGGTCAAGCATTGTTGACAAGGAGGATCGCTGTCCAAATGTGAGAGGACCCTTGGTCAGACCCACTTACCTGGTGTGTTTGAGCTGAATGGCGCATTATCAATCTCAATTTTCTTAATGAACTGTTGAAACTTTATTCATCCACCACGATTAGACACCCATTCTCATGACAGCATGTGCTCAAAGGACCAGATTTGGGCAGGGTTGGGGAACCTCTAGCCCACTGGCTGTATAGAGATTGTAAGACAGTTGGATGGACCGTGATAGGGAAAAGATTCCCAGTCACTGATTTAATGGGATCTATAGGTAGAATATGGCAGAAATTGAATAGAATATTAGTGAAGTATGTTTCAACTAGTGTGGGACGCACTTGATAATAG